>CAUOFW020002658.1:396559-761558 GCA_963454935.2 Ilex paraguariensis
GCACAGTTCACGTGCACTGTTCACTATTTCATCCCTTTTTCCAGGGCATAACTCTCTCATCCGAGCTCCGATTGAGATGATTCAAGATGCTATGGAAAGCTAAGAACGAACTCTACAACTTTCATGTTTTGAGTTTTAAGAGATATTGACTACATCAAGGTCTAAATTGGGCTTGAAGTTGCAGCTAGTGCACAGTTCACGTGCACTGTTCACTATTTCATCCCTTTTCCATGGCATAACTCTCTCATCCGAGCTCCGATTGAGATGATTCAAGATGCTATGGAAATCTAAGAAAGAACTCTACAACTTTCATGTTTTGAGTTTTAGGAGATATTGAATACATCAATGTCTAAATTGGGCTTGAAGTTGCAGCCAGTGCACAGTTCACGTGTACTGTTCACTATTTCATTCATTTTTCCATTTCCAATCTACCAAATTCAAACACACATCGCTACACCTATCCCCATNTACAGCGTTTAGGATGCGATATGGGCATTTTGAGTTCACGGTTATGCCTTTTGGATTGATGAATGCCCCGACGACATTCATGGATCTCTTGTATAGGGTGTTCCAACCCTATATATATCATTTTTTTGTGGTTTTTGTTGACGACATCTTGATCTACTCTAAGTCGGAGGAGTATAAGGGTCATTAGAGGGTTGTTCTCCAGACCTTGAGAGACTATCCGTTGTACGCCAAGTTCAATAAGTGTGAATTTTGGCTCACAAATGTGAAATTCTTAGGATACGTGGTGTCAGCTTCAGGTGTGTCAGTTGATCCAGAGAATGTTGAGGCATTTATAAGTTGGGGGAGGCCAAAGTCAATTNAAAAATTGCATAATGTCATTTCTTGAGAAATATGAATTTTTGGGCATATTATGTGTTTACATGAGTTGTGCCTTGTATGGGTGTTTGATAAAATGCCTTGAATGATTGAAGTTGTTGTTTTGATGAAATTGAAATAACATGCTTGGATGATGTGGTAAATTGAAATCATATGCTTATGATATAAATTACAATTGAAAATGTAAATGTCAATATGTGTTTATGATATATTGGCATTGGGGTGAATTATGAAAATTTTTTGCTTAGGATGTAATTATTCATGGTATGTGTTGAAATGTGGTAGAAATAGTCCATATGGCATTCATTACATATGGATATGATATTGATATTGCAATTACTCATTACATTGCATATGCACGGAGGTATCGCATTCATGGGCATGAGGGATGAGTGTGCATGTGTGTGCATGTTGTTAGTTCAAACACCATCCTTGGTGGTTAACAAGTGGACTCGGTATAGTTGGACCAAGGTTCAACAGATTCGCACGGGTTGCATGAAAAAACTTGTGTCAAGTATAGCAAGAAGGGTTGGATACTTCCTCGGGTATAAGATCCAGTTACTAGTTTATACACTTTTGTCACTATAAATCCAAAAAAGTGTATCGGTGTGCAGAACCGGTAGTGAGACACCAAAACTTTGCTACCCAACAAAGACACATGATTTTGTTTCATACAAAAATGTCATTGGATGTATAAAATCAATGACGGATTTATTACACATTGGCATTGCATTGTGTTCTGGGAGTCAATGAGAACTCGGGTTAAAATGCAAGATTGAGTCTCATCTCATTTCATGGCATGACATGGTAAAATTTCAACATTAAATTGTAAATTCTTGTTTCGGACAGTTGTTCTTTGTTGAATGTTGCATGTGAATATTTTATATGCACTTAGGTTGGGGAGTAGCCTCTTTAGAAGATACCCTATTGAGTGTGGCTCATTCTTTATGGGAAAATATTTCAGGCACTGGTTATACACCGATGGACGGGTCGTATTCGAGGCCTCAAGAATGAAAAAAAACTGACTTATGGCTTTTAAACCATCTTTTGTAAATTATTTGCTAAGTTAGCTTTTGGGCATGTAATGTATGTAAAAAAATTGTAATTTGAACTTGTATTAAGTATTTTTAATGCATAAATTTGATGTGTTTAGTAGTTGTGGTACATGTCGCATTGACACATTAGTACATGTCGCATTAGCACAGCGACACATGTCACATTGATACCAGCCTATGTCACACTGGTAAAAACCAAATTCACACTGCTATAATCCAATTTCACACTTCTACAAGTCAATGTCACACTACATACATTGACATAGGACCCCCGGTTTTAGGGGTGACACAAGTATGGATAAATGGACCCGGTGTGGTCAATGTTGTATGATTGTACAGGTTGTGTTTTGGGTAGAGCTCCCCGTAGAAAGGAGACTCTGCCCAAATTTTGTTAATTATAGATTCCGATAAATGGGGCATAACGGCGTGATATCGAGTTATACGGTATCCACGGATATTCTGCGGATTGATGGGTGATCAACGAGTTAACAAATGACTCCCATTTTTTGGGGCGTCATAACTTTGTACCAGAGCCTAGGTTTATGATTTACCTAAGCCTTGCGGGGCATGGGTCTAGGTCATTGCATCCATTGTGCATTATNGGTTCTTGGCAGTTAAAGAATCACAAGCAGAATTACCCCACAAATGACATGACGTTGGCAATCATTGTCTTTGCATTAAAGGCTTGGCGCCATTATTTATATGGTGAGCAATTTAAGGCATTTTTAAACTACAAGAGTCTGAAGTATATCTTTACATAGAAGGACATCAATATAAGGCAATGCAAGTGGATGGAGTGTTTGGAGGACTACAAATTCACTTTGTATTACCACCCTGGCAAGGCAAATGTGGTGGCTGATGCACTCAATCATAAGTCACGGGGAGTCTTGGTTAGTGTGGCTTCGCGGGAGTGGCAGATGCTTGAGACTGTGGGATAGTTCAGACTACACTATAGGAGTCAGGCTCAAGACACTTTGGGGAGNAGAAATCTCAATGTTATGAATTTGATACCTGCCTTGGGATACTAAGTTAGTATTTTATTGCTATTTGAAAAGCCATTGCATGTGAGTTCGCCCCTAGGAGGTATGTATTGATAGGGTTGTGAGATAGAGATCTCAAGGATTCTACTCACCATGGACCTTAGGGTCATGGATATGTTGGAATTTAATGTCATACTTGTGATGGATTGTTTGAAGGCACACTAAGTTGTCATTGATTGTGATCAAAAGAGGGTCACTACCTACACACCAGAGAGTGTTTGTTTTAAGTTTCAGGGGGAGAACCTCGATGTTTTACCCCAAGTAGTGTCTAACTCTCATTGGCATGGGTAGTTGATGGGTTGGCTAGCAAGCCTTACCCTAGAGGACGAGGCAAGACAGAAGTTTGGTCTACCTTGTGTGGTTTGTGAGTATGAGGATGTTTTTTGAACAAGCTACTGGAATTACCTCCACATAAATTTGTAGAATTCACTATTGAGTTGCACCTTGGTATATCTCCCATTTCTATGACTCTGTATAGAATGACACTTGCAGAGTTGCAAGAACTAAAGGTCCAATTGCAAGAGTTGATGGACAAGGGCTTCATTAGACCGAATACCTCACCTTGGGGTACTCCGGTGTTGTTTGCCAAGAAGAAAGACAAGACCCTTCGACTATGCATAGACTACCGACAGTCGAATAGGGTTACTATCAAGAATAAATACCCTTTGTCGAGGATTGATGACTTGTTTGATCAACTAAGAGGGGCACGGGTCTACTCCAAGATAGATCTACACATGGGTTACCATCAGTTGAGGGTTAGGGAGACAGATATCCCTAAGACAGCGTTTAGGATGCGATATGGGCATTTTGAGTTCACGATTATGCCTTTTGGATTGATGAATGCCCCGACGGCATTCATGGATCTCTTGTATAGGGTGTTCCAACCCTATATATATCATTTTTTCGTGGTTTTTGTTGGCGACATCTTGATCTACTCTAAGTCGGAGGAGTATAAGGGTCATTAGAGGGTTGTTCTCCAGACCTTGAGAGACTATCTGTTGTACGCCAAGTTCAATAAGTGTGAATTTTGGCTCACAAATGTGAAATTCTTAGGATACGTGGTGTCAGCTTCAGGTGTGTCAGTTGATCCAGAGAATGTTGAGGCATTTATAAGTTGGGGGAGGCCAAAGTCAATTTTCAAGATACGTAGTTTCTTGGAATTGATGGGGTATTATAGGAGGTTCATTGAGGACTTCTCCTGACTAGCTGCACCTATGACGAGATTGACTTAGAAGGAGGTCAAATTTTAGTGGGATGATTCGTGTGAGAAGGCATTCCAAGAGTTAAAAAGGAGGTTTAATTCAGCTCTTATTCTAATAATCCTAGAGAGCGGATAGAGGTACACAGTGTATTGTGATGCCTCCAAAGATGAACTTGGTTGCATTTTGTTGCAGTCCGGGAAGGTGGTGGCTTATAGTTCTTGGCAGTTAAAGAATCACAAGCAGAATTACCCCACAAATGACATGACGTTGGCAGCCATTGTCTTTGCATTAAAGGCTTGGCGCCATTATTTATATGGTGAGCAATTTAAGGCATTTTTAAACTACAAGAGTCTGAAGTATATCTTTACATAGAAGGACATCAATATAAGGCAATGCAAGTGGATGGAGTGTTTGGAGGACTACAAATTCACTTTGTATTACCACCCTGGCAAGGCAAATGTGGTGGCTGACGCACTCAATCATAAGTCACGGGGAGTCTTGGTTAGTGTGGCTTCGCGGGAGTGGCAGATGCTTGAGACTGTGGGATAGTTCAGACTACACTATAGGAGTCAGGCTCAAGACACTTTGGGGAGTTTAGTGGCTATGCCTTCCCTACTGAGCAAAGTGATTGAGTCCTAGGGACAAGACATAGAGATATTTTCCATTAGGGACTGGGTATGGTTGGGTACATGTGATGAGGGTTGGGTTATTCACATAGACGGTAGTTTTCGATTTAGGGAAAGGATTGTTGTTCCCCAATTGGCGGATCTGATAGAGGAGATTCTCAATGAGTTCCATTGNAAGCATAAAGGGATTGCACAAATATAACTTTCGAATAATCAATACATGTCCATCACCTCTTACTAAAGAGTGAATGAGGAACTACTCACTCTTCATGGCTTGAGGAAAGCTAGAAAAGTGAGTGATACTCATCCCTACAAGTAAAGAACTTACAAGGGAAAGTGCAATAAACGAAGAGCCGATCTTCACCAAAGAATAAGTGAATCACGTTCCACCCTTCACGACTTTAGTAAAGCTCTAGAAAAGTGGAAGACTTTCACTCCTCTAAGGAAGAAGGAAGCTTAAGCAATCAGAGTGAAAGAAATAAAGAAAGTAGAAGAAAGCTAGTTACTTTTGGAGGGTTTTCACCACAACCAAAAAATGAACTATCTCCCTTGATACTTGTAAATAAAAGCAAGTACAACTACAAGAGGAGTCTAAGCCTCCATCATGGTTGTCATAACATGAATGTAAAAACTTAGCACAAGTAAATAAAAGACTTCAACTACAAGGGGAGTCTTGGTCTCCATCATGGTTGATACAAATACAAAATGAAAACATAAACAAAAAATATACAAACTAGCTCTCTACTCTACAAGAAAAAAAGTCTTTTTTTGTGAAGTTCCCTTAATAGGAGTATTTATAGACAAGGAATGGGAGGGGGTGAAGAAATAGTGTTTGCAGCCCAAGTCCAAGTGAAAAGCCAACAACTCTGTAACCAGTCAGTGGGGGACGTTCGAACGTTGTGTCTGTTTTTGCTTTAGGGGCGTTCGAACATGATATGTCATTCGAACATTGTCTCTGTCTTTGCTTTAAAGGCGTTTGAATGCCAGATGGGGTCTGAACCCCCCCACTCAAGTGGTCTGTAGTCTCTGTAATGGTTACTTCCATACATCTTGAACAACTTTGACCCTGTACTCAGATACTTGGTCCTCATTAACTCAAGACAACGTTCAAACGTGGAGTGGCTTTTGAACGTTATACTCAAGTACTTCTATGGTTCTTCTTTTTTTGCTACAACACGCTAACAAGTCTCAGTAAACTAGTCTTCTCAGGATTCCAGAGCACGTTCGAACGTGAGTGAGCGTTCGAACATGGTACTCAAGTACCTCAGCATTTTCCTTTTTGACTGCAACACTTCATGTCTCAGCAGTTTGGTCCTCAATCACTTCAGGGGAGCGTTTGAACATTGATCCACGTTCGAACATTATTGCTTTGTGCCAAGCTTTTCTAATTTTTCCCCTTAATTTACTGGTGTTACATCCAAGTGTGATATTTGTTATCCTTGAGCTCTTGTTCACTTTAGGAGCTGAAATGTCATTACTTAAACTCCATCAAAGCACAATTAATCCCAAAAAGGCATAGTAAAATGCTAACTTTAAGCACTAATTAGACACCTAGGAGAAGGTAGACCTAATACAAAAGCGTCTTCTCACGGCTCAGAGCCAACAAAAGAGCTACGCCAACAGATAGCGACGACCTCTAGAGTTTGGGGTTGGTGATCATGTCTTCTTGAAGGTGATGCCCAAGAGAGGAGTGGTCAGGTTCAGGAAGCGGAAAAAGCCATCGCCGAGGTATATTGGACCCCTCAAGGTACTCGAGAGGGTTGGTACAGTTGCTTACTAGTTGGTATTACTGTCAAATCTATTGGGTGTTTTCTAATACAGATGAGACCTTCGAGGAGGGATCGGTGCGTATCATGGATTGTCGGGAGCAGGTTTTGCGAGGCAAGACCGCGAGGCTAGTGAAGGTGTTGTGGCAGCACCGAGATGTGAAGGAGGCGAAATGGGAGCGTAAAAACACTATACGTACTAGTTATTCGTTCTTGTTCGAGGATGGAGGTATATTTTCATAATCATAAGTACTACATTATATATAACATATGCATGTGGTTAAGTGTGCATATGTGTGACTTTCAGGAATGAAATTCTTTTAAGGGGAGAAGAATGTAAAACTCAGATAAATTTAAAATTTTATGAAAAAGGGCAAAACGATAATTTGTCGCTTCAGGTTAAAAACTCGTATTTTTCTAGAACTTGGATGATGAAATGGACATCAACGTTGAATTTGTCTTGCAAAATCTAGTTATCCAAACAAATTTCATCGAATTTTGAGATAGTCAATTTTTTTTTGCGTTTTATGAAATGGTCGGGTCTCGGGTGACCCAGAAAATAAAATTTTGAATAAAATTTTAAAATATAGAAAATAATTTAAATTAATTTCAAATAAAATATTTTAACTTGAAACAGAGCAAAATTTAATTGTTTCGTGGTGAAAATGGACCCGATAAAGAGGAACGTGTGACACGTTGTGGACCAAGCATTAAAGGGTAAAAATAGGGGAGAAAAATCTATTTTTTCTCCCCACATTCTACTAAGTCTCATGTTGGAAGAGGAAGAGAGGGAAAAGAGAGAAAAACAAGGGTTTCTAACTTCTCTCTACGATTTACGGAGTTTCGGCTATCGAAATTCTTCAAGCCAAGTATTAAAGTCGACTTCCTCGTCGAGGTCTATATAACCGTACTAAAAAGAAGGAATTTCACCGAAGATCAAAAAATTGAGATTTTGGGGGAAAGCTTGGATTAGAGTTTGAGTTGTATTATGCTTCAAGAATTAAGGTTTTCATCCTACTTAGGTTTTCTCTCATCCTAGGATTGTGACATGGAATGTGTAGGTTGTTTGAGACTTTAACACTTGCCTATTGTTGTGAAATTGATGAAATGGGTAGAATAAATTCTATCTTAAATTGAGTATGTCAAAATTGCTTAATATCCTTGAGAAACGTGGAACTTTGGGCATGTTATGTGTTTACATGAGTTGTGCCTTGTATGGGTGCTTGATAAAATGCCTTGAATGATTGAAATTGTTGTTTTGATGAAATTGTGGATAATGTGGTAAATTGAAATCATATGCTTACGATGTGAATTGCAATTAGAAATGTAAATGTTGATATGTGTTTATGATATATTGGCATTAGGGTGAATTATGAAAATTATTTTCTTAGGATGTAATTATCCATGGCATGCGTTGAAATGTTGTAGAAATAGTCCATATGACATTCATTACATATGAATATGATATTAATATTACAATAGCTCACTACATTGCATATGCATGGAGACAGCACATTCATGGGCATGAGGCATAAGTGTGGGTGTGTGTGCATGTTGTTAGGGCAAACACCATCCTTGGTGGTTGAAAAGTGGACTCGATATAATTGGACTAAGGTTCAACAGAGTCGCACGGGTTGCATGAAAAAACTTGTGTCGAGTATAGAAAGAAAGGGTAGATACTCCCTTGTGTGCAAGATCCAGTTACTGGTTCATACGCTTTCGTAGGTGTAGTCCAAAAAAATGTANGTGCATGTTGTTAGGGCAAACACCATCCTTGGTGGTTGAAAAGTGGACTCGATATAATTGGACTAAGGTTCAACAAAGTCGCACGGGTTGCATGAAAAAACTTGTGTCGGGTATAGAAAGAAAGGGTAGATACTCCCTTGGGTGCAAGATCCAGTTACTGGTTCATACGCTTTCGTAGGTGTAGTCCAAAAAAATGTATTGGCGTGCGGAATTGGCGGTGCAACATCAAAACTCCGTTACCTAACAAAGACACATGATTTTTGTTTCATACAAAAATGTCATTGGATGTATAAAATCAATGGCGTATTTATTACACATTGGCATTGCATTGTGTTGTGGAAGCTGAAGAGGGCTCGGGTTAAAGTGCATGAGTGATTCTCATCTCATTTCATGGCATGACATGGTAGAATTCCAATATTGAATTGCATATTCTTGTTTGGGATGATTGTTGTTTGTTGAATGTTGCATGTGAACATTTTATATGTACATAGGTTGTGGAGTAACCTCTTTAGGAAATACTCTATTGGGCATGGCTCACCCTTTATGGGGAAGCATTTCAGGTACAAGTTATACACTTGTGCACTGTTTGTATTCAGGGCCTCAAAGATGAATAAAGGCCGATTTGTGTCTTTTAAACCATCTTTTGTAAAATATTTGCTTAGTTAGTTTTTTGGCATGTACTGTATGTAAAAAAATTGTAATTTCAACTTATATTAGCTATGTTTAATGCATAAATTTGATGTGTTTATAAGTAGCTACAGTACATGTGGCATTGGCATAACGGTACATGTCACATTGTTACAGTGGTACACGACAATGTCACAGTGCTACCAAACAATNTTTGTGTCTTTTAAACCATCTTTTGTAAAATATTTGCTTAGTTAGTTTTTTGGCATGTATTGTATGTAAAAAAATTGTAATTTCAACTTATATTAGCTATGTTTAATGCATAAATTCGATGTGTTTATAAGTAGCTATAGTACATGTGGCATTGGCATAACGGTACATGTCACATTGTTACAGTGGTACACGACAATGTCACAGTGCTACCAAACAATGTCACACTAATATAAACCAGTGTCACACTGATACCAGCCTATGTCACATTGCTACAAACCAAATTCACATTGCAATAAATGAATTTTACACTACTACAAGTCAATGTCACACTGCATACATTGATATAGGCCCCCCGATTTTAGGGGTGTCACAAGTATGGATAAATGAACCCTGTGTCGTCAATGTTGTATAATTGTACAATTATTTTTTGGATAGAGTTTCCCGTACAAAGAAGACTCTGCCCAAATTTTGTTAAATTATGGATCCTGACAAATGGGGCATCACTGCGTGATATCAAGTTACACGGTATTCACGAATATTCCAGGGGTTGACAGGTGATCAATGGGTTAACATAGGACCCCCGATTTTTGGGGCGTCACATGGTGGATGGGGATGCTGGGCGGGAGAGAGAGAGAGAGAGTGTGTGTGAGACACGCTTGTGAGGAATAGAGGTGATTAACAGAAGTAGAGGCAATGGCTGGTTTCGTTGGGGATTCGCAAGGCAATCTATGTCGAAGCCAAGAAACAGGTCAGATTTTGTGATGGCCTATTTTTGCACTTATCAAACACATCACAAACCCAAATCAAACAAATCATAGACAATTATAAGCAATTTAAACCAAAGAATATGATAGAGAGAGTGATTGTGAGTGGTTGTATTGTGTTGTGTGTGCGTGTTGGTGTGGGTGAGTTAGTGGTTGTGTTGTGTTGTGTGCGATTTGTGTGTGTTGTGCTTTGTGTGATCTACGTGTGTTGTGTGTGTCTGAGACTTGAAATATAGGAAGAGGAAAAATGGAGAAAGAAGTGGAGGGGAATGTGAGAGGGGGAAATGAGAGAAGAGAGAGAGAGAGAGGCACAGAAACCTGGAGTCACTTCCAACAATGGTTGGTGGAGAAAGAAGAGATTGAAATGAGAGCAAAAAGAGGGGAAAAAGAACTGGGAAGGGAGGGGGCATCGGATTCAGTGGCGATAAAGGAATGAGGAAGAGAGATTTGCTAGGAGAATAATTGGCTTTCACTGGAGAGAGAGATTTGTGAGAAAATCATGATTGCTTTGAATTTGAATGGAGATATGGAGAAAGAATAGAGAGATTTGAGTGATACATAGATTAGGCAATTAACCTTGATTATTGGTAAGAAAAATGTAATGTTTTAGGGGAGAAAAGGAGTGATTTGGTGGTCCGACAACGTGAATTTTGGGAAAGTTAAAAGTCCTGATTTAGGATAATTAAAAAAGAAAACGTTGTTAGGCGGGAAAATAAAATTCAGTACTCATTGTAGATTGTTTGATTAATATTTTTGAGATGATCTCAATCGTTTTTTATATTGGGATTACGTTGTCCGTTAAATGTATTTATGTTTTGTCTCAAAGTGATATGACTCTTTTTTTGTCTCCAAAATTCAAACACAACTCTATTTTATTATATAGATATATACAACTCCTAAATTTAAGGAGTATTACTACTATTAAAATTGTTTCTCTCTCTTCTATCTAACTATATACATATATACATATACAAAAAAAAATGTAACGTTCAATATTAATATTTTGAAAAAATAAAATAAGAAATAATCAATTCAATATTAAAATTTCAAAAAAATGGTAACATTAAATATTGACAGTAACATGCTTAACCAAAAAAAAAAAATACTAACATGCTTACCAAAAAAGTAGTAACATAGAATATTGAACAAAATTGAGGGTCAAATTAGTGACACGTTGAGCATGTTACTATTTTTTTTTTTTGGGCAGCTGATAATCTCGCATGATAGACCAACTGTTACCATCTTTAGCTTCTTTAGTAGTCACTTGCTTGTAGAATGTTTTACCTACGATCGATCCGGTCACGAACGCCATGGGCATGGTCATTGATGATGATGATGACAACGACGACGTCTTTTCATGGGCTTTAACATAGATATTATCATCCTTTTTTTGACCATCTTGAAGTCCGCCATTAGATGAGAAGGAGAAGGATGAAGACAGGCCATCAGGTTTGGGTTTTATAGAAGTGGTGAAGGGGCCGAGGTAGCGGTTTTGAAAGATTAGGATTCTGAGAACAAATGGGTTTATTGATTTTAGGATTTTTCTCATTACTGCAGTAACCATAAATTGATCACTCAGTCGAGAGACAAAGAGGGAGAATGAGAGAGAGAGAGATAGATGAATGTTTAGTTTGGGGGAATTATGAATTTGAATTTCAAATTATATGAAAAAATTTTAATTTGAATTTCAAATTTTATGAAAAAAAATCTTACTGGTTGATTTTCATTGAGCGTGAACAAAGGGATAATTGTTTAGGAAAGTCATTTTGGAGATATTAAAAAAAATTTAGACTTAACTATTGAATAAAAGATTAAAATATGACTTATTCTCAAATAAGTTTAAGTGACATATTTAACTCATTAAAAGTTTCCTAAGGAGAACTTAATCCCAATTTTTACAAAGTTTAAATAGGGCCTTTCTAAAATTCGATTTTAATATATGAATACTGTAGCTATAATTTCATTTAAAAATTATTTTTTGTACTTTTTAGATGTAAAATTAAGTTTTTGTATTCAATTAGACTATATGTTTCAAACATTTATCATCTAGAGATTTTAGTTTTTTTTTTAATTAAAATTTCAAAATACTGCAAAATATCTTCATATAATCTAAATTATTCCTTGTTGTACTATGTATAATATTATTATTTTTTAAAAAAATTTGTAAATGAGAGAAAAGAAGGGGCTAGTTAGATTTCAGTAAGCTTTAATATGAAAAGTCTCTCGCATATATGCTCCAAATATTAAAGGTTAACTAACCAATGGAGAAATAACCAATTTAAATAGGACATATAAATATCAAGAAATAGTTAGTTTAATTGGGACCCATAAGATGGTTGATAGATGTCCAAAAATAGTTACCACATTCATCAATTATGAATAGAAATAAGGTGGCGTATAAAAGTGAGATAAACTACTGTTCAGTAGGAATTAGAAAAAAATATACAAAAATAAATAAATTCTAGAGTTAAAGTTATCCCGTAAATAATGAAAGAGAATGCTTTTTATTTGAGCTATTTGGACTTGTACCTAATCTGGTAGACCAATGTATTATTACCTTTAGATTAGTAATAGACATTATCGAATTTTCGAAACTATTATTAATCCAATAATTGAAGTATATGAAGTTCCCAAATTAAATTTTATAATTAAAAGAATTATAAAAAATTTGGGGCCCCTTACAAATGTGGAGACCTAAGCAATGGCTTAATTGGCATCCCAATCAAGTCGGCCTTACATTCATTTACATATTTGCCAATTTTTTGTCCTATACTCTTAAGGCATCTTTAATAGGCTCTCAATTCTCTATTTTAGACAACTATTCCTAAAAATCTAACTCCAATAAACTTTCTATTTAGGTATGGCTAGCTCTATTGAAAATATAAGCACAGAATATTTTCTCCTATTGTAAGGCCATCAAAGTCTAGGCTTTAGGGCCCATAGACCTCATTTTTTGTGATTATAACCATTAGCCTAAATGAAAATTTTAATTTTATAAAAATTAGGCCCAACAATAAAATTAAATTTAGATTTAAATTGAATATTTTGGGTTTATTTCTCCTGCCCATAACACCAAATATATCATTAAAAAAAATAACAGTAAAAAGTGAACTTTTTAACATTTTTCTTCTAACCCCTCTCTCTCTCTCTCTCTCTCTCTCTCTCTCAACAAAAGAGTTTGGAAGACCAACACATTTTCACTTCCACTTTATCTATCTATCTACATCTCCCGCTAGCTAACAAAGGCAACTGGTCAGTTTTTTTTTTTTATTTTGACCATTTGTCTTTATTTAAAAAAAAAACTCTATAAAATAGAGAGTACTATTGGAGATGATATCATGAAATTACTTCAAATTGGCATGTAACTAGCCTTTGTGTCTTTCCATAACTGGCCACTGGAAATAAATATAAATGTTTCACTTACTTTTAACAATTTGGAGACCAAATAATAAATTGTAGTTAAACCACCGCCTCCGTTTGTATACCAACATATAAAGACACATTTCAAGTATCCCGGGCATTGATAATAATGTACTCAACTGACAATCCTTTCATGAAAAGTTTGAGATGCAAAACAAAGAATGCAAGTTTTGTTTAGCTAACCAAAAAGGAAATCCTTATTATCCCCAACGTTGGAAAGCAGATTAGTAGTTTTCATCAATGTCTTGTATCTTCACAATGAGATTACAAGTTGATTGTTGTTGGATTGATTATTACTATATACAAACTAAAAAAAATATAATTTGTTGACACACATTTGAAGATTTTCACCTAGTTTCGCTAGTGTGTATATCAAATGAATGTTTAATTTATGAGAGATCCGATTATTAACAGGTTTCGTGGAGAGCCGACGAACCTAATTTTGAAAAAATGGTTCATGTGCTATGCGATCTGCCGGGGAATCCATTCTATTATCACTTTGAAATTTTATTCAACATTAAATTCTCTCACATTTGTCATTTCTAAATCACTTATCATGAGGAGGATAAGGATCAAATGCTATTACTCCAAATAACATAAATGAAATAATAAATTGGACAAGCCATCTCTGGAAGAACCCATTATTTTCATTTCCTTCAATTTAAAGAAAAATACAAAAAATAAAAATCTACATTCATGAAGAAACATCAAAAGAGGTCATTGATAGTGATATATACAATCAGATCCATCAAATTTGTATCATTGCAAAAGAGGAGTCCTAATACTTTCAAAAAATTCAACACCCATATCCCCATGGACCCCATCATCGCGACCGTCCAATACCCCATTATCTTCATCCCCACAGCCATAATCATACACAGACCCAACAACAAGAATCAATTGATCTTCAAGATATCTCTGCAACAATCTCCCTTCTCCTTCATCCCCACCATCTTCCTCACAGCTGGGCAACCCATCTTCGCCACTATCTTCAGGCGGCGTAGCTTTCAATTGGCGGCGGCGGCAGAGAAAGAGACAGATTTCAGCAGCGCAGAGAAGGGGAAAGGTGATGCATAAAAATGGGAGGAGGACTGGGGAGCAGAGGACAAGGAACAAGTACCGTATGCGGCGGCGATTCAGCCAAGATGTCAAGATCATTGTGATGGCGGCGGTTGGATGGTAGTGATTTTCATGTTGGTCATCGTCACTTTGAATGATTAGTATGGTTTGGGGATTGTTATGGTGGTGGTGGTGGTGGTGGTGGTCTTGTTTTGATTTGGCCTTGCAACACCACCACCAGTCGCACATGATTTGGGGTTGGGGGTTTCTTTATACGTAAACAGCGACGTGTGATGTGTAGTGAAAGCGACTGTGATTGCTATTTTGGTTTAAAGAGTGAATACAGTTACTTTTAAAGTCCAAATCCGAAATCCACCCCATTGCAACACTTGAATAGCCATTTGGTTGTTTTGACCAGCCCGTTTTTTCGTGATGAAAATAACACGAACAACCCCCTTGGGTCAAANATATTTGGACTTGTACCTAATCTGGTAGACCAATGTATTATTACCTTTAGATTAGTAATAGACATTATCGAATGTTCGAAACTATTATTAATCCAATAATTGAAGTATATGAAGTTCCCAAATTAAATTTTATAANAGTGAATACTGTTACTTTTAAAGTCCAAATCCGAAATCCACCCCATTGCAACACTTGAATAGCCATTTGGTTGGTTTGACCAGCCCGTTTTTTCGTGATGAAAATAACACGAACAACCCCCTTGGGTCAAAATAAGGGATAAATTACATTACTTTCATTATATTTAAATTTTGTAATAAAATCATATCAATATATGTATACACCCNTACTCCAATAAACTTTCTATTTAGGCATGGCTAGCTCTATTGAAAATATAAGCACAGAATATTTTCTCCTATTGTAAGACCATCAAAGTCTAGGCTTTAGGGCCTATAGACCTCATTTTTTGTGATTATAACCATTAGCCTAAATGAAAATTTTAATTTTATAAAAATTAGGCCCAACAATAAAATTAAATTTAGATTNCCGTAAAAATAGAGATAAATGAAGGTTTATTTATTTTTTTCGGTTGTTTATGGCCACTAGTAGTGTTAATTAAATTTTATAAGTATGAAAGAATATTAATGTCCTTTCNTCGTAAAAATAGAGATAAATCAAGGTTTATTTATTTTTTTCGGTTGTTTAAGGCCACTAGTAGTGTTAATTAAATTTTATAAGTATGAAAGAATATTAATGTCCTTTCAAGTTATTAAGCAATAAACACGTTTTTAACTATTTTAGTAAGGGTCATATTGATCAATCAAATTTTTTCAACCTGACATTTGTTAGCTGTAGAGAGATAGGTATAGATTTAGTTAGTGTTATATAAAACTGAAAAATTAGTGTTTTATAAATCTGAAAGTTAAAGTTTGAAAATTGAAAATTAAAATTTGAAAGCTGAATGTTAAATTTGTGGACTATTTAATACCCACTAATACTGAATTAAATAAGATCTCAAAAATTTTATTATCTTACAAAAGCAAAAGTGAACCACGTGCCAATTTTTGTCCAAAATATTAAGAAAATGCGATNCTGAAAATTAAAATTTGAAAGCTGAATGTTAAATTTGTGGGCTATTTAATACCCACTAATACTGAATTAAATAAGATCTCAAAAATTTTAATATCTTACAAAAGCAAAAGTGAACCACGTGCCAATTTTTGTCCAAAATATTAAGAAANTAAGTTGATTGTTGTTGGATTGATTATTACTATATACAAACTAAAAAAAATATAATTTGTTGACACACATTTGAAGATTTTCACCTAGTTTCGCTAGTGTGTATATCAAATGAATGTTTAATTTATGAGAGATCCGATTATTAACAGGTTTCGTGGAGAGCCGACGAACCTAATTTTGAAAAAATGGTTCATGTGCTATGCGATCTGCCGGGGAATCCATTCTATTATCACTTTGAAATTTTATTCAACATTAAATTCTCTCANAAATGCGATCGAGGGACTAGGCTAAAATAAAAGTGAAATTTAAATATTTTAAGCAAACCAAATAGAAGATTTGGGATAAAATTTAATGGAGAAAAATATAATTTGTCCAAAAAAAGAAATTGGGTATTATCATGAAAGTTGAAATTACAACTCACTCTTTTATATTTCAAGTAAAAATTGCTCCCATTTCTTGTGCTTTTCTTGCTTTGATACTAAATTAGAGATAAGAGAGAACTAAGGATCAAAGGATTTCATCGACAAATAAGGTACATCGATAACTTAACTACTAATCTCCAGGTATCTAATAATGGAATGTTACTCTAGCTTGACGTTGAAATTAGACTCTACTGAGGCCCTTAATCTAATCACAAAAGAAGGAAGGATAAACAATCCACGACAAGCCTTTAGTTGTGACGCTCCTAAAACCAGGGGTCATTTATTAACCGTTGACCAACTGTCAACTCGCCAAAATATCCGTGATAGTCGCACAACNGCTTTAGTTGTGACGTTCCTAAAACTAGGGGTCATTTATTAACCGTTGACCAACTGTCAACTTACCAAAATATCCGTGATAGTCGCACAACTCGACTTCAAGCTAATAACATCCCCTTTACCGGGATTTTGAACCACATGTAAAACCCATATTCATTTTATCCTTTGATCCAACCGTGGTGCAATGTATCACTATTCATACTCCATTATAGTCCATTTATATCCTTGGAACCTAAGAACCATAGCCCAAAAGTTTGACAAAGTGGTTTTAAATTTTTAAAATTTTGGAAAGAGTATCGGTATTGAGTACCGGTACTGTGAGCCCTTGGGGAAATCAGTACCAGTATGCGATACCAGTACTTTTTGCCTTATGGAAAATCAGTACCGATACTCTTTGCCTTCTGGACCAGACTGTACCGGTACTGTCAGCAACTCACTGGACCCTGTAGTACTGGTACTGTAAACTCACTAGACCCTGTAGTACTGGTACTCTCTGCCCATCTTTGCCCTTTTCACCTACTTCTAATTTTTAATCCATTCAAAATCATTCCAACTCCATCCAAAACATGTATAATGATGTTTTATCACATAAAACTTGATATAAACAAGGTCTATTACAATCCATTTACACGATTACTTGCTCACAAACATAATTTTTACAAAGATTACACAGAATATGCTACAAAAGCCACAAGTCGACTTTTCTTCATCTTTGAGGCCCTGAATGAGAGTCCTCCGCCGGTGTGAACCTCGCACCTGAAACGTTTTCCCGTATAGGGTGAGCTACGCCTAGTAGAGTATTTGCTACAGAGGCTACTTCCCCCTAAATGCATATGAAATGTGCACATGCACCATCAACAATGATAATTTATTTCCATACAAAAATATGTCATTCAAGATGAAATTTTCTACCATGCCATGTCATGATATGAGATGACACTCACTCATGCACTTTAACCCCGAGCCTTCACCGGCTTCCGCAACACAATGCAATGCTAATGTGTAACAAATCTATCATTGATGAATTTCATACAATGATCATTTTGAAATAAAGGTCATGTATTTATAAAACAAAATTTTGTTGGATGATACACATCAAATGACCAGTTGTAAAACAAAATCACATGTCTTTATTGAGTATCGGATTCTAGAATCACATCGCCGGCTCCGTATGCCATTACACTTTTTCAGAATTTCACCACAGAGGAATGTATGAACCAAGTAGCCGGGTCTTTTATCCGAGAGATGATCTATCCCTTTTTGCTATACTCGACACAAGTTTTTTTTTTATGCAACCATGCAACTCAGTCGGATCTTCAATCCAACTTTTCCGAGCCCATCATCAATCATCAAGTATGATAATTGATCCAACCATGCACACACACACACACACACACACACACACACACCCATACTCATGGCCATGGATGTATTTCCCTCGTGCAAATGCAATGCAATGCACTATTGCAATATTATTTTATGCTCCATATGTAATGAAGTCATATGAGCTAATCTAACCACATATTTTAACATATGTCATGAAAATTTATATCAATTTCATATAATTACCATAAATTATCATGATGTTAATGTATTAACAACATATCTCCACTCATTTATGCTCAACAAAACTCGTAGCATGTTATACAAAACTCATGCCATAACAACTTAATTCCACATAGGCATTTAGCAAACACCTTCAAAGCAAATAATTCATGTTATCACATAAATTGGTCCACATCATTCACAAGGCACCATGGCAACACATATCAAGTTCTTCCACGTGTGAATTACCTATACCAAACTTAACTAGGAGATTGTCTAGACCAATTCCATACCCATTTCCTCATTTCCATAACCATTGTCAAGCAACCTAGGTTATTATATACCCTTTACCCATTCCATAGGACATTTTAGGTAAGAATGAACCAAAGTAGGAGGAATCCTACCTCTTGGAGCGTAAATGAAAAGAACCCTAACTCTTAGTTCAAGCGATTCTGATCGACGGAACTCCGTAGATAGCTAAGAGAAGTCTTGAAATCTAAGTTTTTCTTCTCTTTTCTCTCTCCTCTCTTCCTCACATGTTTACAGCCTGAATGGAGAAGATATTTCCTCCAAAAAATTTGATTTTTATCGATATTTATACCCTTTAATTACGCGGTCTGCATTGCACTGCAAGTTTCCTACTTTCGGGTTTGTTTTTGTCCTGAAATGACTAAATTATATTATGGTTTAAGTTCAAATTATTTTTAGTTGAACTTTTTTCAATTATAAGGAAATTTTATAAAATTTATTTTTGGGAACCTTTGTGAGGTCATTCGTCACTCATTTGTCTTGTAAAACGTGTAAATCCGACTATTTTCAAATTCGACGAAAATTGATAGGGCATCTTGATTTTCACGATATGAATTCAACAGTGAGGTCCGTTTTGTCTTCCGAACTCTAGAAAATATAGATTTTAATTCCGCATGATAGTGACAAATTATTATTTTACCCTTTTTCGAAAAAATTTCAAATTTACCCAAATTTTACATTAGTAGTACAAAATTTAATGTTCAAAAAATTTTTTATTGTTGGGGGGGGTAGGGGGTATAAATTTGTGTACTGATATGCTAGACAATATAAGGAGCCTCTAATATTCATCTATATGAAGCTGGATTAGTCACCACAAGATCTGTGCTCGTTGCTATGAGATTTAACTAGAATCTCTCCCATGCTAGGAAGCCATAGGAAATTTTTCCCCTTTCTTGAATGTATTAAAAAAAAGATACTACTTTTGTACTTCAAAACTAGTTCTTTTCTTGCACAATTTGGTTCACTGGTCAAATAAACAGCGAGGCATAAATTCGCACGTTATGAGTTCGTGTTCCCCTAATAGCATAAAACCTTGATGTAATTAATGTGAGTGGCTTGCAAGTGATTTGGGTATGCATTCGAGGTTTGCATTGCAACTAGAGTTCAACTAGCACATGGTTGGGATGATTTCTCATTTTACATAAAAATCATAAAATAAAAATCGACTATATCCCCTTAGGAGACATGCTGGTTGATCCAATGACCAAGGGGTTATCTTTGAAAAAATTCAAAGAGCATGTAACAACAATGAGATTAAAAATTACCGAGATGTTAAAGTGTTTACATTAATAATTGCATCTTTGAATGAATTTGACAGAAGCAAGAAATGAATGGAAACATATGATTCTACCTAAAATAGGGAGAAACATAACTCTTGGGCCCGTTAATATTAAATAAAGGTTTGAATGTTGAACCAAGATGGGTTGGATAAACTATGATGACACACTTGGTTTATAAATGCGCGGGGAATGCGCTAAGGGAAAAATTGTCCGACGAAGTTATTGGAATGAATTTTGGGGAGAATCAAAGAATTTCAATGTTAGCAAGATTGGGTATAAGTTATGTGAGGGTTTGAAAAGATGTAGTGAAGTGGTGGATTCGAAATTGTGCGAATACGTGCTAGAGGTAAAATCGTCCAATAAAATTATTGGATTTCCTTTTGGGAAAAAAGAAATGACAGATTCTCAGAATTAGGAAATCATATTATGTTATAAGTTTATACTTGAATTAAAATTGAAAAATAACAAATATAAAATTCAAAAATTATGAAAATGCCCCTCAATAATTTTTTTCCACCTAGCAGGGTGGAGTTGTCTTTATAAGGTTATCCCTAGCCATGTAGGGCATTCCTTAGCTTATTGGGCTCTTAAATAATTTGAAGAGGTTGCTAAGGATTAGATTGAATCAAGTTTATGCCTTGGAGGAGAGAGAAACCGAATAGAGAGAAAATAGAAGAAGCTTGAAGTTCAAAACTTGGATTTCTGCATATAGGAAACTATTCTTCAAACCATTCAAGGGTAAGCATCTTGGTAAATCATAGAGTGTGTGTGTTAAGTGTCAAACATGGTCGTGGTGTGTGTAGTGAGAACCACGAAACCCTAAGTGAAAAACTTGGTTAGGGTCATCACCAATGTTTTTAAGGGAAAAGAGTTCAATTTTTTTTGCCTTGGTTTGAACAAATTTGGACATTTAGTAGGTCTTTTCATGGAGAATTATGTCTATAAGCTCAACTTTGATCTTGAATCAGTAAGAACATTAACATGGGGAGTTAAAACCAACACTTAGGTTTGAGATAGGGCTAAGTTAGGAGTTACTGGGCTTTTGTTCAATCACTCAATTTGGATGAGAAATGAGGGAGTTATGTAAGAAAGAAGATGAGGGTGTCAAAAGAGAAGAGAAAGGAGGAGGGGGTGTTTGGGCAGCAACTCCCAGTGGGGCATGGGAGCTCCGCAAGTGGTGAGATTAGTGGCTATGGAATCCTCAAGTCAAGAACTTTTAAATTATAGGTGGCTCATCAAAATCAAAAATTGTTTGCATATTGTACAGAAATTAACCATTTTGCCCTTTCTTAGTAGAGGTTTGACCCACCCATGACATATTTTACCAAACTAAAATTATTTATATGTTTAAATAGGTCTCTAAGATTTATTTTTGAATCGTCACTAAAAAGTTCAATTGTTTTATTTTTGACAGTTGTTCGGGTGCTTGAGACGAGATTGTGGTAAGTTATCCAATCATATAATGGGCTTGGATTTTCAACTCAATTTCATATCGATGCATTTTATAAAGTGATTTATAAATGTTCTTGAGTAATGTGATTGAGTGCACATATTGTTGGGTTAATATGGATCCAATGGTGCTCTTTAGGTTGGTGAACTGTTGAGCTTGTGAGCTATATTTTGTGAAATTGATTACTCAGCTCCTTTTTTGAAAAGTATTTGTGCACAAAAGATTGAATGGTAGAGGGCCCATGTGCTAGCTGTAGAAATTGTACAAGGTTTGACTGAGTCTCAACGGTTCTTGTGGTCTAGTGGTTTTCAGGTATGGGTACTAGTAGGTGGAGGGAGCATATCATCCTTGGGGTGTAGTTATCCTAAAAGGTTTATAGATTGATGTTGATGATCTGGACCATTGTGTGGTCATAGGATTTTGTTCTCCTCTGTGGCACAACTATGACTACTGGGTCTGTACTATTTGATTTTCGATACTAGTTTCTTCAAGATATTTTAAATTATGAATATATGTTTTCTTAAACAGTTGCTTTGATTATTGAAATGTTTTGATATATGTTATATCTCCATAAAGTTGTTTAAAATCTCAATTACTAGAAATGCTATACTATTTTAAAACTATGTTTATCGTGAAATCTGATTAATCTACTAAGCATGTGGTCTCTTGCCCTACCAAATTTATTCTCTTTTTTAGTGGTATGGTGTAGTATAAGAAAAATCATTGGTTATGACGGGTCAGTGCCTGAGCTAAGCATGTTCTCTTTGCTTAGATTTAACATTTTATGAAACCTTCCAAGTGAGGTTAACTTTGTAAAAGTCTAAGCTTCCTCTTTGTGATGAATTGTAAACTTTAAGTTAATAAATTTTGATTGTTATAATAAAGTTAACATTGAAAATTAGCGAGTTGTGCTCATAACACCAGTAACGTGCTCATGGGAGACGGGGCATTACATGTGACGTGCTCAAGGGATCCGGGGCGTTACTAGAAAAATTGTTCAAATAATGTAGAGGACGTCAATTGGGATACCAACACTATCACATGCTCATGAGTATAAAGTCCACTTTAAGACACCATAAAACCTTTGGCTAATCACATAGGTGCATGGTGTATTAAATCTTCAATAAGGTATGTCAAGGAAAGCCTCTATATGGGCTATAGGGGAAGAACTTGATTGAATGTTTAAGCACAAGTCAACCCAATGATTAATTTTGTATTTGGATGAAGTCTTCATTGGTATGAGGGTGTGGACCTTACGATCTCTAGTGTGGGGGCATTAGTGCCAATCACTTTTGTCATGAACTGAATCAAAGCCACTAGGAATGTGTTATCAATAAAGATAATATATGTGGAAGGGCGTAGTTAAAATTTATCGTAGAAACATGTGCACGTAGGTCCATCGCCATGATGTAGCACCAATGTCTCTCTCTCTCTACCTCCCCCCATGGGACAATTCTTTTTGATATTGGAAAGGCAATTTTTGTTCTTTCCAAAACAAATGTTATTAGAAAAAATTATGAATTTCATGATATTTTATGTAAAAGTTAATTACTTATTATCTAATACTTATTTCTTGTATATGTTGATACATATTGTATTATACAAGTTTACTTTATTGGTGGAACAATATGAACAATTACTTCTCATGTTTATTCATCAACCATTCTAATTATTTTAATGGAGGATATTGTTATCCAAAATATTGTGTATATAATTAGATTTAGGAAACTTAATAGCTATTGCAAATCTAAAACAGAAAGCNTGGTCTGTACTATTTGATTTTCGATACTAGTTTCTTCAAGATATTTTAAATTATGAATATATGTTTTCTTAAACAGTTGCTTTGATTATTGAAATGTTTTGATATATGTTATATCTCCATAAAGTTGTTTAAAATCTCAATTACTAGAAATGCTATACTATTTTAAAACTATGTTTATCGTGAAATCTGATTAATCTACTAAGCATGTGGTCTCTTGCCCTACCAAATTTATTCTCTTNTAAAACTAGAATAAATAAAGAATAAATCTGAGCACCATATCCACAGTCTTCTTAAGACAAATTTGGTCCCTCTCGGTATTCAAGGTTAATAAGCAATTGTCTCCCAATATATAACATATTTACATTTATGGGGAAGCAACACTTCAATCTCCAGCTCCAGCAAACACAACTTTGTCCCTTGTACTTGAATCGACGAAGAAGAATAACGATGTAAAAATATGTATGCAGAGAGGGAAAACTATGAAAGTCAAAAGAATTGTTCTTGAATTTTGGTGTTTCGGTATTTTCAAATGGTAGTAGGGGTCACCCTTTTATAGACTCTAGGCGTTTGTTCAATTAAACTAAAAAGGCAAGAGACGTCACTGTTCATCACACATGTTTAGAGACACACTCTAGGTGATGACAATTACGTGTGACACGTATTTTAAAAATTAATTTAAAAGACTGTAGGGTCAGGCACTTGAAGGCGAAGGCAACAGATCGTGAGGCGACCACAAGAGGAGCGCCCCAAGACAAGGCGCCAAGACCTTGGGCCCCACTTGCCAAGGTGACAAAGCCTTGGGTTCCACCCTCGGCCTCCAGTACGTGCTTCATCCATTACTCTAATCTGATACATTTTTGACCCAACTCCAAATCCAAAAATTCAGTCTATTATACCAATAAAATTGATTATTTTTTAGACATAATTTCTTATTCAAATATTAATGGTTCTAAACAAATAATTAAATCATGGTCCTACTAATTTCGATGTGTAAGTCCTATTTTAATTTATTTTTCATAATCATTTTTCTAACAATCCCCTACATGAATGAAAATTCGATATATGATAATGCAGACAATGGTTCAAGTACAAGTGAAAGGTTACTACATCTGGATAAGTAGCCAGTGGCCTTTAACATTCCTTAGTGATAAACTATCGGATTTACTTGGCTATCCAGTGAACATGATGATGTCTTTGAACTGTTAGCCGTTTGTGTAAACCACGACAATAGAATTCACACAATTTCCCTCAAACAAAGTTGGTTCTCACGTTTTTGTTCATTTTGGCCTTGAACACCACTTGGTTCATAAGTAATATTAGAGTAATCAGCTTACGATTCTCACAGAAGCAGCCCCTTCTTTACTCACATAGGTGATTCATGATTAAGAATATCCTGCTATACCCCACTTGAACATTTTCAAGTCACAGAATATCATTTAAAGCATAGCTTACCTTGGTTCTCGCAGAAGATGCGCACTATCTCATTATAGGAATGGGAAGGAGTTTAGAAAATCTCTTTAGTGTGTACCGAGTTACACATAATTCAGTTGTCCCTTTGAATTTAGANATAGCTTACCCTGGTTCTCGCAGAAGATGCGCACTATCTCATTATAGGAATGGGAAGGAGTTTAGAAAATCTCTTTAGTGTGTACCGAGTTACACATAATTCAGTTGTCCCTTTGAATTTAGATCTTGAGATCTCCAGTCAGCTAAGTTGGGTTGCCATTATGGTGACTATTGGTTAAGTAATAGGCTTTAAGTCTATTTCCCTTGATGAACTTTTCACTTGCTCTCCAGTCAAATCTTTTGTAAGCGGATCCAAAATATTATCCTTTGACTTCACATAGTCAATGGATAATATCATTAGAGAGCAATTGTCTAATGGTATTGTGTCTATGACGTATGTGTCTAGACTTACCGTTATACATTCAATTTTGTGTCCTTCCAATTGTAGATTGGTTATCATAGTGAATGAATATTGTAGTCATAGGCTTCGACTAATTTGGAATATCCTCTAAGAAGTTACGAAGTCATTCTACTTCTTCTCCAACTTTATCTAAGGCAATGAACTCATATTTCATCGTAGATCTAGCAATACAAGTTTGCTTTGAAGATTTTCAAGACACGGCTGCACTACCTAAGGTAAAGACAAATATACTTTTGAATTTTGAATCTTTAGTGTCGAATATCCAAGTAGCATCAGTATATACCTCAAGTAATGATGGGCACTTCATGTAGTGCAAATCATAGTTTTGAGTATGTCTTAAATATCCCAAAATTCTAATAATTTCTTTCCAGTGGCCTTTTTCGGGATTACTTGTATATCGACTTAGCTTACTCACTAAGTATGCTATATCAAGGTGGGTAAAATTCATTATGTACATTAAACTACCAATTATACGTACATATTCTAACTATGATATGCTATTACCCTTATTCTTAGAAAGATAGATATTAACATTGCTAGGTGTTCTTATAGATTTTATCTCATACTTCTTGAACTTATCAGGTACTTTATAAATATAATGAGATTGAGATACCACGAGTCTATCTGACATTCTAGAAATTTTAATTCTTAATATAATGTCAACAACACTTATGTCTTTCATTTCAAAACTATTTATCAACATCCGTTTGGTAGTTTTAATGATATCGTTATTACTGCCTATAATTAGCATGTCTTATGTGACACCCCAAAAACGGGAGATCCTTAATTTAACAAAATTTGGGCAGAATCTCCTTTGTACGGGGAGCTCTATTCAAAATCCAACCTGTACAATATATATTAACACGACCCATCCGAGGCTCGATATAACACAATGACCGCACCGGGTCCATTCATGAGTAAAAATTGACTACACCGGGTTCATTCATTCGTACTCATATAAAACATGCAAGGTTATATTAAAATAGTCTATATGAATTCAATTACAACTCTCTTATATAAAATTACCTGGCAAAACTGGTTTGCTCCAAAAATTTTACAAAAGGAGTTATAAAAGCCACAAGTTGACTTTCTTCACCCTTGCGACCCCAAATAAGAGCCGTTTACCGGTGTATATTCCGCACCTGAAATATGTTTCCGTATAGGGTGAGCCACGCCCAGTAGAGTAATTTCTACAGAGGCTACTCCCCACCTAAGTGCATATAAAATGTGCACATGCAACAATCCATAACCAATATCTATTCCAATAAGAACATGTAGTTCAATGTGAAAATTCTACCATATCATGTCATGATATGAGATGATACTCACTCATGCACTTTAACCCGAGTCCTCACCGACTTCCACAACACAATACAATGCAAATTTGTAAAATATTTGTCATTGATGAAATACATCCAATGATCGTTTTCTGAAATATAAGTCATTGTGTTTATAAAACTAATTTATTGTTGGATGTTTCTCATCGAATGAATACTTTATAAAACAAGTACATTTTTTTTGGAATTTCACCTTAGGGGAGTGTACGAACCAGATATTTTTATAAACAAAATCATGTGTCTTTGTTGGGTAGCGGAGTTTTGGAATCGCACTGCAAGTTCCGCAAACCAATACACTTTCAGAATTTCACCTCAGGGGAGTGTATGAACCAAGTAGCTGGTGTTGCACCTGAGGGAGAGTCTAGTCCTTCTTGCTATACCCAACACAAGTTTTTCATGTATGCAACCGTGCGATTCAGTAGGATATTCAACCCCACTTTCCCGAGCCCACCCATCAAACACCAAGTATGATGATTGATCCAACCATGCACTCACACAACCATACTCATGGCCATGGATGCATTTTTCCCGTGCAAATGCAATGTGATGGACCAATACTCAATCAATGTCATGCTCAATGTAATGGATGCTAATGAGCCAAATTTAAATCACACATTTCATCATGTATCATGGACAATCATATCATATGCATATAACCTCCAAAAACTCATCACAATGTCAATATATTAGTACACATATATCAACATTTTATCTAACAACAACAACTGAGCATGTCATTACATAATCAAGCAACAACACCCTTAATCCTCATGACATAATGTAAACATATAATATGCACACAAAACAACCCACATAATAGCCCCAAAACAACCCACATAACGGCCCCGAAACAAGCCATAAAACAGCCCATAAACAAGCCATTAAACAGCCTATAAACAAGCCATAAAACAGCCCCTAGACAAGCTATAAAACAGTCCACAATTTCAACCCAAAAAATCACAATTCCAACCCCTTAACAGCCCCAAAAATAGTCCACAATTCCAGCCCAAAACAACCCACAATTTATATACCAAATGGTAGGAATAAAACCAAAATTGGAGGAATCCTACCTCTTGGAGTGTAGAAATAAAGGTAGAACCTTCAAGAACACCAATACAAGCCCACAAGTCTTGATTTTTTCAAAATCCCTCTTTATATCTTTGGTGAAATCCCTTGTTTTTGGTGTGGTTGCGTAGCCCTCGTCGCGTAGATGAAGTTTAATTCTTGGTCCGATGAATTCCGACCGACGGAACTCCGGATATTGAAGAAAAAAGATTGGATTTTCCTCTTGTCTCTCCCTTTTTCTCTCCAACGTTGAAGACACTAGTTTTCAACAGATTTTTCTGCTGAAAATTAGATATTTTACCTTATTTATAATTTTAAAGACTTAGCCCGAGTTGTGCCACGTGTTCCCCACTTGTCCAGGTCCGTTTTCGCCCCGAAACAATTAAATTTCATACCGATTTAAGCTTAAAATATTTTATATGAACTTTATTTAAATTATTTTTTAAATTTCAAAATTCTAAAAAAAATTCGTTTTTGGAGGTCACCCAACACCTGTCGTCGTCTAGGAAAACATAAAAAATCCGACTATCTCGAAATTCGACAAAATTTGACAGAATAACTAGATTTTGCGATACGAATCCAATGGCGAAGTCCGTTGTGTCATACGAGCTCTAGAAACATGAGTATTTTAAATACACATTATAAAAGTAAATTACCCTTTTACCCTTTTTCAGAAAACATTCAAATTTACCCGGATTTTACATCGTCTATACAAAAACATACATTAACGTATCTATTATGAGTGCTCTTGACATATACACATTTATCACACTCATTTATTTTGAACCCATATGACAACATGACTTTGTCAAAATTTTCGTGCCACTACTTTGGTGCTTGTTTTAAACCATAAATAAATTTAACAAACTTGTATATTTTCTTTTCTTATCCATTAGCAATGACCCCCTTTAGTTGTTTCATGTATATTTCTTCACCTAATTCACCATTTAAGAATGTTGTCTTTACATGCATTTGATGTGTTTCAAGACCATTCAATGCAGCTATAACAATTAACATCCATGCGGAAGTAATTCTAGTAAATGGTGAATAAGTGTCAAAATAATCCAATCCTTCCATTTGTTTATATCCTTTGGCTACAAGTCTACCTTTGCACTTGTCAATGGATCCATCGACTTTCATCTTCTTTTTAAAGATCCACCAACTCTCATTTATGAAGAAGTAGCACTTCAATCTCCAAGACTCTAGCGAGCACAACTTTGTGCCTTATACTTGAACCGACGAAGAAGAACAATGATGCAAAAATATGTATGTAGAGGGAGACAAGTGTAAAAATCAGAAGAATTGTTCCTGAATTTTGGTGTTTCGATTTTCAATTAGTAGTAAGGGTCGCCCTTTTATAGACTCTAGGCGCCTGTCATCACACTTGTTCAAAAACACACTCTAGATGACGACAATTACATGTGTCGTGTATTTAAAAAATTAATTTAAAAGAAGGTTGGGTCAGACACTCAAAGGCAAAGGCAACAAATGAGGCAAGGCGGGGCGAGACGAGATGAAGTGAGGTGACCACGGGAACAGGCACCCCAAGCTAAGGCCTTGGGCCCCACTTGCCAAGGCACCAAGGCAAGTTGCCAAAAGCCTTGGGCGCCACCTTTGGCCTGTGGTGCTTGATTTGTCTACTACTTCGATTTGATCTATTTTTGACCTAACTCCAAATCCAAAAATTCAGTCTATTATACTAATAAAATTAATAATTTTTAAGACATAATTTCTCATTCAAATATTAATGGTTTTGAACAAATAATTAATCATGGTCCCACTAATTTCGATGTGTATGTCCTATTTTAATTTATTTTCCATAACTATTTTTCCAACAGATGTTATAAGGAAGTAACATTTACGTAGGAGAATAATTCAATTAAAAATCCACATCATATTGACCTTTAAAATATACATTAAGTCAGCACTGCAATTCTACATTAAAATATAACCTATTTATATTTATTTTTATTCATAAATTTATTTTAGGTATCCATTTTTATTTGATAACATGAAAATGATAATAAAAATATAAACTTGAAAACTAGGATATACCATTTAACTTAATTACACATATACTTTGTGTACTTTTTATAGATTGTTTTAATATGTTTATTACCTAAATTTGTTCACATGCATTGCAAGTTGTGCATTGCTAATATAATAAGTAGAGTTAGAATATTTTCTATTCTTTCACCCATGTAGTGCTGATATGGCATTCACTCGTTTTGAAATGTCACATCATTTGGGTGTTTTTATTAGAGATGTGGATCCTTAGTAATACACTTCATTTTATCTAATAACCCACTTCAAATCGTTGAATAAGGCTACCAAAAGTCCCAGAAAGTTGAAGACGTCACTTGCTTGATCCTCAAATGAGTGCAACCAAGTGCAAGTGCTCAAGTGTAATAAAATTTGGTGAAGTCTGAGGTCTTACCACATAGGTCAAAAGAAAATTTATGAAAAAAGCAAAAGAAGAACAAATAACACTTAATTAAAATTTGGGTTTAGCAAAAATTGCAATTTAATTAAAAAGGAATTTCAGTTGGAGAAGCGATCATTTGGCTCCGGGATCTGGATCTATTCATGTTCACTAGAAATTATAATTATGCAATATATAATTATCTTAGTTGATTTTCAATGTTAGTGTAGTCAACCGAAAAGTATGACTTTTAAAACAATATTTTCAATTGATTTAAAAATAGGAATTTAAGATCTAGATTTATAAAAATCACAGTGAATTATAAGCATCATCCATACTAAAAACTCAATCAAGTTAATGAACAATTAAATAATTATACAAAAGTATTATTAAAAATTTTATTATACAATTAAATAAATTATTCAACCAATCTTTGAAATAAATAAAGATATATCATGAAAAGATTATGAACAATTGCATAACATAATTATCTGGATGATCAATTAAAGATCCATACCCTAAATAAAGAGTACAAAAGAGAGTACTCACAATTCATGATTGAATCTCCAAGAAAATTGTAATGAATAAATAATAAAACTAGGGTAAAAGGTTGTTAGGTGTTGATCCCCCCAAAGTGAGGTTACAAAGTATTTATACTTGGATAAGGAAGCCAACGATCTAATCAAAGACATCAACTACGTATGAAATATATGGCTATTGCGTTCGGAAACGCATTTCCATTCATCCAGATGCATGGCTTTTTCTTGATCGTTTTGGAAATGGTGTCCGATCGCACATTCTGAATTNCATCCAGATGCATGGCTTTTTCTTGATCGTTTTGGAAATGGTGTCCGATCGCACATTCTGAATTGTCAGGATGCAAGCCTTCTTCTTGTAGATTCTAGAAATGGCGTCTGAATACCCTTTTCAATATTTTGGACACACCTAGCTTACTGGAACTCGCGTCCGGATGCGCATATCCATCATCCAGATGCATGCCTTTTGCTGATATTTTCTCATTCCAAATGCCCTAGGTTTCTTTCTTTTTGCACACTCGCCCCCTAGTTTCTCCAAATCGACATATTTACCTGAAAAAATAAGAAAACACTATAAAAAGAGAAATAAAACTTGAAACACATCATTTACGCACATTTGGCTTCCTACCCAACGTAATTAACTAAATAATACTAGAATAACTATGCATAATTTAGGACCAATCACACCCTAACCTAGTTCTTTCTAGTCTCCAGTAAGACAAAAATTCAAAATATAAAATAAAAATTCACTATCGTAAGCATCACAATTGTATTTAGCAAATGCAACAAGTTTTTAAACAGTTAGGTTACTCCTAGTAAACGAGTTATAGTCTCATGAGGATTTTTAGAGATGATACTCACAAACATCAACATATTATCAAATTTTTGAATTATATATTCATATCATAAATTGTCATCACNATGAGGATTTTTAGAGATGATACTCACAAACATCAACATATTATCAAATTTTTGAATTATATATTCATATCATAAATTGTCATCACAATCTATGAACTCTCAGTTGCAAGCATTCTATAAGCACATGCAAAAAAAAAAAACATAGAACTAACATCTATATTAAATTATGTTTCTATCATGTTCCCATAAAAACTCATATGCAGTGTGGGTTAACTATACTAAGTCAGCAATTCATTGAATAATTAGTNAACATAGAACTAACATCTATATTAAATTATGTTTCTATCATGTTCCCATAAAAACTTATATGCAGTGTGGGTTAACTATACTAAGTCAGCAATTCATTGAATAATTAGTTCTACAACTATCAACTGCTAGTCTCGATGCCAAAACTTCTGGGTAATGCTCTCACCAATAACTCTCTCAGATTGTGTTGACTATTCACACAAATTAAACCATATGAGAATTTTTTGTTCAATTTAAATCTAGATACTCACCTGTTCTTTTCAAACAACCATTTATCCAAAAGAAAACAAATTTGGCATAATCTCATGAAAGAATATCAATGCCAAGATAAAGTAAGCTCATCTNTTGACTATTCACACAAATTAAACCATATGAGAATTTTTTGTTCAATTTAAATCTAGATACTCACCTGTTCTTTTCAAACAACCATTTATCCAAAAGAAAATGAATTTGGCATAATCTCATGAAAGAATATCAATGCCAAGATAAAGTAAGCTCATCTGTGCTCAACTATTCTCACGCTTTTCCATACTCATGCTACCATGTTCTTGAGATTAGGTAGGACTTTCATTTGGTTGTAAAGTGGTTTGGGGTAATGTGGCTCAAGGAATTCAAAGAGTTATCCTGCNACTCATGCTACCATGTTCTTGAGATTAGGTAGGACTTTCATTTGGTTGTAAAGTGGCTTGGGGTAATGTGGCTCAAGGAATTCAAAGAGTTTTCCTTCNTCAACTATTCTCACGCTTTTCCATACTCATGCTACCATGTTCTTGAGATTAGGTAGGACTTTCATTTGGTTGTAAAGTGGTTTGGGGTAATGTGGCTCAAGGAATTCAAAGAGTTATCCTGCGACATTTCAATAAAACTTTCGCAACAAGCTACATTCTTTTCCACCTACCTTGCTTATATAGAATACATCAAAGATTATGAACCATGAGCCATTCTCATATTTAGTTGCATCATAACCTTTGTTTCTCTTTTCTTATCTCTTTCTTATGACATAGAATTTTATTCATTTACTTTCATTTTTTATTCTTCAACAACAACATAGATTTTTTTTTTGTTTTGTTTTTAAATTCCATAGGCATTATCCATAATCACACTTTCCCAATTTTCAAGAAAACTAAGGTATGNAGATTATGAACCATGAGCCATTCTCATATTTAGTTGCATCATAACCTTTGTTTCTCCTTTCTTATCTCTTTCTTATGAGATAGAATTTTATTCATTTACTTTCATTTTTTATTCTTCAACAACAACATAGGTTTTTTTTTTGTTTTGTTTTTAAATTCCATAGGCATTATCCATAATCACACTTTCCCAATTTTCAAGAAAACTAAGGTATGAATATGCAAGTAGGTAACAAGCTTGCGTTCATTATATTGCTAAAAGAAAGAATTTCAATTGGCTCAATCACGACTTCTAGGATTAATTCTTATAAAAGAAACAAGGCTAGATTCAAACTAACACAAAGAAGGCCTAAAATCATATCTCAAGAATTAGAAACATTCATGTTTTAAGCATTATCATATCCTTACTTTATAGACATTGCTCAAAACAAAATAACGAGATTATTCAAAGAAATTAGTTGAATAAAATATTTCTTTACCGAGTAAGTGTAAATAACCCTCCAACAAAGATTGAATCAAAACTCATCATAATCATTATTCATCTCCACTATATGTCTCAAGTTCTCAAAGCACGAATTACCCCATAAATTCTAAACTTTGATAAAGTCAAAAGTGCACAAATTGTGATCTTTCTTAAGAACATGATATANTCCACTATATGTCTCAAGTTCTCAAAGCATGAATTACCCCATAAATTCTAAACTTTGATAAAGTTAAAAGTGCACAAATTGTGATCTTTCATAAGAACATGATATAAAATACAAGATTATAGAGGTGAGTTCAATGTGACACTTAAATAGGTGAAAATTCTAGCTAAACTAATTATTCGCAAAATATGATGCCAATCCATGAATAAAAATGTAATTCAGAGATTTAATATCTGAAACCATAAACAAATAACAAAACTACATGCATATATTAACCAAAAGAAAAGTTGTTCCTTAACTAAAATTTTAAACTGACAACTGACTCAATTGATCAAGCCTAGACTCTCTAACTACTATAATCATGAAAGGCTTTGATCATCAACAATGTGTTCAAAAACCATAGCATTGAAAAGAAAAAGTTACATAGACTAGAACCATAAAAACAACACTGGGACCACAACAAAGGAGCACTAAGAAGAAGGACTAAGACAATCCTGGGAGCTCTGACTCATATTGCGGAAGAAGGTCTCATGCTAATTCAACTGAGCTCTTATAAAACCCGAGAAAATTTAAATTTTTATGAAAAGGAAAAAATGGTAATTAGTCGCTATGTTACAGGTTGAAAACCTGATTTTTTCTAGAACTCGGATAAAAAAAATGGACCTCACCGTTGGATTCTTCTTGTGATATTTAGTTACCCAGTCAATTTTCGTTAAATTCTGAGACAATCAGATTTTTCATGGTTTACAGGGCGATGGGATGTCCTGTGGCCAAAATAAATGCGGTTGGAAAATTATTGCTAAAAGTGAAAAATAATTTAAAGTTAGTTCAAATAACAATATATTGAACTTGATTCGGGACGAGATTTAATTGATTCAGGACGTAATTGGACCCGAAAAAGACAAACGTGTGGTGCAATGAGAGTAAGTATATGGGGAGTATAAAAAGAGGGAAAAAAAAAAGATTTTCCCCCATTTCTCGGCCTTGTGTTTTTAGAAAAGAGAAGGGAAGGGAAGATTCTTCAATCTTCTCTCTACGATCTAGAGCCAACCTTTGGTCAAATCGCCTTGGGCCAAGAACAAAGATTGTTCTACGCGATGTGGGTTACAAAATCATACCAAAAATCAAGGATTTTGAAAAATTCCAAAGACGGGATTTTTGGAAATCAAGGGTTAAGCTTGATTTTCATTCTTGGGACTTTTTTTACCGCTCGAATTATGCTTTGAGAGTTAGGGTTTCTTTCCTAATTAGGTTTATTTCCAACCTAGAGTTGAAATATGAAATAGTTAGGGTGTTAGAGATGTAATCTCATGTATGGAATGTACCTATGGTAGTTGAAATATAAAAAATGGGTATAAGAATGGTTAAAATCAATTTTATCATGAATTGAGTTGTTGAAATTACTTGTTTGTGATTTGTTGAGATAAATGGTGAAAGAGGCATGCCATGTGTTTATAATTATGTGTCAAAGGTGTTTGATGAAATGTCTATGTGAAATTAGTGTATTATTTGCATTGATTATATTATAACATGCTTGAGATTTGATGTTGAAAAATAGGGCTATCAATGGGCCGGGTTACCCACGGGTCCCGTTATCTAGCCCGAAAAAAATAAGCTCGATATCTGATAGGCCCAATAATTTGCTAGCCCGAGCCCGAGCTTGAGATCCTTTAAGAAAGGGCTTGAGTTTACCCCTAAATCCATTACACAACCTGAAGCCCGAAGCCCAGCCCAATAACCCGCTCACATACGAAGCTCGAAGCCCGAAACCTGGCCCAGCCCAATAACCTACCCACAGTAGCCCATGAGAATTTGTGATAATTCATTAATTTGATAGGTGTGAAAGTTAGGTGAGTCTTTCAAAAAGAAAAAAGTTAGGTGAGTCAAATTTTTTAAAATTTGAACTCTGAGCAGTACATCAAATTTGAACAGCTGAGACCACATCAAATTTAAACGGCTACTGGCTACTATGTGATTGTCTCTTGTGTATTGTCTTTTCCAAGTCTGTCAGTGATTGAGTTATGACTGTCTAAGCCAACGGTAGTCCACAGAGAGTCTGAGACAGTCATAACTCACAAAAAAATTTGAATCTCCTCATATAATTAACGGTCACAGATAAACGGTCATTTTTAATGTATAATTTATAAATACATTTGCTCTCAACTTCACAACTTCACAAATCACAACTCTCATTTGCTCTCAAACTTAGCGACTAAAACTCTCATTTGCTCTCAACTCACAAGTTAGAATTATCAAGTGTTCTGAAGTCTTAAGACCAAAACTCTCATTTGCTCTCAACTCAAAAGTGACAATTTTCAAGTGCTCTCATTTGGTGAGAAAGTTTTTTTACATAATTTAAGTATTTATTTTATTTTTGTAGTTTAATTTATGTAATGACTTCATCTCATTCACAAAAATATTTTTTATAACAAAATTCTTGAATCGAATAATGATAATGAGAACATCGATGAGGGTGAAGGAAATGATCCACTTTCACCGCTTGAGATGGATTCTACTGGGAATGTATTATCTAATAAAAGATAAAAGTCCAAGGCCTGGGATCACTTTCAGAAAATCAAAATTAAGAATTCTAATGGGGTCATTACATCAGAAAAGACTATATGTAATTATTGTAAAAAAGATTTTGATAGAGGCTCTAATAATGGAACTAGTCTCTTAACTAGACACCTAAAGATATGCTTATTAAGAGGTCAAATTAATATAGACAAACAATGTTATCATAATATGCGAGTACCGGTACACTAAGCACTTTTAGTTATGAACCTGAATCTGCTAGAAAAGTAATTGTTAGATAGATTGTAATAAGAAATCTTCCATTTGTTCTAGTAGATGATGCTGAATTTGAGAGAATGTTACAAAGTGGTTTTAATTCTTCCTTCCGAAAGTTTTCTCATCAAACATGTCAAAGAGATGTTATTCAATATTATGTACAAGAAAAAAATAATTTAATTGCTTATTTTGATAATCTTAAAAGTAAAATTGGTTTGACTTATGATATTTGGACTTCTTGCCAACAATTAGGATATTTATGTATAACTACTCATTTTATTGATGATAAATGGATTATGCAAAAAAGAATTATTCCTTTTACAAGGATTGAAGATAATCATAGTGCACAAGTTATTTTTGAAGTTATTTATAATCAGTTACAAATTTATCGTATTCAAGACAAGATTTTTACTATTACTTTAGATAATGCAACAAATAATAGTAGGACTGTAAGTCATTTAAAATATTATTTAACTTTACCATGTGAAGGTAATTTTTTTTCATATGAGATATATGTGTAATATCATAAATCTCATAGTATAAAGTGGTCTCCATGATATTAGATGTATAATTGATAAAATTAGACATATTATTTATCATATAATAGGTTCTGAAAATAGACTTAGGACATTTGGAATTAAGTGTAAAAATAATAATTTAAAATGCAAAAACATACCATATGATGTACAACATAGGTGGAACTCCACCTACAAAATGCTAGATGTGGCAGTTAAATATAAAACTTTCTTAAATCACTATGTTAGTATTGATACCACTGGTTCATTATCGCGTCCCACCGAAAAGGAATGAGATGTAAATGATAAAATGAAAGATTTTTTGATAGTTTTTTATGAGTCAACTATGGCTTTATCTGGTAATTATTATCTAACTATTACACTTGCCTATGTTCATATAGTAAGTATCAGTGATCTTTTTGAACTATAGTAATGAACCCAAATTTTATACTATTTTACATAATATGCAATCTAAATTTAATAAATACTTTTCACCACTTCCTATACTTATTGGTTTTGGTATGTTAATTGACCTTCAATTTAAAGAATTTGACCTTACAAGTGTTTTTATGTCTTTATATGGTAACTTAAATGATGAGCACATGAACCACATGAATAAAATAAAATATTATTTTTAATTTTTTTTAATAAATATAGTGTAACATTTGGGAATGGTGGTACACTTAATCTCACCTCAACTTCTAGTGATATTGTTGGTAGTAGTAAAAGTAAAGGTAAAACATCTATGCTAGCTTCAATTTTGAACAGAGGAGGTATGTCAACATCTAGGGCGTTAACTGAACTTCAGCAATATTACAATGCTCCAATGGTAAGTGCTGAAGATCCTAATTTTGATATTTTGATCAAGTGAAAAGGATATGAAAGTAGGTTTCCAATTCTTTCCACCATGACTCGTGATATACTAACAGTTCCTATGTCGACTGTAGCATCCGAATCTGCTTTTAGTACAAGTGGACGTGTCATTGATGAGCATAGGAGTTGCTTGAATGGAAAGACAGTGGAAGCCCTTATGTGTTTTCAAGATTAATATGCCACTGAAGCAAGAGATCAAAATATGGAAATAAATCCCCCATTGCCAGAATTTGAAGTTTTAGAAATTTAGATATTAAGATTGATGTATTTTTTTTCATGTATTAAATATTCTAGCTTTTCATGTACAAAAGCCTTTAGTGGGTAGAATTGTGCAAATGATAGATAGGTGGGTAGGTGCCAACCTAGTTGGGATGTACTCATTCTATTGTGATGCAATTTCTCTTCTATTCATAAATAAAATTATTCATTGTTTAATTTTTGACCATTTTGATATTGACTATATTTTTAATTCAAAAATATAAATACAAAAAAATTAAATGAAGTTATATATTTTTTCAATAGGGCCTAAAAAGCTCGCCCAAAACAGGGTGAACAAAAGCCCGCTCAAAAAGCCCACCCAATAGGTGACGGGCCAGGCTGTGGGTAGCTACCCCTACCCGAAGCCCGGCCCGCCACTTGTCTGAGTATGGGCTTGGGCCTACACTACCCGAGCCCAGCCCAAAAAAAATTTTCACGGGCCAAGCCTAGCCTGTCTCATGGACAGCCCTATTGGAAAATGTTGGTATATATATTGACATTGATGAATTGGGAAGGTTGAAAGAAAATTGTTCATATTGTGCTCATGACATATTAAAATTGAATATTGAAAATTCAATTATACATCATATTTGCATATGCACGGGAAACATCACATTCATTGGCAAGTGACATGGTTGTGGGTGTGTGCATAGTTTTGATTAAACACCACTCTTGGTGGATGATGCGTGGCCTCGGAAATGTTGGACCAAGGTTTGATTGAGTTGCATGGGTTGTAATTAAAATAGGGTTGGGGTTAGCAAGAAGGGCTAGACTTTCCTTTGGATGCAAAACCTAGTGATTTGGATACGTACTCCATTGGTATAGAGTTCATAAAGTGTGTCGGCGTATGCAGAGCCATTGGTGGACGTTCATATATGTCGTGTCAGTTGGGTGCCCGTTGGTGTAAGTCCATGGATTCCCACCCCAAGAAAGACCTAGGAAAATTTAAATGGTCATTGGATGTGTAATATCAATGGCGGGGGCTTGGAATGCCCAGATTTATACACATGGCATTGCATGTGTTATGGGGGATGGTGAAGACTCAAGTTAAGTTTCATGTATGAGTCTCATCTCATAACATGACATGACATAGAGAATTTCACTATGAATTGCATATTCTTAAATAGATTGTTGTATGATGGATAAAACTGTCTATNTGATGTATTTTTTTTCATGTATTAAATATTCTAGCTTTTCATGTACAAAAGCCTTTAGTGGGTAGAATTGTGCAAATGATAGATAGGTGGGTAGGTGNATTTCATATGCATCTAGGTTGGGGAGTAGCCTCTTTAGAAAATACCCTATTGAGTGTGGCTCACCCTTCATGGGGACAACATTTTAGGTGCGGGACAAGTGTCAATGGATGGTTCTCACTTGCACCCTCATTGAGGAAGAGCTGAGATGTGGCTTTAAATTATGTTTTTGTAAAAGTAATATGTAATTTAGTTTTTGGACATGTAATATTATATAAATAGTTGTTAAGCAAGCTCATATGGAATCTTATTTTGTGTAAAATTTAATGTTATGTGAGTTTGGGGGGTTGTTGTATGAGATTGGAAGTGTTAGAATTGAAAAAGGTTTGAATTGGGGGCAAATTGGGCACTTCTGCCAGTAGAACATTGATTATCTACCGGTAGAAAAATTCCAGTAGGCACTTCTACTAGTAGAACGTCAAGTATATTTCGGTAGAAGAATTCTAGTGGATACTTCTACTTGTAGAACGTTGATTATATACTCGTACAAGTATTCTAATGAGCTTTTCTACCGGTAGAACGTTGCTTTTTCTACCGGTAGGTCCTCTGTAATTTTCAAAAAATTCAAATGATCTTTTTAGGCCTTCAGGCCTTGAGTTATTTTGTTTCAAGGATTTGAATGAAGTAAAATCTAGTGGAAATTGATATATATTGGACCTTAGAATGGTCATGTGATAGAAATGTACATAGGTTATGCATTTGGGAGTGCATGGTACAAGAGAGACTTTGCCTGAACTCCACGTTGGTTATGATCCTGGTGAAGGGAATGTACGTGCAGTTAGGTTATGCGGCAAGTATTTTCATGGGTTGCTGGGTGATCAACGGATTGACAAAGGACCCCCGATTTTAGGGGCGTCACAACTTGGTATTAGAGCTAGGTTCTCGATTTAACTAGGGATGTGTTATGTGAATAATATGCATGGTCAAATTTATATGGAAAAGAGAGACTAGGGTTAAAGAACATAACCTTGGGGTCAAAAGAGAAGGAATGGGACATTCATGGTATAGATGTCTACTAGTGGGTGACATACGCTCTACTAGTGTGACAAAGAGAGAAATCTCAATGTTTCAACTTTGATCCCTAAGTTAGGATACTAAGTTAGTGCTCTATTATTATTTGACATGTGTGCAGATGAAAAATAGAGGAAGTGGACACCGAAACGGGCGAGGTGGGAAGAACAACCACCAACCACAACGGGCCTTTGACCAACAAGCCTTCGTGGAGGCTATAGGCACAATGGCGGCTACCTTTGTACAAGCTAGCATAAATGTGGGCCAAAGAGGCTCAAGTAACCTCCAAAAGTTTAAGGTACACTAGCCACCGACTTTCATGGGAGGGGCGGATCTGATGGTGGCCGACCATTGGTTCTAGCAAGTTGATAAGATCTTAGAGGCTATGAAGATCACATCCGATGCCACTAAGATAAGATTAGATGAATTTTAACTTGAAGGAGAGGCCCATCTATGGTGGGATTGGGCAATGGCCTCGAAGAACCTAGAGGCAATGACATTGGGAGAGTTTCGGGAGCTGTTCATGGGCAAGTACTTCCTCTCAGTTGTTTGTCAAGTAAAGAATTCTTGAATTTGAACCAAGGGACTATGACAGTGATGGAATATGTGGCTAAGTTCATTGAGTTAGCCCATTTTGGCAATGATTATGTAACCACAGACTTGACCAAAGTGAGGAGGTTCGAGGATGATTTGAAATTGTCCATCCGGGGACAGATTGTGGGTCACCGCCTACAAGATTTGGACTCGATTGTCGAGACATCTATGGTCATTGAGAGAGAGGTGGAAGATACAAGGGGCATCTAGGAGGCGGGTTCTAAGGACAAGAAGAAGGAGGGCCAATCATTTTCTTCTAGTTCGGGTAAGAAATGGAACACTTCTACCCCACAAGGGTATCAGGGACAAAGCCAAGGCTATCAAGGCCAAGGCCAATGTCAATCCTCTTGAGTTGGGAGAAACTTCAGAACTTCCTACTAGGCAGGCCAGATGATGTGTTTCATATGCCACCAATCAGGTCACATGAAGTGGGATTGTCCTTAGAGACAGAGATCCTAGGCATTTCAGTCCCAGTCATCGATGGGGCATCCACAAACTTTCTTCATTTCTCCCTACCCCACCATGGGCCAGGGAAATCAGTTGCACTTCTAGGGTGATGCATAGGCCCCTACTACTTCACAAGCGGGGACTCTACAATCAGGCTAGATAGGCCAAGGCATGGGCCGAGGCAGAGGATAGGGTTTACAGGCCAAGACTTCGGGGACCCAAGGGCAAGTCTACACCATCACACCTCAGATTGAGTTGGTGCATCAGTGAGTTATTTAGGGTACATTTCTACTTTCTAGTTTATGGACAAGGGTATTAATTGACTTTAGTGCATCACATTCATTTATTTAAGGGGATTGGGCTTAGAAGTTGAGACCTTGGAAGAGTAATTACATGTGAGTTCTCCCCTAGGACCTAGGGTATGCATTGATCAGATAAGCTGGGATTGTGAGCTAGAGATTTCGAGAATTGTACTCATCATGGACCTTAGGGTCATGGATATGTCAGAGTTTGATGTCATCCTTGGGATGTGTTGGTAGGCGGCACACTAAGTCGTCATTCATTGTAATCAGAAGAGGGTCATTGTTTGTATAATAGAGGGTGCTTATATCAAGTTTCAGGGGGACAAACATAATGCTTTACCCCAAGCCATGTATGACTCTCGATGGCACGGGTAGTTGATGAATTGACAAGAAAGCCTTATCCTGGAGGACGAGGTGAGACAAGAGTTGGGTTTACCTCGGGTGTTTTGTGAGTATGAGGATGTTTTTTCGGATGAACTACCGGGATTACCTCCACATCAGGATTTAGACTTCGCCATTGAGTTACACCCCTGTACATCTCCCATTTCTAAGACTTCACATAGAATGACAACTATAGAGTTGCAAAAACTCAATGTCCAATTGTAAGAATTGTTAGACAAGGGCTTCATTAGATCAAATACCTTAACTTGGGGCGCACCGGTGTTATTTGCCAAGAAGAAGGACAAGATCCTTCGACTATGTGTAGATTATCGACAGTTGAATTGGGTTACTATCAAGAATAAGTACCCTTTGCTACGAATGAATGATTTGTTTGATCAATTGAGAGGGCCATGAGTCTACTTCAAGATAGATCTACATAAGGGTTAACATTAGTTGAGGATTAGGGAGACAAATATCCCTAAGATGATGTTTGGGATGCAATATGAGTATTTCAAGTTCATAGTTATGCCTTTTGGATTGACAAATGCCCCAACTACATTCATAGATCTCATGCATAGGGTGTTCCAACCCTAACTAGATCAGTTTATCGTGATCTTTGTTGATGACATCCTGATCTACTCCAAGTCTGAGGAGGAGCATAACGGTCACTTGAGGATTGTTCTCCAGACCTTGAGAGACCATCAGTTGTGCAAAAAGTTCAGCAAATATGAATTGTGGCTGATAGAGGTAAAATTTCTAAGACATGTGGTGTCAGTTGACTCAAAGAAATTTGAGGCGGTTATGAGTTGGGAGAAACTAAAGTCAATTTTTGAAATACATAGTTTCTTGGGATTGACAAGGTATTACAAGAGGTTCATTGAGGACTTCTCCCAACTAGCTGCACCTATGACGAGATTGACCAAGAAGGAGGTTAAGTTTTAATGGGATAACTCATGTGAGAAGGCATTCCAAGATTTGAAGAGAAGGCTTACTTTAGCTCCTATTCTGATAGTTTCGGAGAGGGGATAGAGGTACATAGTGTATTGTGATGCCTACAAGGATGGACTTGGGTATGTTTTGATGTAATATGGGAGGGTGGTAGCTTATGGTTCTATAAAGTTAAAGAGACACGAGCTGAACTATCCCACGCATGACATGGAGTTCGTGATCATTATCTTTGCTTTGAAGGCTAGGTGCCACTATTTGTATAGTGAGCAGTTTGAGTTATTTTCGGACCACAAGAGTCTGAAGTATATCTTTACACAGTGAGACCTTAATATGAGGTAATGCAGGTGGATTGAGTATTTAGAGGACTACGACTTCACTTTGCATTATCACCCCTGTAAGGCAAACATGGTGGCTAATTCACTTAGCCAAAAGTCGCAGGGAGTCTTGGGTAGTGTGGCTTCCTAGGAGTGGTAGATGCTCGAGATTGTGGGACAGTTCGGGTTACACTATAGGGGTTAGGCTTAGGGTACTTCAGGAAATTTGGTGGCTGCATCTTCCCTACTAAGTAGAGTAATCGAGTCCCAGGGGCAGGACATAGAGATGTTGTCCATTAGGGATCGGGTACAGTCAGGTATTAGTGATGAGGGCTAGGCCATTCATTTGGATGGTAGTCTTCTATTCAGAGGAAGGGTTGTGGTTCCCAATTTTACAGATCTGAGATGGGACATCCTTAGGGAATTCTATTGCTCTTCACTTTGTTGTACATTCAGGTGACACAAAGATGTATCATGATCTTCGTTGCCAACACTATTGTAGTGGGATGAAGGGGCACGTTGGGGACTTTGTTAGTTGATGTCTCACGTGTCAACAGGTTAAGGCTGAACACTAGAGACCAACAGGTTAAGGTTGAGTACTAGAGACCAGCACCAGCAGGGTTGCTCCAGCCTTTGGAGGTGGCTGAGTGGAAGTGGGAGCATGACACGATGAATTTTGTGACCCACTTTCCACAGACATCGCAGAGACATGATGTGGTGTGGGTGATAGTGGACTGGCTTACGAATTCGGTACATTTCTTGGCAGTGTAGATGACCGTCATACTAGAGGAATTTTGTAAGCTATACTTACTAGAGATAGTCCGATACAGGATTCCCGTATCTATAGTATCAAATCAAAATCCCAGGTTCATTACCCATTTTTGGGAGAGTTTCTAGAGGGCTATGGGGACACAATTGGTGATGAGTACAACTTTTTATCCCTAGATGGACGGTTAGTTAGAGAGGACCATCCAGACTTTAGAGGATATGCTATGGGCATGCGTCTTTGATCTCAAGGGTAGTTGGGAAGAGAACTTACCCTTAGTAGAGTTTGCGTATAACAATAGTTATCAGGCTAGCATACAGATGCACCCTATGAGGCACTTTATGGGAGGCTATGCCATTCTCCAATTTGTTGGACAGAGGTTGGAGAGAGACTTTTTATTGGTCCGGATTTGGTTAGAGACACCTCGGAGAAAGTGGACTTGATGCGAAAACGTCCTCTTACTGCTCAGAGCTGACAGAAGAGCTATGTCGACAAACGACGATGACATTTGGAGTTTGAGGTTAGAGATCAGGTCTTCTTGAAGGTGATGCCAAAAAGGGGAGTGGTCAGTTCGAGAAGTGGGAAAAGCTGTCCCCAGGGTATATTGGGCCCTTTGAGGTACTTGAGAGGGTTGGTACAGTTTCTTGCTGATTGGCGTTACCAAAAAATTTATCTGGTGTTCACACGGTATTCCATGTCTCCACGCTCTAGAAGTATTCCATGTTCACACGGTATTCCATGTCTTCACACCGTGTTCACAAGATGTTCACACGGTATTTTAAAACTCGGTGACAAAACAGACCTCACCCTTGGATTTGTCTCACAAAATCTAGTTATCTAGTCAATTTTTGTTGAATTCTGAGATAGTCAGATTTTTTTGCGTTTTACGAAGCCATCGGGTGTCCCGTGACCAAAATAAGCACAATAGAAAATTATTGTGAAAAATAAAAAATAATTTAAAGTTAGTTCAAATAACAATATATTGAACTTGAGTTGGGATGAGATTTAATTGATTCGAGACAAAATCGGACCTGAGAAAGACGAACATATGGCTCAACGAGAGCGAAGTATATGGGGAGTATAAAAGGGGGAAACAATTAGATTTCTCCCCAATTTCTAAGCCTCGTGTTTTCAAAAAAGAGAAGGGAAGGAAAGAGAGGGAAAAAAGAGGATTCTTCAATCTTCTCTCTATGATCTAGGGCCAACCTTCGGTCGAATCGCCTTGGGCTAAGAACAAAGATTGTTCTACACGATGTGGGCTACAAAACTATACCAAAAATCGAGGATTTTGACGAAGTCTAAAAGACATAATTTTTGAAAATCAATCGTTAAAGCTTGATTTGGGTTCCTGAGAATTTTTTACCACTCGAATTGCTCTTTAAGATGTAGGGTTCCTTTCCTAATTAGGTTTATTTCCAACCTAGAGGTTAAATTTGAAATGGGTAGGGTGTTAGAGATGTAATCTTAGGTATGGCACATAGCTATGGTAGTTGAAATGTGGAAAATGGGTGTAAGAATGGTTAAAATCAATTCTAGCATGAATTGGGTTGTTGAAATTACTTGTTTGTGATTTCTTGAGATATGTGGTGAAAGAGGCATGTTATGTGTTTATAGTTATGCCTTGAAGATGTTCGATGAAATGCCTATGTGGATTAAGTGTGCAATTTGTATTGATTATGCTATAACATGCTTGAGATTTGATGTTGTGAAATGTTTGTATAGGCATTATGATATATTGACATTGAGGGCTTGGGAATGTTGAAAGAACATTGTTCATATTGTGCTCATGAAATATTAAACTTGAATAATGGAAATGCAATTGTACATCACATTTGCATATATATGGGAAACATCACATTCGTGGGCATGTGACATGGATGTGGGTATGTGCATGATTTTGATCAAACACCACTCTTGCTGGATGATGTGTGGGCTCAGGAAAGTTGGACCAAGGTTTGACTAAGTCACATAGGTTGTAATAAAAATAGGGTAGGGGTTAGCAAGAAGGGCTAGACTGTCCCTCGGGTGCAAGACCCAGTGATTTGGATATGCACTCCATTGGTATATAGTCCATAAAGTGTGTCAGCGTATGCGGAGTTATTGGTGGAAGTCCATAAATGTCATGTCGGTTAGGTGCCCATTGGTGTAAGTCCATGAATGTCCACCACAAGAAAGACTCGGGAAATTTTAATGGTCATTAGATGTGTGACATCAATGGAAGGGGCTTGGAATGTCCGAATTCATATGCATGACATTACATGTGTTATAAGAGCCAGTAAAGGCTCGAGTTGAGTTGCATGTGTGAGTCTCATCTCATAACATGACATGATATAGAGAATTATATATTCTTAATTGGATTGTTGTATGATGGATGAAACTTCATGTGAGCATTTCATATGCATCTAGGTTGGAGAGTAGCCACTTTAGGAGATACCTGATTGAGCATGGCTCACCCTTCATGGGCACAACATTGTAGGTGCGGGACAAGTGCCGGTAGATGGTTCTCACTCGAGCCCTCATTGAAGAAGAAAAATCGAGATGTGGCTTTAAATTATGTTTTTGTAAAACTAATATGTAATTTAGTTTTTGGAGATGTAATATTATGTAAAGAATTGTTAAGCAAGCTCACATGGAACCTTATTTTGTGTAAAATATAATTTTATATGAGTTTGGGTGGTTGTTTAATGAGATTGGAAGTGTTGGAATTGAAAAAGGTTTGAATCGGGGCAAACTGGGCACTTCTACCAGTAGAACATTGATTATCTACCGGTAGAAGAATTCCAATAGACACTTCTACATGTAGAACATCAAGTATCTATCGGTAGAAGAATTCCAGTGGACATTTCTACTGGTAAAATGTTGATTATCTACCGGTAGAACGTTGCTTTTTTTTTTTAATAGTAGGTCATCGGTAATTTTCAGAAAATTCAAATGATCTCGTTTGGCCTTCGGGCCTTTAGTCGTTTTGTTTCAAGGATGTGAATGGAGTAAAATCAAGTGTAAATTGATGTATATTGGACTTTGGAATGGTCATGTGATAGAAATGTACTGTAAACGCCACCCATTTATCTTTATATATGTACGTATGTTTATGTAGCATGTTATTATTTCTTTTGGAAATGTTAATATGGAAATTTGAGGAAAATAGTAGTTAAAACTTAGTTTAGCTTGCAAATATATGAAATCGTTGCAATAGAACTTCTATCAATTAGGTTTGATGTACAAAATCATGTTGAATAAGCTTAGGTTGGATTTGGAAGGGTTTGGAATGGGTTTGAAATGAAAAATAGAGGAAATAGACAAATTTGGACAAGACCTACCGGTAGTACGCTGTCTAGTGGATCCGAACTATCGATAGTCAACAAGTAGTAAATGTCCAATTTCTGAACTATCGGTAGCTCAACAGGCAGTAGGTTGCTAGTGTATTCGAACTACCGGTAGCCCGATACAAACAACCAGTAGATAGTTAAAAAGTTGGGATTTTCTGCTTTTAAAACCCCATTTCCACTACATTAACTCCCATTCTTTCACACCAATCTTACTCCACACCTCTTAGAACCCTAATAGAAAGACTTAGAGAGGAAGAAAGAAGGGGAGAATAAGAGTTCTAAAGGGGATTAAAGATCAAACCTAGCTTCTCCAAGAACATCAAGGTAGGGGGTTTTCTTCCATTCTTGTCCATTGATGGTAGGGCTAGTATATACGTATTTCTTGACTCCTAATCATATGTATTTGTTATGGGTTCTTTGTTCCTTGGTCTTTTTGCAATTATTAGTATGTTTTAAATAAAGTTAGGGTTGAATACCCATGAAATCTCATTTTCTCGATATAAAACCCTAGTTTTCAGAAGAGATGGATTTTCTTCTTGATTCTTCCTTTGTTCTTGACTTTGAAACTTTAGTGCCTTGTGTTGAGTACTAAAATGATATTGATGATGATCTCTTGCATTTTCTTCAAGTGTTCTATTGAAATACTATATGTGATATTGGGGATTTATGGAATTGTTTGTTATTTGACAAAATGGTTGGTATTGTATCTCTTGTGTGGTTGTTGGATAAACATCGGCTACTATTGATTGGGTATCTTGGAGTGTGTAGATTCCTTCTTGCTTTGTGCAGGTATTAACTTTTCCTATCACTCGTAATGGGATTAGTGCCTTGCGAGGACTAAACTATTATCGCTTACGGGTTATCGTGGAAAAAGGGGCTTGAATACTACTCTTTGGTTGGATATGTCAATGTCATGGTGTTGGCATACGTCCTTCCTAAAGATTGGATATCCTTGCGAGGATTTGTGTGGATTGTACGTGGGCTATGATATTTTTGATGGGATCCATGCGAGGTCTTACTTCATACCAGAGATACAATACAGTGGTGGGTTATTGTTCATTGTACCAGAAATAGTTTCTACAATAATTTTAGGAAGTATGAGATTCTGAAAGAACTTGGGAGAAACGGTTTATGGTGGAATAGATTTTTAGTTGTATATTGGTTTCACTTATGCATTGAATTATTACTGTTGCTTAAACTTAAGATCTGTTTAAATGTCCCGATTTTCTTTCAAAATTCATATATGCTATTTGTGAAAGGTGACTGACCATTTTTATATGCTTTTCTAAACCTTGTTCGAGTTTGGAAGGAATGTTCCTACAGGGCTTAGTGCTCACCCCCTACAAACTATATTTTTCAGATTATGTACTGGAGGAGGATTTGGGAGTCGAGGAGCTCAAACATTGGGAGACTCTGATAGACGGGAGTGTGAATCCCGAGGTGGACGCTTAGAGCGACACTTTCTTTTGTTATTCCACTGCGCTATGCTAGTTGATTTTTGGGATGTAATTATCTTATTTTTGGGATCATATTCTTTTAGGGATATATTCGTCATGTTTTGGTGTATTTTTTGGGAATGAGATTGTAAAGATTACCTTTGCTTTATGAAATTTCTTTATGGATGAATTATTTAGTTGCTCTCATGATGTGAATGGTTATTAGTTTGTAATACCATTCAGGGTGGTCTTTGGGGGGTTACAAAAGTTTTGGTATCAGAGCGTAGGCTTTAGGTCTTACGTGGGAGCTGTAGGTTATGGATTACCATTAGAGTGTAGGACAAGGTGGAATAGAATCGTTGATATAAATTATACACACGTCTAATGCTTTAGATTAGAAGTATAGTTAGTATGTCTTGTACATCAATGAAACTAAATTGTGAATTGATGTGTAGGATGGACGATAGGCATGGACGTGGATGAGGTCGTGGTGGCCAAGCAAACCCACCACCACCACCACCTCCCGATGCCATGAACGACATCTACCAATGCTTAAGGGAGCTCACCACTCTGGTACAAAACCAGAATGAAAACAACAACCACAAAAAGCACAATGGGGGAGCTCATCCACTAGCCCAAGTACCGGACAACGGGGATGAGAATCGAAGAATGACTGTTCTTCAAGAGTTTCTAGGACAATGCCCACCCACTTTCCAAGGGAGCTCTAATCCTTTGGATGCGGATAGATGGGTCCGTCGGGTGAAGAAGGTTTGTGACAACATGGGAGTTGCCGAGGACTTGCGGGTTGGTTTGGCTACATACCTGTTAGAGGGGGAGGCCGACCATTGGTGGGATTCGGTGAAGAGGAGAAGAAACGCCGATGCGCTCACTTGGGAGGAGTTCGACCAAATCTTCTAAGACAAGTACTTCCTTGAATTCATTAGGGATAAGATGAGTGCAGATTTCCTAGCTCTACAACAAGGGAACATGATGGTGGCCGAATATGAGAGGAGGTTTAACGAGCTTTCCTGCTATGCTACGGAGTTTCTATCTACTGAGGCTAGGAGGGCCAAGCGTTTTGAACAAGGCCTAAGGCCTGTTATCAAGGAGAAGCTTGTGGCTCTCAAGATCAGGGATTATGGGGATCTAGTTGACCGAGCCGCACTTGTGGAGAGAGATATTGAGGACACCCAGCGGCGACAGAGTTTCACAAGAGGAGGTCTAATTAGGCCGGGCACTTGCACTAGTGGCGTATAGTGGGCGGCACCATCCGACGTCCAGACCAGACAGACGGACAGAGACTTCCGACAGCCCGGGGAAATAGAGTTGCACAGACTAGAACAAGCATTGACCCGCGTCACTGCTTTGCATGTGGAGAGTTTGGGCACTTCAAAAATCAATGCCCATCATTTCCATTGAGGACCAATCAAACAATCGGGCAGGTAAATGCAACCAAGCCACCACCACCGAAGCCATTACATCAGAGGCCGTTAGGAGCTGCAGCCCCTAGCAGTGCTCATCAAGGAAGAGTGTTTGCTTTGATGCAATCGGAGGAGGATGTCTCCAATGCCGTGGTGGAAGGTATTGTCCTTCTCTACAACTCTTGGGCTCGAATTTTATTTGATCTCGGTGCTATACATTCCTTCACACGCACTACATATGCTTTAAATTTGGGATTGGGATTTGAGAAGCTAGAACATGCCCTTAGTATTGACATGCCCACGGGAGAACGGTTGGATACAACAAGGGTGTGTAGAGGATGTGTGATTCGCATTGGGGAGCAAGATTTGGTTGTCGATTTGGTTGCGTTAGATATGAAGGGTTACGACGTTATATTTGAGATAAGCTTGTTGTCCGTTTTCCATGCGGTGATGGATTGTTTTTGCAAGCGAATTTCCTTTCAACTACTAGGAGGAGTAGTTTTTACTTTCAAGAATGATCGCAATTCTTCTCATCCATTTCCCACGATGGGGAATAGATTCTTGAAAGTGAAGGCAGGGAGCAACTTGAGTTTCTTGGGTAGCTTGATGGGAGATGATCGGGATAAATCCCAACCGGATGTGGTGTTAATTGTATCATATTTTTCGGATGTCTTCCTAGATGAACTACCTGGGTTACCCCCACAATGAGAGATTGAGTTCAAGATTGATCTTTATCTGGGAACCGAACCCATATCCATTGCTCCTTATCGGATGACACCTTTGGAGTTGAAGGACCTAAGGAAGCAATTAGACCATTTGTTGGCAATTGAGTTTATCTGTTTGAGTACTTCACCTTGGGGATCCCCGGTCCTTTTTGTGAAGAAGCATGACGAGATATTTCGGTTATGTATGGATTATCGAAGGTTAAATTGAGTAACTGTGAAGAACAAATATCCCTTGCCAAGGATTGATGATTTATTCGATTAGCTGAGGGGTTCCATGTATTACTCCAAGATTGATCTTCGCACAGGGTACCATCAATTGTGGATCAAGGAGGAGGATATTCCTAAGACAGCTTTTCGTACCCAGTATGGTCATTTCGAATATACAGTGATGCCATTTGGATTGACTAACGCCTTTGCAGAGTTAATGGATTTAATGCACAGGGTATTCTGGCCATACCTCGATCAATTTGTCATTATTTTTATTGATGACATATTGATCTATTCATAGACCCGAGAAGAACAAGCACACCATCTTTCGATTGTGCTACAGACACTGAGAGAGTGTAAGCTATATGCGAAGATGAGTAAATGTGAGTTTTGGATGAAGGAAGTGAAATTCCTTGGTCATGTTGTGTCCGAGCAAGGAGTAGTTGTTGACCCCGCAAAGATTGAAGCCGTGATGAAATGGGAACCACCTAAGAATGTGACCGAAGTACGTAGCTTCTTGGGTTTAGCAAGCTACTACCGGAGGTTTGTGGAAGGGTTCTCCAAGCTAACGATGCTGGTGACTCGCCTTATGAAGAAGGGAAAAAAGTTCTTGTGGACTCAAGCGTGTGAACTAGCCTTTCGCACCTTGAAGGAGAAGTTGACAACTGCTCTTATCCTCATTATTTCGAGTAATGGGGAAGGATAAGATGTGTACATTGATGCTTCGCTACAAGGCCTGTGATGTGTGCTAATGCAAGGAGGGAAGGTGGTTGCCTATGGCTCTAGGCAACTCAAGGTTCATGAGCAAAATATCTCACCCATGACTTAGAGCTTGCCGCTATGGTTTTTGCTCTTAAGTTGTGGAGATGTTACTTATATGGGAAAAATTTTTAAGTGTTTTCTGATCATAAGAGCCTCAAGTATGTGTTCACACAGAAAGACTTAAATCTTTAGCAAAGAAGGTGGGTTAAGTATCTAGAAGATTATGATTTCACACTTAACTACCATCCGGGGAAGGCCAATGTAGTCGCCGATGCACTTAGCCAAAAGTTTTGGGGTGAACTCAATGTTCTTGCAAGTAAATGGAAGATGAGGGATGCCCTTGGAGACTATGATCTATGGGTTGGAGAAGATAGATCTCGGCCATGCCTATTCAACCTTGTGGCCCAACCTACCCTTCAATGTAGGGTTGTAGAATTGTAATGCTTAGATCCTAACTTAGCGTCAATTTGACCTAAATTGCAGAAAGGAGAAACAATGGAGGGTTGGTCTTTGAGAAATGAAGAACTGAGATATGGGGAGAAGCTATGTGTTCCAGATGATTCGTCCATAAAGGATGAGATACTTGGAGAGTGTCATCGCTCTAAGTTTTCTTTCCAACTTGGTAGTACAAAAATGTATTGGGACATGAAGCTTCAATTTTGGTGGAAGGGAATGAATAAGGATGTGGCAAGGTTCATAGCCCGATGTGCGGTGTGCCAACAAGTGAAGATTGAGCATCAAAAGCCTGGAGGATTACTATAGTCCTTACCTATTCTAAAGTGGAAGTGGGATCACATCACCATGGACTTCGTGTCAGGTTTTCCATGGACGTCGCGAGGTCATAATGCAGTATGGGTCATTGTAGACAGACTCACCAAATCTGCTCAGTTCTTAAGTACGAAGACTACAGACACTTTGGAGAGCTTGAGCATGCTCTATATTCGTGAGATTGTGCGATTACATGGAGTTCCATTCTCGATTGTTTCGGATCGCGATTCTCGTTTCGTGGCACAATTTTGGCAAAGTCTACAATGAGCTATGGGGATAGAGTTACGTTTTAGCACCACTTTTCATCCCCAAACGGATGGCGAATCTGAGAGGGTGATACAGATTTTGGAGGACATGCTACGAGCTTGCGTGTTGGACTTTAAAGGGAGTTGGAGTGATCATTTTTTATTGGTGGAATTTGCATACAACAACAGCTATCAGGAAAGTATTGGGATGGCACCGTATGAGGCGTTGTATGGAAGACCATGTAGGTTCCTAACTTGTTGGTTGGAAGCTGGGGAGAGTAGTTTATTTGGGCCAGAGATTGTTCGGGAGACTATGGAGAAGATTAAACTCATCCGGGAGAGACTACGCACGACACAAAGTAGACAGAAGAGCTATGCGGATCGAAGACGAAGACTGTTGGAGTTCCAAGAAGGGGACTATGTTTTCCTCAAAGTGTCGCCTAAGAAGGGAGTTTTGAGATTCAACAAGAAGGGAAAATTGGCTCCAAGGTACATCGGACCCTTTGAAGTGATCAAAGTAGTGGGCAAAGCGGCGTATCAACTTTAGTTACCAGCTCAGTTGTCAAGGGTGCACGACGTGTTTCACGTGTTGATGTTGAGGAAGTGCCATTTGGAGACCATGCATGTGATAGATTTGGAAAGATATCGAAGTTCAAGACGGAGCAATGTATGAAGAACAACCAGTGAAAATTCTTGATACCAAGGAGAAGGTGCTCTGCAACAAAGTCATCCGACTAGTGAAGGTTTTGTGGCAACATCACGGAATGGAGGAAGCTACTTGGGAACCCGAGCTGGAAATGCGAGAGAAGTATCCTTGTTTATTCACTACTTGAGGTAAGTTTCGAGGATGAAACTTTCTTTAAGGGGGGTGGATTGTAAACCCCACCCATTTATCTTTATATATGTACGTAGGTTTATGTAGTAAGTTATTATTTCTTTTGGAAATGTTAATATGAAAATTCGAGGAAAATAGTAGTTAAAACTTAGTTTAGCTTGCAAATATATGAAATCTTTGCAATAAAACTTGTATCAACTAGGTCTAATGTACAAAATCATGTTGAATAAGCTTAGGTTGGATTTGGAAGGGTTTGGAATGAGTTTGAAATGAAAAATAGAGGAAATAGTAAATTTGGACAGGACCTAACGGTAGTACGTTGTCCAGTGGATCCGAACTACCGGTAGTCAACAGGTAGTAAATGTCCAGTAGTTTTCAACTACCGGTAGCTCAATAGGTAGCAGGTTGCCAGTGTATCCGAACTGCCGGTAGCCCAATACGAACTACCGGTAGATAGTTAAAAAGTCAGGATTTTATGCTTTAAAAATCCCATTTTCACTACATTAACTCCCATTCTTTCACACCACTCTCACTCCACACCTCTTAGAACCTTAATAGAAAGACTTAGAGAGGAAGAAAGAAAGGGAGAACAAGAGTTCTAAAGGGGATTAAAGATCAAACCTAGCTTCTCTAAGAACATCAAGGTAGGGGTTTTTTTTCCATTCTTGTCCATTGATGCTAGGGCTAATATATGCATATTTCTTGATTCCTAATCGTATGTATTTGCTATGGGTTCTTTGTTCCTTGGTCTTTTTGCAATTATTAGTGTGTTTTAAACAAAGTTAGGGTTGAATACCCATGAAATCTCATTTTCTCGATATAAAATCCTAGTTTTCAAAGAGATGGATTTTCTTCTTGATTCTTCCTTTGTTCTTGACTTTGAAACTTTAGCACCTTGTGTTGAGTACTAAAATGATATTGATGATGATCTCTTGCATTTTCTTCAAGTGTTCTATTGAAATACTATATGTGACATTGGAGATTTATGGAATTGTTTGTTATTTGACGAAATGATTGGTATTGTATCTCTTGTGTGATTGTTGGATAAACATGGGTTACTATTGACCAGGTATCTTGGAGTGTGTAGACACCTTTTTACTCCATGCGGGTACAAAGTTTTTCTACCACTCGGAATGGGGTTAGTGCCTTGCGAGAACTAAACCATTATCGCTTACGGGTTATCGTGGAAAAAGGGGCTAGTATACTACTCTTTGGTTGAATATGTCACTGCCATGGTGTTGGCATACGCCCTTCTTAAAGATTAGATATCCTTGTGAGGATTTGTGTGGATTGTACGTGGGCCATGATATTTTCGATGGTATCCATGCGAGATCTTACTTCATATCAGGGATACGAATACAGTGGTGGGTTATTGTTTATTGTACCATAAATAGTTTGTACAAGAATTTTGGGAAGTATGAGATTCCGAAAGAACTTGGGAGAAACGGTTTATGGTGGAATGGATTATTAGTTGTATATTGATTTCACTTATGCAATAAATTATTACTGTTGCTTAAACTTGAGATCTGTTTAAATGTCCCATTTTCTTTCAAAATTCATATATGCTATTTGTGAAAGGTGACCGACCATTTTTATATGTTTTTTCTAAACCTTTTTCGAGTTTGGAAGGAAAGTTTCCTACAGAGCTTAGTGTTCACCCCCCTACAAATTACATTTTTCAGATTATGTACTGGAGGAGGATTTGGGAGTCGAGGAGCCCGAACACTGAGAGACTCCGATAGACAGGAGCGTGAATCCCGAGGTGGACGCTTAGAATGACAATTTCTTTTGTTATTCCACTGCACTATGATAGTTAATTTTTTGGATGTAATTATCTTACTTTTGGGATCATATTCTTTTGGGGATATATTTGTCATGTTTTGGCGTATTCTTTGGGAATGAGATTGTAAAGATTACCTTTGATGTATGAAATTTTTTTATGGATGAATTATTTAGTTGTTCTCATGATGTGAATGGTTGTTAGTTTGTAATGCCGTCCAGGGTGGTCTTTGGGGCGTTACATGTACACAGCTTATGAGTTTGAGAGTGCTCGATACAAGAGAGAGTCTACCCGAACTATGTGTTAGTTATGATCCTGGTGAAGGGGATGTTGTGACGTGGTGTCAAGTTATGTGGCATTCAAGGGTATTTTCGTGGGTTGATGAGTGATCAACGGGTTGACAAAGGATCCCCGATTTTAGGAGTGTCATAGCTCTAATAAATCTTCTCTATTTTTTAGTCTCCCTTTGTCCTCTCAATATAGCAAGCAATAGCTGCCTATCCATTCGAGTGTCTCCCTCCTCGTTAATTGGCTCCGCATCAACCAAATTCAAAAACTGGTCAGCCTGCTCCTCCACTAGAATCTACTGTGCACCTGCCTATACTCTAGCACTGTAGTCACACTCTTACTCTTCTACACAGACCCAGAATTCAAGGTAGTGACCTTTGTGTCTACTGCATGTCAGGCTCAATCACTATTCCCTTCTCAACACAAATGGTAGTAACCAATCTTGCAAAAGGCGATGATCACTTCTTCTCCTACACCACCCCTTCATCATCTCATCAAAAATAAAATTCGGTCGATTAATAAAGAAACTAGTGTCCATAATATAAAGTAGTCTGGGCCTATTAGGATAAACATGATTCTTTCTACATAGGGGCATCAAATTTGACACATTAATAACTTAAAATTTTAGCTAAAATAATTATTCCCAAATTATGATGCCAATCCATGAATAAAAATGTAATTCAAAGATTTAATAGGCAACACCCCAAACAGATAACCAAACTAGATGCATCTATTAACCAAAAGAAAAATTGTTCATTAGCAAAAATTTTAAACTAACAACTGACTCAATTGATCATGCCTGGAATATCTAACTACTACCATCACAAAGGCTTTGATCATAGACAATGTGTTTAAAAACCATACCACTAAAAAGAAAAAGTGACATAGACTAGGACCGTAAAAACAACATTGAGACAACAACCTTGGAGCATTAAAAAGAAGGACTGGGATAATCTTAGGAGCTCTGACTCTTACTGTGAAAGAAGGCCTCATGTTGAGTCAGCTAAGTTTTAGTCAATCTTCTCTCTTTCTTGGTCTCCCTTTATCCTCTCAATATAGCAAACAATAGTTGTCTGTCCATCTGAGAATCTGTCTCCTTTTTAATTGGCTGCTCATCCAAATTTAGAAACAAGCAATTGGCTCTTCCATTGGAATCTAATGTGCACCTATCTGCGTCTCCCTGTGCTCTAACCTGTGTACTCACACTCCTACTCTTTTGTATAGACCTAGAATTTAGGACTATGCCCCTTAGGTGTTTGCTACATGTCAGGCTCAATCACTACTCCTTTCTCAACATAAATGATAGTGACCAATCCAACAAAAGACAATGATCACTTCTTCTCATCCAGCGCCCCATTCATTATCTCATCAAAAATAAAATTCGATCGATTAACAGAAAAACTAGTGCCAACAACATAAAGTAGTCTTGCCCTTTTAGGAAAAACATGATTGTTTTTACAGAGGGGCACCAAATTTGACACTTAAACAACTGCAAATTCTAGCTAAACTAATTATTCCAAAATTATGATGCAAATCCATGAATAAAATTGTAATTAAGAGATTTAATATTCAACATCAGAAATAGATAACAAAACTAGATGTATCTATTAAAGAAAAGAAAATTTGTTCATTAATTGAAATTTTAAACTAACAAATGACTCAAGTTATCAAGCCTGGACTCTGTAATTACTCTACCACTAAAGTCTTTGATCATAGACGATGTGTTCAAAAATCATAGCATTGAAAAGAAAAAGTGACATAGAATGAGACCATAAAAGCAACATTGGAACCACAACCTAGGAGCACTAAGAAGAAGGATTGGGACGATCCTAGGAGCTTTGAGTCAAATTGCAGAAAAAGGCCTCATGTTGATTCAGCTGAGCTCTAATCAATCTTCTGTCTTTCTTTGCCTCCCTCTGTCATCTTAATATAGCAAACAATAGTTCATATGTCCGAGTGTTTGTCTCCTCGTTAATTGGGTCCTCGTCATCCAAATTTAGAAACTATTCAACCTGCTCCTCCACTGGAATCTCCTAAGCACCTGCCTGCGCACCTCCCTGTGCCCTTGCCAGTGTAGTCACATTCCTACTCTTCTACATATAACCAAAATTCAAGACGGTGACCTTGGGTGTTTGCTCCATTTCATGTAGGATTTAATATGACTCATGATTTTGCACATGTGATTTTACTAATTATTATTGCATAATTAGTTTGGGTCAGATAATGATAAGGTTACCAATCCTAATCTAACTGGTATAACTAATGGTTTCTAATTGATCAATGAGAAGAAGTGGTTTCCTGATGTCCTTCTTTGATGGGAATTGGAATTTATATTGAACTAGGGAACCAGTCCTCTCTCTACCTATAAATGTACACATGCCCTATTGAATTATGTATTGTAAGAATAAAAGTCAAGAGAGAAACCGATTTCTGGGCTACACCAAAGGATGGTTTAATTCTTGATCAATAATTCTAGGTTTGCGTTTATGGCCCCAAGTGTGTCGATTATGATGTTATGATATTTTTCATTCCACATAATGATATGTGAAAATCATGATTGTTCTAGATCTTAGAATTAGGGTTTGATTGTTCTCTTTGTTCAAATAAATTTTACATGTGGTATCAGAGCTTGAGTTAAGAACTCATAATTTTCCATTAAAAATATACATATGACCATTATGTATCACTGTGTGAATTAAGAGGCTAAGCATCAAGGAAAGCCTATAACAATACTTGATGGATACAGTATTCTGTTCATGGATTTCTATTTAATTACGTTAAGTCCATGCTAACTATTAAGGTTTATAATAATGGCAAAGTTTTCTTTAGTGGGAGGTTTGATTCATACTAGATCCATTACTGTTTATATGGATGTTTGGTCAAATTTATGATGAGGGTCAATTTTGTTGCTGTTATTCTTTCATTGGTTAAACTTAGAAGAATTATGCCTGGGCATCATTAATGCTCATAAGAAATTCGTTTTTCCATTGTTTGTTCACATGACTTTTAGGAGTCAGACCTGATAATGGGTTTTAGTATTTTTGTTAGATTCTCACTAATGGCTTTGGGGCACTAACGAATTGGATGAGTGATTTTAACATGACTATTATCATTATGAAAATAGTTGTCAAACAACATTCCTTCTTGTAAATTGATGTCATGCTATGTCATCTATTAGAATGATATTTAGGGTACAACATTCACTCATGCTATGCCATCTCTCTCTTTCCTATTTTCTTTTCCTCTATCTCCATTACTCTTTCAGTATCTCTCGCCTAGTTCCTCTCCATCTCTTTCTCTACTTTACTCTCCCTATATCTCTTGTATTTTCTCTTTCTATCTCCTATTGATAATTTTTTTTCTTTTCAAATATTTAGAGATTTGATTTTTTTTTTCATCTCTCTCCCTATTCTCTCTCTCTCTCACTCTCTTCTCTATTTTCTATCACCATTACTCTCCCTCTATATATCAATATTACAATAACACAATTACACTAATTAGTTACATCAATTAGTTACAATTTTCCTATAATACACCAAACAATTATTCATGCGTACAACAACCCAATTTGTCATTCAGTTTACATTTTTTTTGGTGAACCTCGACGACATGAGGGAGTTTTATTGATTTCAAATAAAGTCTAGTTACATGGAATAATGAAATAAATAAAAGAAAGAAAACTACGCATTCTTAGTACATCTGTCCTAAGTTTGCTGCCTTCTTAACTAACTGATGTAGGAACTCAGCTAGCTCCAGTCTAGCTGAGTTGCAGCCCTTTGAAGCAAATGAATTCCATGAAACTAGTCCATTTGCAATTCTAGATGAACAGTAACGTGAACAATGAGATAGTTATTGTATAGCAGTAGTCCAACAAACAGTTGTCTCCATGTTGAGCTGGAGCTATTCTCTTTGAATAAAATCTTCCCAACGTTAGATGAAAAGGCAAGAAATGGTGGGCATTATATCACAATCATTCTGCTGAAAAATCCTTGAAAATCCTCATTTAAATTGGTAAAGACTGATTGAATGATGTCCATGAAATCCCAAAATCGGCGCCCTTGATATCTGAAAGATTTCCATCAAATCCTTGAAAATTAGCTCCCTTAATGCCTGAATCCATATCTATTGTTCTGCTTTGGAATTTTGAACGTTGTAATGGATTTAGATTTGGACCTAGTGATTCTTGGCGAATCTTTCCTAACTGGAAAATTATGCAACACCAATGTTAAGGCAGTTAGCTCCTCCTCTTTCTGTTTCCTTTTCTTCTCAGCATTTGTGAGCCTTCCTAGCAATTCTTTGGATGTAACCATAAAAGAATCATACTCTAATATAGGTGCAATTTCCTCCTCTCCATCTGAGTAAAAACCTCTTGTATTTTCATGAAAAAAAGGTTGTTTGACATAATCATCTTTAGAGAAAATGCCTTTTGCTTTTAATACCTGATGAATCTCATCAGTGGACATTGTTGGAATTAACTCTTCTTGACTGTGGACACTCTAATGAACCGCATCCACCATTTTCTGGGTAACAAGTATTGGTTCGTACCATGAATCATGATTTTGCTTATTTATAACACATGGATCATAATCAATGGGAGCTTCTACCAAAGAGTCTTCAAAACTAGAATCAAAATATTCATCTGAACTGGAACAAATCTCACCATCCTCATGATTCAAATTAGGCAATTTAAAAGAAACTTATCTTGTATTCTTGCTGGGCACTACCATACCTGAATCGAAAATCAAGAACTCTAAAGTGGCTTAAATGGAATAATCTCCATAGGACCACACCATTCTGGTCTCAAAAATTTCTTGGTCACATTCTCACCATTTTTTTCCAACTAATGGACTGTTGAATCTTGAGATTGTAGATGCATATGGTTTTCTAAGCTCGAAGGCCTAACCTGCACTTCTCTATCCTCATTTCCATTGGAGTTCCTCAATTTCTTAAGAAGCACCATCATCTCTTTCCCTTTCCTAAACCTTTTCTTCTCATAAATTTCCTTATGCACTTTGAATCTTCTAGTCTTCAATAGTCTCCACTTCCTTTCTTGTTTCTTGTCTTGGGTCTTTGTCACCTTATTCTTATGTCCAGCCCCTAAAGTCTTCATAGCAACTATTGGCTTCTCAGCACCTTTTGGATTCATGTTAATGTCATTTATGAGCATATCCTGATTTGCATCAAGCTTGTAAACTGCTTAATTAACAACCACTTTCTCTTCTTGTGTATTTCCCAGGATAATTTGCTCCTTTCGTTTCTCCTACTCCATCCCTTTTTATTTCACTATATCCGTAGTTTTCCTCTTCTTTCTACATTCACTCTCCACAAGGCCTTGCTTGGAACAAACTTTATAATATTTTCTTTCTTTCTCATTAATAATCTTTTGCCATAGATCCTTCAATCCTTCCATATCAAGCTTGATTTGATATGGATTTTCTTTTAACAGATTTACCAATACACACACCCTTGCTACACTTTGCCTTGAAAGATTTAGCATTGGACCATCCACTGCCAACACCTTTCCAATTGGGCTCAATAGGATTTGTAAATGCTTTCTAGGGAACCAAAGCAATGGTAATGAAGGAAGGGATACCCACATGAGCATAATAAGTTGATTCTGTTCCTAATTCAAACTCTGCAAACCATTTGAAAAAGCAAAATAAATTTCCATTTATGCAGGTTATATCTTTTAATAAAACCTTTATGAGATCCTCATGAAGAGTGAGCTTTAATAGTATATGTCTAGGGTCCAAACTTCCCACATAAAATTCTCCTTTAAGAAGCCATTTAGAGTTTATAAAGTCTCTGATATAACTTAAAGAAGGGTGACCAAAAGAACACTTACCAATGACAGCAAGCTGTAGCGGCTTGAAGGCCTCATTCATTTCTTCTTTAGTTCAAACTATTGTCATTTCCCCATTGATAACGAGTTGTATTTTAGTTGGCTTTGCTATAGTAGCCAGAGACTGCGAATTCGGATTTGCATAGCCATGAAGCTATTTTTGGAAGAAAGATGCATAGAAAGGCTCGTTGAGGAAATCGTGACTGCTTCCAATGATTTTGAAGCAGCTACAGGGTTATTGGATGTAGGAATAGGCAAAGAAGGAAAATAAATTGATAAATCTGGGGGTTTGGGAGGGATAAAGTCATGACAAAGTGTTGAAGGCATAAGAATGGAGTTCTAGAGAGAAGACAGAGCTTCTCTCTCTAACGCCAATGTTGAATGACTTGATAATAAATTGAATATTCCAGTTGTTTACATAAACCAAAGAGTTGCTCCATTTAATATCACAACATGGTTACATAAATTATATACATCAAATTTGATGTAATGAAAGTCTATTTTGTAATAATAAACTCAATTTAGTGCATATAATTAGTGTAACTATGTCGTGATACTAAATAATGAAACTCTTTTGTTTTGGTAAACAACTGAATGACAAATTAGGTTGGTGTTATAATTTTGTATAAGTATTTAGTGTAATAGTTTGGTTTATTAGAACACATGAGTAATTGTTTGGTGTATTAGACAGTAATTGTAACTAATTGGTATAACTGATTGGTGCAATTGTGTTGTTGTAATGTTGATATAAGAAGAGAGAATAAGGAAAGAAAAAGTAACGGTGAGAGAAAATAAGGGGAGAGAGAGTGAAAGAGAAAAAATAGGGGGAGAGATGAAAAAATTAAATCAAATCTCAACTCTTTACATATTTGAAAAAAATAAATTATCAATGTGAGAGAGAGATGATAGAGACAAAATAGGGAAGAGAGAGTGAGACAAGCGTAATATAGATATGAAATCAAAATAATAAAATTACATAAATTATTAGGTCAACAATTAATCCTTATACAAATGACAATAAATCGTTAATCGTTTATCGGTATGACATATGAAATCATTCATGACAATGAAATAGATAAATAAAACTTGGGGAATTTAGAAGCTGGTACAAAAATTTAGACTTAATTGAGTTAAACTACATTAAGGAACGTATTTGACCCTAAGTAAATTTTTTTGAAAAAAGACTAAAAGGTCATTTATTACTTCATTACTCTCTCTCTCTCCCTCTCTCTCCATTAAAATAATAGTCTATGTTATTTTATTTATTTAATTTGAGATCTATTTTATGATATAGTTCAGTACTCATCAAAGTGACCCAACTAGAATGATTTATAGATATTAAATCACATAATTGATTTTAATATCCAATATCTTGTGATATTAAAATAATCATTTATATAATGTTATTATTTTGATTTAATGCCTATATTATGATATAGTTCGGTAGCTGCCAAAGTGGCCCAACTAGGATGATCTGTAGGTATTAAATCATATAATTGATATTTATTACCCATTACCAAGGTATTAAAATGATGACTTGCAAATCGCAGTTGTGAATCATTTGGATATTAGGAATTGGCCCAAAGGTGCACAACTTTTCAAATGATCATTTAACTGGAATAGGATAATTGTTGTATATTCATAATGGGTGTGAAATGGATGCCCAAAGGTGACAGACATACCTAATTATTAATATATTTATCAATTAGTCTTATTAGGTGATAGGGAATCACCATAATGCTTAAAGTTTTAGTATATCATGATTACTACCCAAAGGAGGATCACGATAGTACTATTTATTACTTATTAGAATATATATTTTATTCTAACTCATTGTTAAACTTAGAGACGATTCAAAGCATCAATGTAGTGATCATTTACCTTCTTTTATTGTCAGTTTATGTATTCTTACATTCGCATGCTTTGTTTGATTCAATACTTTATGGAATGAATATTTTATGATTGGTGTGAACAAATTCAGTTTCATTTATGTATTTTGACTACTTGTCTGACATGTTACTACGATTACTAAATCAAGTAGTTCTAATTGTAAAACCTGGAAAAATTTAAATTTTTATGAAGAAAGGGAAAAACGGTAATTAGCCGCTACGGTATAGGTTGAAAACTCAATTTTTTTCTAAAAATTGAACGGCAAAACGGACCACACTGTTGGATTCATTTCGCGAAATCTAGTTATGCAGTCAATTTTTGTTGAATTCTGAGACAATCTATTTTTTTGCGTTTTACAATGTGATCAAGTGTCGCACGATTAAAATAAATGCCATCAAGTTTTAAATGCTAAACATGGAAAATAATTTAAATTTAGTTCAAATAAAATATATTAAATGTAACATGAGACGAGATTTAATTAATTCGGGGACAAAATTGGATCAGGAAAAGATGGGACAAAATCGAATCAAGAAAAGACGGGACGTGTTGTGCAACAAGGGCCAAATATTAAGGGGTATAAATAAAGGATAAAATAAATTTTTTCACCCTATTTTACACCAGATTTTTGGTAGAGAGAAAGAAGAGATAGAAATGAGGATTTCTTCCATTATTCTTCTTTCAATATAGGGCCAACCGTTCGTCGAAACGATTTGGGGTATGAATTAAAGTTGATCTGTGTGACGAGAACTTCGTCTACGTACCAAAAATTGGGAATTTCGCCGAAGTCTAAAAGACAGAATTTTTTAAAACTAAGGTTTGAAGCTTGAATTGGGTTCTTTGAAGTTTCTACCACTCGTTTTACGCTTCAAGAGATAGGGTTCTTATTTAGCTAGGTTTACTTTCCACCTAGTGTTTCGTATGAAATTGTTAGTTTGATTTGAGATGTAATCCCTTGTCTAAATGTATTTCTAGTGTAACGAGAGTATGAGAAGTGATATGAGAATGAATAAAACCAATTTTTCGTGAATTTTGTTTGTTGAAATTGCTTGATTTAGTATTTTATGAGAATGTGATAAATTGGGCATGATTATGTGTTTACTTGATTTTGTGCCTTTTGAGTGTTTGATAAAATGCCTATGTTGATTTAACATGTTTGTTTCATTGAATTTTGACGATTTGGATTGTAATTATATGCTTTTGATATAATATGCTTATGCCTATGTTGGATTGTAATTATATGCTTTTGATATAATTGACGATTTAGAAATGTGATATAAATTGAGCATGTTCATTATATGCACATGAGATTTTGGACATGTTGAACATGATGTTGCAATTGCAATTGAAAACTTGGTTGCATAATAATATAAAATACAATTACACATTACACTGCATATAAACGGGAAGTGACTTGATTCAAAATGTGTACACCCAAGTGCAGATGGTCAAGTTGTAGTAATAATCCCGTTAAGTCTTGGAGTGGAATCCACAGGGAACTAATGTTGGTATTTTAGTGTAAATAGTGGCAAGGACCAAAGTGACTGAAAACCTTGAGATTTGAAGTTATGGTGTTTATGGGATTTCCAAGACAGAATATAAGATTCTTTCCAAGGGATTTTCTAGAAAAAATATAATATTATCTCAAATGTAAAAGTCACCATTTAGCTGAAGGATCTGTATATGTAGTCAATCATCCAGTTGTTATATTTGTGCTTGGGAACTCAATTAACCCCTGTGTCAACAACAAGTTAATTAGAGGATAAAGATGGTTTGTGAGAGTTAAGAGCATGGTTCCGATGGCTTTGTAGAGACTTACAAGAATTGTCTTTGCCGAGACTTAACCCATCTACAAACAAGCAAATATCTCTATAAACCATCCAACCACTACGTTAGTATTCTATTTAGTTGAAGCACAACAATGCTGAAGATTGAAATATAGTCATGAAGATCTAGCTAGTGTACATGCAAAGAACCAATGAGTCCTCTTATGCCAAAAGTCATCTTTGTCCTAGACAGGGCTCATGGTTGTACAAAGTACCTTAGCTTTGCTAGATGCATTCAATAATTCAATAAGCAAGTAAAAGTTAAAACATTAAGCATAAAAGAAATGCACAAAAATAAATCCCGAATGATTTATACATGTCCATCACCTCTTACTAAAGAGTGAATGAGAAACTACTCACTCTTCATGGCTTTGAGAAAGCTAGAAAAGTGAGTGATTCTCATCCCTCCAAGGAGAGGAGTTACAAGGTAAAATACATTACACAGTTAGCCTATCTTCGACGAAGAATGAGTGAATCACTTTGCACCCTTCAAGGCTTTGAGAAAGCTAGAAAAGTGGAAGATTTTCACTCATCTAAGGGAAGAGACAAGCTCAAACAAAGGAAGCTAATGAAACTAATAATGAAATAAAAGAAAGCTAGTTACTTTTGGGGGGGTTTTTTCACTTCCAAAAGATGATGTTTTACAAGTTCCAAGGGGAGGTATTTATAGGCAATAAGGGAGGGTAAAAGTCTTGTTAGGCGGCTTGAAATTACACTTTGGTCCCCCATTATTTTGAGCTTTGACAGTTGGCTCCCCTGTAGTTTGTAGCTTTGATAGTTGCCTCTCTTGTAGGTTGTAGCTTTGACGCACAAAACTCAGAAAAGAACAATAATTAATGCATTAACCCTAATTCACACACTAACCCTAATTTGACTTACTTTGATTCTTTTAACTTTGTTTAACTAACACAATTAACCTATTAACTTAATTAATTTATGCATTAATTAGGGTTAATCACACCCCCAACCTAAACATTTCTAGTCCCTACTAATAAATAACAACAGAACAAAATAAAATTACTTTCATAGATGACACGATTGCATTTATCATATGCAACAAGCTGTTAAACCCCTAGGTGATCCCTAGTGGCCGAGTTTTGTCTCTTGAAGATTTCCAATGAAGCAGCCTACAAACTCCAGTTTAACATATGTGTACATGTAAGATTTCTTGTCAGAATGAGTTAGCACCATGATCATTGAGACACCCAACCCTCAATTTCAACTTATCTTCCAAACACTTCTCTTTCATATGTATATACTCTATGAAAAAAAATAAACATTTGTTACATTGGTATTTGAAATTCCCTATGTAATAAGAATAATCATTCTAATGACAAGAATCATTATATAACAAACACTCAAGAACAAAAATCAACTCTTAATTTCTTACTACTCATGTGCCTGAAGGTTCTACAGAGATCAGGAAGTACTATGAGCTCCCTCCGTTCGAACATGAATTGGCATTTGAACATCAAATAAAAATCAAAATTGTTTACATACACATTCATCTATGAAAATTGAAAGAAGACTAAATGCCAAATTGAACTTGAAAAACTATGGCGTCTTAGGATAAGTCCCTACCCACGCTATAGCTGCGTTGGTATTTTAGGACATTTCTTACTTGGCCCACATCTTTATTTCAACAAAAAGACTTTGTACATCTAACAAAAAATAAAATATTTACACTTTTATAAAAAAATTCGGACCATTGGCTTTCATTCCAAAAACATGCTTTTCCATAGTTTTGTCAAAAATTCTAATCCGAGTCTTGCCTTGTCTCCATATTATTTGAACTATTTGTGACTCCTCCAATTTCTTGTCAACATAACGTGTAAGTATTGGACTGGTATAGTATGACATCCTAGGAAAATCTTTACTCTGCCCATACACTATCTATTCTAATCGATCGAGTGCGCGACTGAAAATTGGTTCAAAACACTGATTGTATTCCTTCATGTGAAAGATTCTACCACATTATTTACATGCACCTTGTCATTTGGTAGGACGATGTTTAGCAAAAATGCTTCTGCCACACAGTGGTTTCGTTTGATCTTCTCGGATTTTAATTTTTCTCACAAATCTTATTTCTTTCATTATCACAGAATGTACAACAGATGGAAATGTGCATAAAATGCCTAAATTGAACCAAAAAATCTTACTATCCATTCTTGCTATGCTTAAGACACCCTATTTGATTTTTTAATGTCTGCTAGTTACAAAGACGATTGAAGCTTCATTTGACATGATCATGAAATATAAGCAAGAATATTGTATAAATATGAAACAAGAAGAAAGCAATTTAAAAAACACAGAACTGTACAAATACAAAACTGGAACTGCAAATATGAAATTGGAACTGTAGATCTCACCCCCAACCTAAATTGAACATTGTCCCCAATGTTTCGAATTTACCAGTAAACACAAAGTGGAGTTAGGTTTTGAGAAGTAGAGATATGTTTATTTGCCAAAGCCTATAAAGAAAATACATAGTTTAATCACCTTTGCTCAAATAAGGGTATCGTTTAGGATGGAAATCCTTCCGTGTAAGTGCAAATAGAAGAAGAAAATCCATGTACAAATACAGAAATAAATTCATGAAACAAAGGATCGTTTCATCGGAGTGTGTGGTCATGGGGTTGCAAAAAGTGAATCAATGTGGAGAGAAGGGGAAAAAGAAGAAGAACAGGTCGAATTTGGGAAAAAGGGTTTGGAGGTCTTATAAAGGCATCTGTTCGGGTCGGGTTGGGTTGATTTTTTTCTGACCCGATCCGTTTGAGTGTCGACAAGCGTGAATCTCCTTGAAATATTCTGGATCCATTAAAAAAATAATTTCCACATCTTCAACAAACTCTTTGAAAAATGGTTTCAAATGTTGACCATTGACAATAAAAATATTACCATTTGATGGATTTTTCACTTCAACCCATTTGGACACATAGTCAACAGCCACTAAAATATATAAATAGCCAAAGTAAGGGGGAAATGGTCCCATAAAATTGATGCCTCCAACAATCAAAATTTTTAATTACTAGAATGGGGTTCAAGAGCATCATGTTTCTTTTAGAAATGCTTCCCAACCTTTGGAATCTATCACATGTTAGACAGAAGGCATAAACATTTTTAAAAAGGGTTGACCAATAAAATTCATGCTGCAAGATTTATGCAGCGGTTTTTTTAGATGAAAAATGACCACCACATGCTTTAGAATAAATAAATGATATTACCTGTGACGTCCCTAAAATCGGGGGTCCTTTGTTAACCGTTGACCATTTGTCAATCCACAAAAATACTAATGATTGTCGCCTAATCCGACATCACGTCAATAGAATCCCTTTAACCGGGATCGTTACCCATACATATAACACACGCATATGATGCCATTGGACCCAATCGGGTCCAATATACCATAATTTATCCTTATTTTATGTCCATTTTAGATTTTTGGAGAACTTACCGGTAGAACATGGTCCAGTGGGCAATCAAACATATGATGTAAATTGCCATGGAATATGATGATATACATTTAAATTGCTCATTTGGCATTCATTGTATTTTGGGCAGAAAAGTTGGCATCTCATTCATAGGCTTTAGGCATGAGTGGGGGTGTGTGTACATGGATTAATCAAACACTGCTTTTGGTGCTTGATAAGTGGACTTGGAAAGGTTAGATCAAAGATCTGGCCAAGTTGCATGTTTCATGAAACACTTGTGTCAGAAATAGCAAGAAGGGATAGATTCTCCCTTGGGTAAAAAACCTGGCTACTTGGTTCATACACTCCCTTGTGGTGAAATTTCAGAAAATTGTAATGGCGTACAGAGCCAGCGGTGTGATTCTAAAATTCAATACCCAAATAAAGACACATGAATTTATTTTATAAAATAGTTATTCGGTGTGAAACGTCAATGATGGGAGCTTGGAATTATTCTGGATTTTCATACATGTAGCATTGCATAGGTTGAAAGGAGTCAGTGAAGGCTCGGAGTATATTGCATGAGTGAGTCTCATCTCATTTCATGGCATGACATAGTAGAATTCCAATGTAGAATTACATATTTTTGATTGGAATAGATAATGGTTGTTGATTGTTACATGTGCACATTTCATATGCACTTAGGTTGGGGAGTAGCCTCTATATGAGATACTTTATTGAGCGTAGCTTACCCTATACGGGAAAACATTTTAGGTGGGGGATACACGTTGGTGGATGGCTCTTATTCGGGGCCTCGAGGATGAAGAGAGGCCAACTTGTGGCCTTTGATCTGTAATTTTGTAAAACACTGTAAAAATTATGATTTGGACATGCAATCTTTTGAAAATGATTGTAATAGAACTTGTTTTAACTGTATTTGATGTAAAAATATATGTTATATGAGTTTGGGTAGGTTTGAAATGAATTGGACATTCAAAACAGGTGAAATAGGCAAATATGGGTAGAACCTATCGGTAGAACGTGGTCCAGTGGGCAACACCTACCGGTAGGATCTCCTACAGCCAAAATGTAGTGTATCAGGTAAGACCTACTGGTAGGACTTTTCCAATAGGCACAACCTACCGGTAGGTTCTCTAAAAATCTGAAATTTTAAAACTGTTTTGTCATGCTTTTTGGGCTTTGAGTTCTTTGGTTCCAAAAATATAAATAGACATAAAATAAGGATAAATTGTGGTATATTGGACCCAATTGGGTCAAATGGAAAAATATACGTGTGTTATATGTGTGGGTAACGATCCCGATTAAAGGGATTCTATTGACGTGATGTCGGATTGGGCGGCAATCATGGATATTTCCACGAGTTGACGGATGGTTAACGGTTAACAAAGGACCCCCGATTTTAAGGGCGTCACAGTACCTATCTGCTCTAATGAGTGGGGATACAACACGTTATGATTTGATCCTTACAATACTTAAACACATATGGATCTTCCCAAAAGAGGTTACGAACCTCCCTCAGAAATTTCTTCTTATTCATCATTGTAAAGGTAAGATGAAATGTACAAGTGGCAAGGAAGTTAGCAATTTCAGCTTACCATGGTGTTTCCACAATTGTGAATAGTTGTTCATCAGAGAAATTCTCATTGATTAGTAGCCCATCCTCAAGAAATTCATATGTCAGTCTAGATAAATGATCCGCCACCACATTCTCAACTCTTTTTTTATCCTTAATGATCATATCAAATTCTTGCAATAAGAGTTTACATCTTAGGAGTCGTGGCTTGACATCTTTCTTTGTGAGCAAAAATTTCAGTACTTCATGATTAGTTAATATAATAACAGATGAACCAACAATGTAAGAACGAAATTTCTCCAGAGCAAAAACTACAACAAACAATTCTTTTTTAGTTGTAGAATAATTCATTTGAGCATCATTCAAAGTTTTTCTTACATAGTAAATCACATAGGGTTTCTTATCCTTTGTTTGTCCCAACACAAATCCAATAGCATAATCAGTTGCATCACACATCAATTCAAAGGGTAAAGTCCAGTCAGGGGGTTGCATTATTAGGGCATAAATTAACATACCTTTAAGCTTATCAAAAGCTTTCTAGCATGCTTCACTCCACACAAAAGTTACATCCTAACTTAGGAGGTGACACATGGGTTTATATATGGTACTAAAGTCTTTAATGAATCTCCTATAGAACCTTGGATGCCCTAGAAATGATCGGACATCTTAAATAGTCTTGGGAGCAGGCAAATTTTTAATCAGATCTATCTTTGCCTTGTCAACTTTTATGCCTTCAGACGACACAATGTGACCCAAGATAATGCCTTGTGTTACCATGAAATGACATTTCTCCAAATTGAGCGCCATATTGATTTCCTTACATCTTATCAACACCTTCTCTAGGTTTGTCCAACATAATACAAATGAATCACTATATACAGAAAAATCATCCATGAACACTTCCAAAAATCTCTCAACCATGTCACTAAACAAACTCGACATGAAACTTTAGAATGTTGCAGTAACGTTAAAAAGTCTAAACGACATCCTTTTGAATGCAAAGTTGCCAAATGGGCATGTGAATCTTGTTTTCTCTTAGTCATCTATTGTTACCTCAATTTGATTATATCCAGAATACCCATCTAGGACAGTAGAATGCATGACTTGCAATTCTTTCTAAGACTTGATTAAGAAAAGGAAGAGAAAAATGGTCTTTCATAGTTATAAAATTGAGTTTTTGATAGTCTATGCACATTTGCCACCCTGTGACAACTCGAGTTGGTACCAGTTCATTGGTATTATTTTTAACCACTGTGACCCCAGACTATTTGGGCACAACTTAGGTTGGGCTAAGTCATTTACTATTAGAGATGAGAAAAATGATTCCTACATTCAATAGTTTGAGAACCTCAGTCCTTACAACCTCCTTCAGATGGGGGTTTAATCGTCGCTGAATTTGACGAGAGGGTGAATCCTCCTCAAGGTATATAGCATGATTACTGATTAATGGGCTTATACCTTTCAAGTTAGCGATGGTCCACTCAATGGTGCTTTTATGCCATCTAAGGACTTCAATCAGCCTAGAATCTTGCAAATCTACAAGCTTAGATGAAATGACCACTGGGTATGACTCATCCTCCCCTAAGAATGGATATTTTAGGTTAGATGGGAGAGGTTTTAATTCAGGCTTTGGTGGCTTCACACTTGATGAGAGTGGATTTGTACCACTTAGTGAGAATTCTACAAATTTGGGTGCCCATGTCCTAAAAATATGAGTAGGGCAATTTTGTAGACTTTGATCATCATCTATTAATTCAGATGTGACAGGTTCCAACATAAAAGATTCAGCAGAGTTTTCAAAAAATGTATCATTGAAATGTTCATGTACCAAAGACTCAATGAAATTTACTTCTATCGCTTCCTTGTCCTCTCCTGGGTGTTGCAATATTGAAAATGTTAAGCTCAAGAGTCATACTCCCAAAAGTCAATTTCACGACCCCATTCCTGCAATTGATTAATGCATTTGAAGTTGCTAGGAAAGGTTAACCAAGAATGACAAGAATTTCATTCTCTCGATGTATCGCTGACTGAGTATCTAAAACAATGAAGTCAACAGGAAAGATAAAGTTGTCCACTCGAACAAAGACATCCTCAACAATGCCCCTCGTAAATTTGACAGACCTATCTGTCAACTAGAGTGTGATACAAGTGGGTTTGAGTTCACCCAGACCCAATTGTTGGTAGATAGAGAAAGGGAGCAAATTAACACTGGCTCTAAGATCCATCAATGCTTGTTATATCCAAAAATTCCCAATTACACAAGACATAGTTGGATAACCTAGATCCTTGTACTTTAGAGGGGTTTTGTGTTGGAGTATGACACTAGCTTGTTCTATCAAGAAGGCTCTTTTCTGAACATTCTAGTTTCTTTTGATCATGCACAAGTCTTTTAGAAAGTTGGCATAAGAAGGAACCTACTTGATTGCATCCAAAAGTGGAGTATTGATTTTTACTTGCTTAAAAAGCTCGTAGATTTCTGAATGGTTATTCAACTTCTATACTTTCTTGAGTCTTTGAGGAAAAGGAGCAAGAATAGGACACAAGGATCTTTTCTCTTTGATAGTTCTAGTTCCTCTTCAATCATAGGTTCAGGCTCATCTGGTTCATTGTCTAGGATTGACTCAAGTTTTGGCTTTAGAATTAACATGTCTATAATGGTTTTGTCAATCACCTTGTCACTTCTTAGTGTAGTGACAACTTGAGCTTGTTCTTGCAGGATTTTCATGGTTGAAGGATTTCCCACATTATATTGACCTTGTGGTTGTTTTGGTTGCCCAAGAAACTTCCCCTTCTCATGTGTGGTCATTGATTGGGCCAACATTTGGATATGCTTTTGAGATCCTCTAAGGACTGAGTGGTTTGAGTTTTGAAGTCATTGAAAGCCTGAGTGGAATGATTATTGTAATTCATTTGGCTTTGCATGAGCTAATTCAATGTGTCCTCAAGACTTCTATTATGTAGTGTTTGGTATGGTTGATATGTAGGAGGTTCTTGAGGTGGTGGTTGTGAACCTTGTTGCCGACTCATGGGAGTTGGTTGTGTGTTCCTCTAACTGAAGTTCGGGTGATTCCACCACCCTGAATTATATTTTTTCAGAATAAGAGCTGGAATAAGGCTTGTTGAAGTTGAAAATTACATTTGTTTGTTCTAAAAAGACTTCTTTAAATGCCGGAATGGTAGGGCACTCCCTAGTAAAGTGTCCTATCAGCTCACAAATCCCACACACTTGTTCTATGGGAGGGCCAACAACAACTTGATGTACCTTTTTCATCTCTAAAGCTTCAAGCTTTTGAGACAAGGTAGTCATTTTCGCTCTCAGTTCATCATCTTCTTTCAAGACATACTTACCCCTTGGGAAGTAGATGGTTTGGTTTCAACAGTGGTAGGAGAGGCTGAGTTCCACATCTAAGAACTATCATATATGGTGTCAAAAAAAATTGAATGCCTTTCTAGACTTTTTCCCATGAACTCTCCTTGAGCCATCATTTCAACAAAATGACGTAGTCTAGCGGGCAAAGAATCATATAAAAATCCTACCAGGGTCCAATTCTCAAAAGCATGGTGTGGATAGGATTGAAGAAGATCCTTGAATCTCTCCCAACATTAGTAAAATGTTTCTCACTCTTTAAACAAAAAATTCATGATTTGCCTTTTAAGTGCATTGATATGATGTAGAGGAAAAACTTTCTGAAAAAACTCATTTTGCAATGCCTACCAGTTTGGTATTGAATGAGCTTTCAAAGAATTTAGCCATTGTTTAGCTTTGTCCTTTAAAGAGAAAGGAAAAAGTTTCAACTTGGCCAGTTCAAAATTATCTTGGAATGTCCCACATACCTCCTCAAAATCTTTAGTATGCAGATATGGGTTTTTTTATTCGAGTCCATGAAATTGAGGTAGTAATTGCATTGTCCCTGTCTTTACATTAAAGAAGGACGCATTTGCAGGAAACACGAAATAAGAGGGGACACTATTTCGTGTGTGATGCAAATAATCCTATAGTGTTCGAATGTTAGGAACTGCCCTTCTCTCTTATCAAAAGAGTCTGCTACTGATCGAGGTGAAGATGGTCTAGACTGATTTACAAACCTAATAGATTCTTGTAGAAATTTTGAAAGTGAGGATCGTCGTCAGACATAAAATGAGAAATATATACAAGAAAACACCTCTTTTGGTTCCCCAGCAAAGGCGCCAAAAACTTAACTTGATCTGAAATGTGTACACCTAAGTGCAGGTGGTCAAGTTGTAGTAATAATCCGGTTAAGTCTGGAGTTGAATCCACAGAGAACTAAAGTTGGTATTTTAGAGTAAATAGTGACATAGACTAACGTGACTGAAACCCCTGAGATTTGAAGTTATGGTGTTTATGGGATTTCCTGGACATAATATAAGATTTTTTCAAGGGATTTCCTAGACAAAATATAATATTATCTTAAATGTAAAAGTCACCCTTTAGCTCGAGGATCTGGACATGTAGTCAATCATCTGGTTGTTATATTTGTGCTTGGAGACTCAATTAATCCTAGAGTCAACAAGAAGTTAATTCGAGGATAAAGATAGATTGTGAGAATTAAGAGAATTAAGAGCATGGTTCCGATGTCTTTGTAGAGACTTACAAGAATTGTCTATGTCAAGACTCAACTTGTCTACAAACAAGCAAGTACCTATACAAACCATCCAACTACTATGTTAGTATTCTATTCTTCGTTGAAGCACAATAATGGTGAAGATTGAAATATAGTCATGAAGATCTAGTTAGGGTACTTGCAAAGAACCAATGAGTCCTCCTATGCCAATAGCCATCTTTGTCCTAGAAAGGACTCATGGTTGTATAAAATACCTTAGCTTTGCTAGATGCATTCAATCATTCAATAGGCAAGTAAAAGATAAAACATTAAGCATAAATGAAATGCAAAAAAATAACTTTCGAATGATTTATTCATGTTCATCACCTCTTACTAAAGAGTGAATGAGAAACTACTCACTCTTCATAGCTTTGAGAAAGATAGAAAAGTGAGTGATTCTCATCCCTCCAAGGAGAGGAGTTACAAGATAAAATACACTACACAATGAGCCTATCTTCGACGAAGAATGAGTGAATCACTTTGCACTCTTCAAGGCTCTGAGAAAGCTAGAAAAGTGGAAGAGTTTCACTCCTCTAAAGAAAGAGAGAAGCTCAAACAATGGAAGCTAAAGAAACTAATAATGAAGTAAAAGAAAGCAATAATGAAGTAAAAGAAAGCTAGTTACTTTTGGAGGGTTTTTCCACTTCCAAAAGATGATGTTTTACAAGTTCCAAGGGGAGGTATTTATAGGCAATAAGGGAGGGTAAAAGTCTTGTTAGGAGGCTTGAAATTACACTTTAATCCTCCATTGTTTTGAGCTTTGACAGTTGGCTCCCTTTTAGTTTGTAGGTTTGACAGTTGGCTCCCCTGTAATTTGTAGCTTTGACGTAGTTGGCTCCCTAATAGTTTGTAGCTTTGACAGTTGGCTCCCCTATAGTTTGTAGCTTTGACGCACATGACCCTAAAAAGAACAACAATTAATGTATTAACCCTAATTCACACACTAACCCTAATTTGAGTTCGAGTCTTTTAACTCTTTTTAACTAACACAATTGACCTATAAACTTAATTAAATTATGCATTAATTAGGGTTAACCATGAAGCATCACATTCGTAAGCGTGTGACATGGGTGTGGATGTGTGCATGGTTTTGATCAAACAAAACTCTTGGTGAATGATGCATGGGCTTAGGAAAGTTGGACTGAGGTTTGACTGAGTTGCACGGGTTTGCATTGAAAATAAGGGTCGGGTGTCGCCAGAAGGGATAGATCCTCCCTCGGGTGCAAGACCCGATTACTTGATTCATGCACTTGCCTAAGGTGAAATTCTAAAAAAGCGTGGAGGCATACGCAGAAGCGTCGGGTGAAATGTCCTCGAATGTCGTGGGGGTTGGTATTCCCTTGGTGGAATAGTCATAAAATACCCACCCAAGAAAGACCCTAGGTTTTGATAAATAGCCATTGGATGTGCTACATCAATGGTGGGGGCTTGGAATAGCCGGATGCATACACATGTAATTACATGTGGTATGGGAGCCGGTGGAGGGGTCAGGTTGCATTGCATGTGTGAGTCTCACCTCATAATATGGCATAACATTGTGACATTTATTTCTTGAAGTTGTATGTTCTTGGATGAATGCTTGTCGAGTGTTAAATTGCATGTGAACATTTCATATGCATCTAGGTTGGGTAGTAGCCTCTTTAGGAGATACTCTATTAAGCATGACTCACCCTTTATGGGGACAAAATTTTAGGTGCGGGATAAGAGCCGGTGGACAACCTCACATGGGATCTTGTTGATGAAGAAAGCCGAGTTGTGGCTTTAAATTACATTTTTGTAAAACAATCGTGTAATTAGTTTTGGACTTGTAATATTGTTTAAAAGATTGTAAAATGAACTCATATGAACTATATTTTGTGTAAAATTTGATGTTATATTAGTTTGGATAAATATTGTATGAGATTGGGTGATTTGAAATTGGATAAGGATTGAATTGGGGGAAAGTTGGGCCTTGTTACCGATAGCACGATTCTTGTAGGCTCTACTACCAGTAGCAAGTCTTGAGCTACTGGTAGCTTGCTGGCAGTGGGCAGCTATTGGTAGCTCACTGGCAAAGGGTTCAGCTAACGGTAGCACTTACACGAGCTACTAGTAGCTCCTACAAAATTTTTAAAAATTTAAAATAACTTTGTCAAACCTTCAAGGTTTGAGCCATTTTGTTCAAAGGGTGTAAATGGAGTAATATAAAGGATGAATTAATGTATATTGGACCTTGGAATGATCAAATGATTGAAATGTATACAAGTTATGCATTTGAAAGTGCTCCAATACAAGGGAGACTATGTCTAAACTCTGTGTTTGTTACGATTATGTTGAAGGGGATGTGATGACGTGGTGTTGGGTTATGTGGCACTTCCGCGGGTTGATGGTTGATCAACGGGTTGAGAAAGAACTTTTGATTTAGGGGTGTCACACTAATGAAATGGCTTTGCATAAAGCTTATAAAAAGATCGAACCAACTATGCATTATTTTTATGTGAATGATTACGATGTATAACATTAAGTGAGTTGTTCTTCAAATTGATAATGCTTATGAATGTTGAATAGTTATGCAAGAATGCTATTCAACTATTAATGAGTCTTTTATTGGACACTGGTGGCTGAACTTACCATTATGGAATTTGATAGCACATGTGAGACGCATAAATATATCCTCATAATTCTTGTTATTAAGTTAAAGGCTTTAGAGATACATGAGTTCTTTTATGTAATTTAATTTATTTTTTTTGAACTTTTTTTCCATTGTTATGAACCTTTATTGATGATAAGTAGTATGTTAATGTATGTCTATTATGTTTGTTCAAGAGGAAACAAGACTTAAAAATTTAGGGCACTATTCTAAGACCAAAAGCCTACTTAGCTACTTAGGCTCATAAAGGAAATAAATAATACTTGTCATTTATGTAAAAGTTTGGACACTTTTAAAATTATTGACATACTAAGATTGACTTTTAAAAATGATTGACATATTGAGATTGTCACCAATAAATCCAGAGTAGAAAAATATCACATGAGTAGCATTAAGATAATTTCTAAAAAAGATAAGCTATTCCAAATGATTACATGATATATCTACAAGAATTTGATTTTGATTTAGGTATAGGTAAAGATCTAATTTCATTTTCACAAGCCATAAAAGTGATGGTTTTGCTAATTGAATATAAGGTAGGCTATCTCTTTGTAGAGTTTGTGTTGTGTTTGATCTTGAATCCTTTCTCTGTGACTTGGCCTTGGTTATTTACAGCGATGGTCTTCAACTGCTGAAGCCATCTTTTCCGGCCATGACTATAATCATGACCTTTCCTTCGAGATGCATAGACATGCACTGAACCATATCTAACTGGCGGCTCATGATGTCAAGTCTCCTCACTTCCTAGGATTCTTAGAGTCTTACTTCCCTAACCGCTCTGTCAAACATGGACTCTCACAAATTTTTTCATAACCGTTGGATCTCTTCCACATATCACGCCATGATTTTACTATTTTTGGGTGTAAACATTGCCCCCCCCCCCCCCCAAACAATGCGACTGAACACTTTGTATTTGGGGCATCATTTTGGCTCTTTTGAATTTAAGCTTTTCCCACCACACTTGCCCTACTTACCTTTCATCCCGCTATTGGTTGTGAAGCACAAGGATTGCGGCCAATCTTCCATATGTAATCCCTTAGTCTATCCTTCATCTTTTTAAATCTACAAGAAACTGCTAGCACAAGATATACCCATATCTTTTAATCATTGTATTGGCTTGTTCTTCGAGCCTATATAATCTGTCCTTAGACTAGATATTTTTTCATTATTCTGACCTTCTCTTCTCCTTCTTCTTCTTCTTCTTCTTCTTCTTCTTCAATAGAATCTCCTCATATTGTTGCTCTTGAAATGGCTCTTTTGTGAGTGCAAGTTACTCAGTTTACTCTTTGTACTTTTAATCTGCTATCTGATTCTTCTTCTTCAGAAATGGCCCTTGGGCATGCTTTCGAAGTGATTAATCGAAACAAAGTTCGACATATCTACCCCGACTCTTATATGTCTCTACCTTTTAACTTCCAAGAGCCCTTTCAATGGGCGAACTAGCTCAGCGGTAATCTTGTCCATGCATAGAAAGCTTCTTCCCCCTGATTGGATATCATGGGTTGCTTGTGGTAAGGCAACCAAGAGTGCTCTGTGGCATTGCCTCTGCATCTATGATGCTATAGAACTTAGCATTATCACGATGCTTATCGACAAATTGTTGCTCAACACTACTCTCCTCTTTTGGTCTATGGTGAATGGTGCCTTTCACTTTCATTTTGGCATGATAGGGCCCACAGTTTATGAAATGTCCACTTTTTTCAAGCTTCCTCCATTTAGGGTCAAGGCTAACGCACTGCTTACCCATACCAAAGTGAGCTATACCTTTCCAAACAACACATAGAACAAGCCGATTATTACTTGTTCTCTTTTCATTGCAGCTTGTCACAGCTATGATGGCTCTTTAGTATCAAACTAGGAACACATTTCATTTCTATTTTACTGCTTCAACTAGTTCTTCTTCTACACCACATCTTACAAGGTTACTAAGGAGTACATTCCGCTGGCCATTAATCTAGATGCGGGAGCTTCTTATGCTCTTTCTCCTATAATTCTTGCCCACCTCTATTGTGAGATGTGGGAATCCGTGGTGGTGAAGATGCAAAAGATTTCAGGTCCCCTTTGGGTGGTTTAGCTATGGCTCTGCACTTTCTTTCCAAAGCTTACCATCTCGCCTGCCAACAATACCTCTTTCTCTTACGGCCACCTATCTGCTATGGCCCCTTCCAAAGAGAAGTATTTTGTAGACCCATTTGGATGCCTTTTGCTCTAAACTAGGGGCCAAAATGGTTCCTTTATAAGCCTGGGGATGCCCCCGCTGACACTACTTCTCACCATGAAGATGCCTGGTTTTCCTACCGAATTATGGAGCCAATGCTCACTATGGTGTCGAAGTTTACATGTCGTAGCAGTTCGCCTGCCAATTTTGCTTGGTGCGGTAGATTCTTTATCCCTTCATTGGCACCCTAAATACTGATCTCACCAATCAGCCTAATTGGACTAACGTGAATGTTCAAGAAGTTATCCATCGCTACTCTTTTACCCACTGCTCCTTTTGAATGACCTCTTTTACCGAGTTATTTGATGTCTTGAAGATTGTCAAGGTTTCATGTAAACAATACGTTTCTCATAAATTTGACCATGACATGTCCTTTATGCTAAATCATTTGGGCTTCCCTTCATGGGCTCAACCACCTCCTAAGGTTGGCTCGGTCAGGATTTCTCCATCTACCAATGTTTGTCCTTGGGATGTTGACTTGGACCCCGTGACTTCTGCGGATTTAGATTCATCAACTATTCACTTTTCTCCAACAAGGCCTCACTATAAGGACAAGTGGCGATGTTCTTCTACAGGCCCCTCTACATCTAGCTTTCATGCTCATGTTGACAAGGGACAAGACATTCAAGATGACACCCCCTTATGCGTCATGTTCGCCAGTATGATGACACTCCTCCATCTGCGTCTATTTTCACTAGCGTAGGGCCTTCTCAAGATGAGATCTTTGGAAACATTGAGCCCCTCAATCTAGCGAACATTCCTACTTCTATGGCTTCTTCCATAGCCGTAGCTGACTTAGTTCTGTCGGTGCCTTCTTTTGACAATATGGTCACTGATTTGGCCGGTAATGTTGTGGTTGTAAGCTTTAAAAATGAAGAAGGTTCAGAACATAGGCAAGACCCTCTTGCTTCCCCAATAGACTATGGTACTTCTCTGGCATCTGGGACTATCTAGGCCAAGGCCACAACTTAGGTCCCTGCTCCATCTTTTATTGTTACTTCACCAGAAAATGCACCACCTCCAAATTGTCGAAATTCCATAGCAATAGCTACTGATGAAGATTTCATGGGATGCATTCATTCAAATGGATCCAATCTAAACCTAAAACAACAATGTAGGACAATGTCGTATCAATCACAAAGAAAGGCTTGATGTTGACCTTGCTATCACCGGGTAAAACTCCCTACATTATGCTGAATCCTTCTGTTAATCCACTCACAGTCAAGTCAGTGTGGACCAGGTCTTCCTCTTTTCTTCCCAGATTCTTCATGGTAGCTATGAGTAGAATATTGAAGGCCACTCTATTGTCAACCAAGACCATATTTAAGGGCTTTCCCTCTAGGTATACCTAAATATAAAACTATTTTAAGTGCTACATCATAGGATGAGTAGGTTTGTTGAATGGCCACCCTCTTGGGCTGCTGATGGCTATAGGCCTGTTTGCCTATGATTCTTGTGTCAAGCCTTTCTCCGGAGAGCACTCCACTTAGATTTCAGACAATCCTTTCCTATCCAGGAATGTCGACCCCCGCGTCTCTATCCAAAGACCCTGTTTGTGGTCCTGATTTTTTAAATGATATCAGCTACAACCAAAGGGGATTGACGGACACTGAATGCTCCAGAGTGCCAAATTGAATGGAATCACCCCTGTATCTATCATTTTATCAGTATGGTCCTCTTTTCTCCTGACCTTGCAAGTTTCTGAAGGGATTTTGAGTGTGGCCTTCAAATGTTCTACCATTTTCCTCACCATCCGTTCCTCAATGTCCTCCTCAGGTGGGAACTTAGGGTGAACCTTCTTCTTTACCTTCTCCTCAATTATGGCCTTCTTTAGAGCCACTATGCATTGTGAAAGCGATGAAAGACCAAATCAAAACTTAATCTCCCCCATCCAGGGGTTATATCACCAAAATGTTTATCACCCTTTCTGGGCATCCAACTCTTGGGATTCTTCCTACTTGTGTAGGTTCGCTTGAAGATTACTTCTTGCACTTCTGATTTTTGGATAGCGGTCGTGGCTAATTGTACTATGGGAACTTCGGATGTTGGGCCACATACCAATGGCTCCATTGGTTTTATCATCCTTGGTCAGTCCCAATAGCCCTCTAGTCTGAATGGGTTGATCAGGCGCCAATCCAGTGGAGAACTCCTCATATCTCAGCCCCTACCGTCCTTTCGATAGTTCTGGTAAATCTCTACCATGCTATTTATAGCTCCGCCACACGAACTTGCTAGGCCAATCCTCGTAGTCTCGCTTAAGCAACGGCCACTAACCTAGTTGCTCCCAATGGGTGCCATTGTAATGCCACCTCTTTCACGGCCTTTGGGGATATTTTCCTCGCTACTCCTCATCTAGAGTGATCCCATATAAGGCTTTGCATCTAGGGCATAAACCATTCTTTACTTTCTCAAGCTACTCTGGGGACTTGGTGAAATATATGACTTACCACCAGAGTCCTCCTTTGATAACTCATCTTGGTAAGTCAACTTGTCAGCATTAAAGTCTACCTTTTTCCAAGGGTTTTGACTGCCCCACTTCAACCAAGTTAATGGCGGATGTCTTCTGCTTTCCCTCCAAAGGGGTTGTATTTTCACGAAAGCTCCAAGGCATAAGAGAAAAGTATCGTTTAGTAACTCGAATAAAAAGTCCAAGGTCATCTCCTCTAGGAAAGAATTAGAATCCAAGGTGATGAAAAATAAAAGGAAAAATTTCTTTGAAGTTGAGAATTTTGAGATTAATCACTACTGAAAATGAAATTCAATTATTGAAATACTAGATAATATTCAGAATTCATCCCACATATGAATGAGAATTTCTACTCTAAATCTATAACTCATCTGCTTTCATATTCAAACTATTACAAACGGATGATTTTCATCTAAACACTAGGAAATGAATAAAAAATAGTAATTGAGAAATAATTTATGATGAAAGAATCAGTACTCTACTGGTTATAGAAAACACCACTAATTATCCATAACAAAACCAGTTGTATACAGGTAATTGGGAAGTATGCTACCCAAATAGGTTTTCGAAAACAGAACTTTAATCAGTCAATCAGACAAACATTAAAACCCTAGTTTAGAGTATAACCCTAATTCATAGGTTGGGAATCTGTCTTCAGATTATCCAGAGAAAGACTACTCACTCATGGTAATGTAAATAACACAGGAAATTAAAGAAGACATAATTGAATTCATGAAAGTAGAAATTCACTTGAAAGTAATTGTTTATATTGAAAAATTGAATTTTAAATAACAAACTCTAAAATTAAAGACAACTGAATGTAAGATTTCTAAAACAAATGAAATAACAGAACTTAGAAATAAAGAACAATCGTAAGAACTCTCAAGAAAAACCTAACACTCTCTAAACAATAAAACAAAGGAAAACTCCAAAAGACATTCTCAACATGATGCCATCTTCCCCAAAAGCTCTTCTATTTATTATGATTAGAAGTAGAATCTTCAGATCTTTGGTAAATATCTTCCCCAAAATTATCTTTCCTTCTTATTGGGTGAAAATACCCAAAAGATATGGCAAGATCTACTCTTTAGTTAAGTTTCTTGTGTAAAATTTGCCTCGACCTACCAGTAGAACATACTCCAATTACCAATAGAAACTCCTTCTATGGCTTGACCTACTGGTAGAATCTCTATCTGATAAAACTTCTTAAATTACTATGGCTTTTGCTACTGATAAGACTCCTTAGACAAAAATACTGTAACATTTCCTACCGTTAGAATATGTTCCACCTACCGGTAGGAATTCTCTGATGACAAAGTGCAAAGTACTATGAGTTTCTCTACCGGTAGAACATGGTTCTACAATTGATAGAACTTCTATTATTCTTCCAAAATTCCAAGGCCTCGACTTCATCCTTTCTCGAGCAACTTAATCCCAACTCTTTTCTTGCCATTAAATCAATTCTTACTCTTCACATTTACCCCTAAAATACCTGCAACATAGAAATTAAGGCTTAACACACAAACTATACTAAATAAAGGGAATTATTACACAAGCAAACCTAAAGCGAATATGTTAAGCGATAAATAATGCAATGTTGAAGTCTTAACATCTTCTGAAAAGGGTCTTTATTAACCCCTATCTTCGGCTTCCCCTTGTCTTCGAAGATCAAATGGCCTTTGGCTTGGCCATCCTGAATGGGATTCAAAGACACCACATAATTATTAGTAGAATGGCTTTAGAGATTATGCCATTTGCAATACGTCTTACTTTTCAACTCCACGGCTGGTGGGATCTTATGACCAAATGATAGCTTGATAATGCCATCAGTTAACAAATGTTCGAAGATCTGATTGGCATAGCCAATGCTTCATTCTGTGAGGGCCTGGTTAAGGCCTTGCACACATGTGGCTGTCTGGCCATAATTTCTGCCATGTTTACCTCCAATTTATGGTTTGGCATGACCATGATGATTTCTATGTTGGGATCCCTAAAGTAAGTACCTTTGGACACGTTTCTTCGCTCCACCTTCTCTCGTAGGATTTTCTCATACCGTGTAGCCCGCATTGCCAATTTGAATAGGTCACTGAACTCTATCCCCTAGAAATTCTCTTGGAGCTCAAAATCCAGACCATTTTGTGCAATGCACATATATTTCATCTCGAAAAGTGCCAACCTACATCAGTTTCTGGTCTTGTTGGACCGCATGATGTATTGCTATGCCATTTCCCCAATCATCTAATACAACCTAGCCAAGTTGGCCATAGCTACTCTAGCTCAGTACAGCAAAATTAAGTGTGTAACTTATCCTTAAGCTATTGTCAACCTAGTAAGATTAGGCAACAAATCAATTTACCATCTAAAGGTCATTCCTATAATGGAATTGGCAAACAACCTTAACTTTAGAAATTTGTTAGCCCCTATTTCACCACATTGTACAGTGAAACAACCTATGTGCTCCACTGTCGACTGACCGTCTTCTCCTAAGAAAATGGCAAACACTGAGACCTTGTATCCCAGAGGATACTCATATTTCCTATCCACTTAGTCGGGATATGTTTGCCTAGTTGCTCATCTAATAATGGGGTCGACATTCTTCTAGATTATTTTGTCCAGTTGGTCTATGTTCATGACCACTTGAGTGCTGCTGGAAGAATGATTGGATGCCACCTTCTCCTAAAAAAGAGGACTATTATTTTTCCAATAGCCATTTTTGCCTTGCTGCACCTATTGTGCACATACGGGGGGAAGCATTGGTTGTGGTGCTTCTACTAGCGTTGCTTATGAAGGGGAAAAGAATGGTTGTCTCATGCTACCTGGATGGTTCAAAATATCAATTAGTCGTAGTGCGGCCAGATTCTTCTCTAATCAAATCCCCAAGACCTTTGATAAATCAGAAGATTTGTTAAGAGACTTCATGTGACAAAGTCTTAATTGAGGCCTCCAGCTCTAAGTCAAATTCTCTATTCTTTTGCCCCTCGAGTGGAAGCAACTCTTCTTGTAGGTTAGAGATGGCAAGCCTGTTTTCTTCATTAACCTTGTGCACTAGAAGCACTTTTGAAGAGCCAATTTTGGCTTTTTCATTGGTGTTCACCATATGACTGCTTGGTCCCACTGGGCGTACAAAAAAATATGTTTGACATATTTTCAGATTGTAGGTGTGCCAAAGTTCATTTGGACTTAAGGTCCAAACACGTATGACCTTACCTATTTGAACTGGTGTAAGGTTCTAAAATCGTAATTGTTTAGGTGATTGTAGCAAGGTTTAAGGTTACCTCTGAGTTATTTTTTATATTTTAGGGTCCAAGGACTTGATATATTTTTCTAACTAACAACATTATGAAGTAAAACATAAAAAGGACAACTGGAATACAAGGAAACTAAATTTGGAAGACAAAACAAGTATTGTACTTAGCATTAAATGAAAGCAGTAAAAGATCACCGAAATGAAGGATTATAGGAAAAATAAATTTGCTCAAGAATAAAAATAAGTATAGGGTAGGTGAGATGCCCCTAAAATCAGAGGTCCTTTATTAACTCATTGATCATTCATCAACCCACAGAAATACCTGTGAATGACACCACAACACAACATCCCCTTTACCGGGATCACAACAACACAAAATTTGGGCAGAGTCCCAGTTGTACCAGTCACTCCCAAATGCATAACCTGTGTATACTTCATTACATGACCCACCCGAGGTCCAATATACATCAATTATCCTCATTTAATGTCCATTTATATCATTTAAACAAAAGAATCCAAGACCCATAGGCCTAGCAAAACATTTCAAAATTTGAGATTTTAACAAAACCTACCGGTAGAAGCTGTGTAAGATCTACTGGTAGAAAAAGGCTACTAGAAAAGTTTTACCGCAAAACCTGATGTTCTACCGGTAGGTTTAGCTTGCTAAAAAAGTTCTATTGGTAGAAGAACTCGTCATTCTACTAGTAGGTCTTACAAAATTTTCTCATTTCCATCCTTTTTCAATTTCAATTCATTCCAAACTTGTACAACACCAACCCAAACTCATATAACATCATTTTAAACAAAAATACGGTTCATATGAGTTCTCTTTACAATCGTTTACAATATTCAATGTCCAAAACTCAATAATGTAATAGTTTTTTTTTTACAAAACATGTTTCAAAGGCCACATCTTGGCTTTTTTTCAACAACGAGGACCTGATTGTGAGTCATCCACCAGCGCATATCCTACATCTGAAATGTTGTCCCCATAAAGGGTGAGACACATTCAATAGGGTATCTCATAAAGATGTTACTCCCAAATCTAGATGCATATGAAATGTTCACATGCAAATTCAACAAACAACAATCAATCCACTCAAGAATATGCAATTCATAATGAATTCTCTATGTCATGTCATGTAATGAGATAAGACTCACACATGAAGCTCAACTCGAACCTTTGTTGGCTCCCATCACCCATGCAATGCCATGAGTATAAAACCAAGCATTCCTAGCCCTTGCCATTGATGTTGCACATCCAATGTACTTTTTTAAAAATAAACCATGTGTCTTTGTTGGGTAGTGGAATTTTTAGTGTCTAACCGCCAGTTCCGCACACCAATACACTTTTTTGGACTTTCGCCTGCAGAAGTGTATAAACCAGTAATCGGGTCTTGTACCCGAGGGAGTATCTAGCCTTTCTTGCTATACTTGACACAAGTTTTTTATGCAATTGTACAACTCTGTCAAACCTTGGTCTGACTGTACCGAGCCCACTTATCAACCACCCAGAATGGTGTTTGATCTAACATCATGCACACACCCATACTCATGTTAATGTCCACGAATGCGATGTTTTTTGTGCATATGCAAATATATACGTACAATTGCAATTCTCAACATGTTCAGTATATCATAACCACAATATGAACAATTTCAATCTCCAATCAACATACTACATGGTCAATTACATCAATAGCATATAACCACCATCAATAGCTTCAATGTCAATAAATCACATGCATATACCAACATTTTTCAACATTAATTTTCAAGCATGTTACAACATAGTCAATGTAATTAACACATTTAATCCACATAGGCAATTAATCAAACACCTTCACATAAAATGCCTAATTTCATCACATAACTCAAGAAATCACCTCAAGTAATTTCTACATACCCAAATCAAGCTAGAATTGATTTTACCCATTTCTATATCCATTTCCACATTTCAACAGCAATAGGCAAGTGCTAAACATGATATTATATCTCTAACACCCTACCTATTTTATATTTCAAACCTAAGTTAGAAATAAACCTAGTTAGGATGAAAACCTTACCTCTTGAAGCGTAAAACAAGCCGTAGAACCTTCAAGAACACCAACCAAGATCAACCCCTTTGATTTTCCCAAAATCTTGTCTCAAAGACTTTGGTGAAATCCGTTCTTTTTGGTACGTAGACGTAACCCTTGTCACGTAGGTCACACCACACTCGATCGTCTCATAAAATATAAAAAATTCGACTGTCTCAAAATTTAACAAAAATTATTCGGGTAAGTAGACTTCGCAAGATGAATCCAACGGTGATGTCCGTTTTATTATCTTACTTCTAGAAAAATTCAGGTTTTTAACCCATACCGTAGTGGCAAATTATCGTTTTGCCATTTTTCATAAAAATTCAAATTTATCTGGGTTTTACAGTAGGTTGGCTCTGCATGGCCTAGCCTTTGTTATTTATAGGTATATTCTTCAACTGTAAAATTCATTTTTTTTGCCACAACTGTAATCATGGTCTTTCCCTTGAGATGCGTAGATGTGTGCTGAACCGTCTACAACTAGCAGCTCATGATGTTACGTCTCCTCACTTCTTGGTATTCTTAGAGTCCTACTTTCCTAATCGTTTTGTCAAACATGGACTCTCATATATTCTTTCGTGACTATTCAATCTCTTCCACGTGTCACCCTCTGATTTTACTATATTTGGTCTAAATAGTCATGCAGAAGTAAAATGAAAGAATGTTTCTTGTTCTTGAGAATGCTAAAAATAAATTAGTCATAACATGGCAACATATAATGGTGCCTCTCTCTATGTGTTGAGAATCTGGAGTGTAGGACAATAGTTGGACCATACTAGAACCTATTGGCCCTAGAAATGAAATTCTTAAGCTACCATTTTATGATTAACTAATTTTCTTCAACTTTCTTCGTGTTCATTTACGGGTTGGGCCATTGAGCGGTTAAGGTCCTATAAAGAACTTGTCACATGCATAGTTCTTGTTGAGTATATAGCAGCCTAGTTGATCTTGTTGACTAAAATCTTACACTAGTTCTTGTTCTACTTTGCTTCTCTTAGAGATGATATTTCTTATGATACTCTGTTTTGAATGTGTCCCCAATAGACTAATATAAACTGTGATGCCTTAAAATCCAGGGGTCATTTCTTAAACCGTTGATCACCCATCAAACCACGAAATTACCTATGAATATTGCATAACCTGTCACCATGTCATTAGATACCCTTCACCAAGATAGTAACTAACACAGAGTTTGAGCGGAATCTCCCTTATATTGTAGTACTCCTAAACACATAACCTGTGCATATATCAATCACTTGACCATCCCAAGGTCTTTTTCGACCAAATAGGACTTAATATTTAACCAATGTCCTTATATAGATAAGAGGTTTCAAGATCCGAAGGAATGGTAGAGTTTTATTTAAATTTTTAAAATTTTTGGAAGACATACAGGTACCTCATACCCGTGGTACCGATACCTAAGCTTTTTGTCTACCGGGTCTTCCCATTAGCCAAGTAACGGTACTTACTCATTTAGGTACTAGTACCTGAGTCCACTATTTGCTAGGTACAGGTACTTGAGCCCACTATTTATCAAGGTACCGGTACCTCAAACCTTGATACCAGTACCAGAGCCCACTAGAATCTAGGTATTGGTACCCGTAAGTCTATGTACTGGTAACTGGCCCATCCAACAACGTGGTACTGGTACTTAATCACTTAGGTACCGGTACCTAGGCCCAGATTTATCCCGATTCTTTCCAACTTCAACCTTTAACCATCCAATCTCATTCCGACTTCATCCATACTCATATAAAATTCATTTATGCTCAAAATTCTAGTCCATAAGAGTTCATTACCTATCCTCTTAATACAATTTACAAGTTCAAAATAAATTACACAATTGTTTCACAAAAATGTAATTTAAAAGCCACATTTCAGCTTCTTCATCGATGAGGGCCCAAGGAAGGGCCGTCCATCGGTGTTTGCCCCGCACCTAAAATATTGTTCCAACAAAGGGTGAGCCACACTCAATAGAGTATTTCCTAAAGAGGCTACTCCCCAACCCAGATTCATATGCAATATTCACATGTCATTCAACAATCAACAAACATCCATTCAAGAATATGCAACTCATAAATGGATTCCACAATGTCATGCCATGTCATGAGATGGAACTCACATATGTAATGCAACCCAAGCCCTCCACCGACTCCCATAACACATTTAATGTCATTCGTACGCATTCAGGCATTCCAAGCCCCCTCCATTGACGTTGAACATCCAATGACCACTTTATAAAAAAATTCTTAGACTTTCTTGGGATGGGCATTTATGGACTTCCACCAATAGGTACTCAACCAACACGGCATCTATGGACTGCCACCAACAACTCTGTGTACCCCGACACACTTTATGGGCTTTTATACCAACGAAAGTGCGTATCCAAAATTTTTAGTTCTTTCACCCGAGGGAGAATCTAGCCTTTCTTGCTAACCCCGAACTTTGTTTTTGATGCAACCTGTGTGACTCATTCTAACCTAGGTCCAACTTTCCCGAGCCCATGTGTCAACCCACCAAGGATGGTGTTTGATCAAATCACGCACACACACCTACACTCGTGTCACACACGCCCACAAATGTGTTGTTTCCCATTCATATGCAATGTAATGTTCAATTGCAATTACCATGTCATATTCAACATATCATGAGCATATTATGAACATGTTCAATCTCTATCAACAATTTCCAATTTCATCAATTATCAATTATATTATATGCATATAATCACAATCCACATTCTCACCAAATGTGTTATAACATTTTCATTGAAATAACATACTTAAATCATTCAAGGCATTTTGTTAAACACCTACATGGCACAAAAATTGTGTAAACACATAACATGCCCAATTTATCACATTTCTCAAGAAATACAAACAAGCAATTTCAACAACCCAATTCATGCAAAATTTGTTCAACATGTTTTTATACCTATTTTCCATACTATAGTTACACTAGGAGTATATTAAACCAGAGATTTCACCTCTAATCATGCTACCCATCTCATACATAACCCTAGGTTGAAAATAAACCTAGCTAGGAGAAAAAAACCTACTTTTTGAAGCGTAATATACATAGTAGAAATGCCAAGAAACCCAACTCAAGCCTCAAATCTTGGATCCCAACAATCCCTTTCATGAGACGTTGGAGAAATCTGCAATCTTTGGTACATACTTGTAGCTCTTATTGCGTAGAAAACTTTTTGTTCTTGGCCCGAAGCAACCAGAAGAACGGATCACCATAGATTGCAAGGAGAAGTGAAGGAGATCTTGGCTCTCATTAAGCCACACGCCTTGTCTTTTAGATCTACTTTGGTCCTGAAAAAAATTAAATCTCATTCTGTTTTAGGTTCAATATATTTTATTTGAACCAAATTTAAATTATTTTCATGTTTCGCAATTAAATCATTATCGCATTTATTTTCGTCGTGCGACACCCAATCACATCGTAAAACGTAAAGAATTTGACTATCTCAAAATTCAAAAAAAATTGACTAGATAACTAGATTTCATAAGAAAAATCCAAATGTGATGTCTGTTTCGTCATCCGAGTTCTAGAAATATTTGGGTTTTCAACCAATACCATATCGACTAATTAAATTTTTCTGGATTTTACATTCTTCCCCCTTAAAGAAATTTTGTCCCTGAAATTTACACATATATGCATATACAACTACATGCATATGAAACAAGTCATATAATGCTCTATGACTACAAGAGTGTACTTCATCCTCGAACAAGAATAGATAAGTAGTACGCATAGTGTCCTCATGGTCCCATGTCGCCTCCTTCACACCACGGTGTTTCCACAACACCTTCACCAGCCGCACTGTCTTGCCTCACAAAACCTGCTCTCGGCTATCCATGACAAGCACTGCTCCCTCCTCGAAAGTCCTAGTAGCATCAACCACCAACTCACTCCAAACCACCACATGTGTAGAATCTAGAGTGTACTTCTAAAGATAGATACATGGAACACTGCATGAACACCAAATAAATGTAGTGGTAACGCCAACCAATAATCGACTGTGCTAACCCTCTTGAGCACCTCGAAGGGCCCAATATATTTCACTGACAGTTCCTCTCACTTCCCGAACCTGACCACTCCCTTCTTAGACATCACCTTGAAGAAGACGTGATCTCCAACTCGAACCCTAAAGGTTGTCGCCACCTATCAGTGTAGCTCGTCTTTTGGCTCTGAACCATAAGAAGATGTTTTTGTATCGTATCCACCTTCTCCAAAGTGTCTTTGATCAAGTCTGAACTTGTAGAGGGTTTCTCTCCAACCTCCTTCCAACAAACTGAATAATGGCACGACCTTCCATAAAGTGCCTTTGGCCCAGTGAGGAATGATTGAGATGCAATTGTGGAGGATGAATGATGTAGCTTCATGTATAGATTCATGAGAAGCAACCAACGTACAATTGGAGGTGCTACAATTTTAGAATTGATCACCCAAGTCCAGATTGTGCAAAGTAATATAATACTCAAAAGTCCAAGGTTGAACCACAAGGAATTGAGAAAAACTTAGAACACAGAAAAAAAAAAATTGTTTAAAAAAAAATTGTTGTAGAGATTTTGAAATTAGAAAACAATAAATTTGGTTTTTAAAATAATAATTAAAAATACTAGAGCGTCAAGTACTCTCTCTCAAATCCATACAATAATGAGTAAAGACTTAGTTTTTAAACCTAGACAATAATCAAATGTCGATTGATTCAAGGCACCAAATTTTGCAATAAGACCAAGAAAATACCTTTGTTTATAATCAAAAGTTTATTCAGGAAAATCCTCCAATTATATTATTATGTAAAATAATTATAATCAACTTAACCGTGGAATAACCAATTATTTGGCTCGTATGAAAATTCAAGCAATCAATGTATATGACACAATGACTCAAAGATTTTTACAGAGTAAAAACTTTACTAAGAGATCAAAAGTTGAATTAACAAAATATTGTATACCATTAAGTTCATAAGTTAATAACATTACCATACTTCATTGATAATTTCTCCCCTAGCCCTAATTGGGCTTTTAGCAAGCCATAGAGCAAAAACTAAAAAGAAAAGATGAAAAAAGAATAATCCTAATCATCCAAATCCTCTCCTCTCAATTGGTGAGAGCTCTTATTTATGCTAAAATAAATCTTAGGTATATGTACAAGATATAAGGTTGTCTTGACAAGAATTCTTTTCCAAAAAGAAGTCTTTTAAGGTTAAATCCTGTGCATAAAATCTTGGGGGCCGCGGGTACAAAATCTGTTTAGATTTTGAGCTTGAATTTCGCATATTTAGAGGCTGAATCACGAAATTTTCGTCAAATACACTTTTGTAGTCCGTGAAGTCTTCTTCCCAACTCCACATAAACTAGTTCAATCGGATATCGGAGTCAAAAGTTATGACCAAAATACTGAAGACGTGTCCAATCCTTATCTTCTAAGATATTTTCCAAATCCAACTTTAAATGATTTTTCTTGTAATTTGGACTCTTATAAAGATTAAATTCCTATAATATATTCAAATCTTCCTATCTTAATCATGACTCTTCAATCCTTATCAATTGTGATTCTTACTCTAGTGATTGCTTCACTTGCATTATCCATTCAACCAATTTACTCGTAAAATAAACCAAACTACTAGAAAAAGTATCAAACTAAAAAACTAAGAAATTTAACACATTTAATCACAAATAATATGCAATTAATCAATATTTAAATATAATACAATAATAATTTTGATGGTTAATCATGGGGATACATGAGACGTTTGAGAGCATGTTTATTAACTTAATCTGTATTCAGTATGATTCCTAATTGTTTATTGCTATTGTTGAATTATTGTATTCCATACACTTGAGATCGTTACCATTGATATTGTTTTATTTTCAAAAGTTATGTATTATCTTTCAAAAGAGAATTTCATGTTTTATGCTATAAAAATCTTGTTTGGATTTTAGAGGAATTTTCTATGGGCTTTTGCTCACCCCCTTTACAACCCCCACTTTTAGATTTTGGAATACAAGAAAATGTTGAGTTGAATAAATAGGTGAACTTTGAGACTGGGGTGGACTAGGATGGAGATCCCAGAGCCGAGATTTAGAATTAATACATAGCTTTTGAACTTGAGATTAATTCCTTGGTGATGTAATAAACATTTGGTAGTTTGCTATTTATTTTTAGGCCTAGTATTATTTAAATATCTTGGATGCAACCATTAGAAATTACTTGTTTAGTTTTGGGTGTTTTATTAATAAATGAGGTACGGTGAATGCTTTCTTATGTTTTTGGATGATGTTTTAGTTTTTCTCATGGTTGAATGGTTTATAGATAGGCAATGTCAAATTATTGAATTTGGAGTGCTACAGTTTTCCCTATAGCCAACATTTCATCAATATTTTCAATGCTTAGGGAAAGTCTTTTTAAGATTTCTTGTGATTCATGTACCTCTCTATCAAGTTTAATAAGTTTAAATTCAAGACCTTTCTTAGATTCTAAAGGCTCATTTTGCTCTCTTCCAAGAGAGCTCACCTTGTCACGGAGGGACTTCTTATCCTCCTCAAGCCCACCAATACGAGCCTTGCACTTAACTAAATCCACATGAAGTGCTTTCTTTTCATCTTCACGCATTTTGAGCCTTGAGCTCAATGAAAGCAACTTCTCACTTTCTTTTAGACATTCATTGTATAACTCATTATAAGCATCTCGGAGGTACTCAACACTCTCGGTCTCATCCTCACTAATAGAGACTTCAACTATTAAGTCATCTATATCCATAGTGGGACTCAACTCAACTTCTTTTTCTTCATCCTTGGAAGTTTCTCATGGGAGGGGCGAGGAGGAATATGAACCTACAAAGGTTGTAAAGTCTTCTGCATCACTTAACAAAGAGGAGTCAACATTCGTTGTGGAATCACTTTCACTTTTGTTCACCTTTTCCTCTATAACTTTCTGCTTATCCCTGGGCATGTCCTTCTCTTTAGCACTAGGACATTCCATAACTACATGTACAAACCCATGACATTCATAGCATTGGAGACCCTGCCCTTTCTTCTCAATCTTGTGTCAAGAAGATCTACCCCCACTTTGTTTTCCCTTTCAAAGAGATTTGGGTCTACTTGGATTTCCTTTCGACCTTGAGGACTTGACACCACTAGCCTTGAAATATTTATTGAATTTTCTCGCAATATAAGCTATGTTCTTTTCTCCCGACCAGGGTGACTTAGATTTACTCTGTCCTTGAATTTTGGAGTTTAATTCTACACTATTCACTTTCATAGGCGAAAGAAGATTCATTGTAAAATTCAAAATTGATTCACCTAGCTCTTTGACCGATATCGTGGCCCTTTGACACTCGTTTGAAACGAGATCACCTCAGCATGAAATATCTCTAGTAAAGATCTTAAGATTTTTCACTTAATGATGTCATTATCGATTTTTGGTACCTAATGCAAAGGAAGAATTAGTAATACCACATAACTTGACACAAAAGTCACCAAAAGTTTCTTCCTCTTACATCCTTAACATCTCAAATTGTGAGGTGTACCTTTGGAGATGGGACATTTTAACCACTGTAGTTCCTTCAGTGAAACCACAAGAATATCTCATGCCTCCTTTCAAGTTTCATAATTTACAATCCTTCAGAACTCATTAAGTGTCACAGCATTGAATATCGCATTCAAGCCTTTTGAGTTCCACCCGGGCCAATTCAATCTCAATTATTGACCAAGTCATTGGGCTTTCAATTCAACCACCGCTTCACCGCCTTAAACTTGCTTGGTGGAGGTGGAAGGGCTCCAACCCTCTTGCACGATCAACCAAACTTTCTCATCGATAGATTTAAGGAACGATCTCGTGTGAGCTTTCCAATAGTTAAAATTAGAACCATCAAAGTGAGGAAATTGTACAATTGAACCACCTTCCTTTTGAGAATGCATTCAAGACTAACGAATGTAATGATAGATCTCTCAAAGGTAAATAAGAAAAGTAAGCAAAAAAAAGTCACGCCTACTTAGTGTCTCTGATCTTGAAGCAACCATACTCTGATACCAAATGTTGTTCTGAGAGGGGGAACCCGATGTGGATCTTCTCTCACAATATAAACATGGAGCTTGAGACACCATACCTAGGGGGGGTGAATATGTTTTTCAATTTAATGCCCAATTGATTACCAAATAAAACCTAACCCACAAAAATTAATGTGAGAACCCTTTAGTCACCATAACCCAACTTAACTAGGACAATTGATTTTAATTTTATTCAATTAATTCACTCAACAATCAATCTCACGACGATCCCAATCCCCAAACCCAAAGCACAACCATGTATGGATAGATATTCAATTAATCATTCCAACAAACACATAGTGCACGTGTGTGCAAACAATCACAAGTTTATACGATAAAGAGTAAATAACACAAGTGATTTGTTGAGGTAGAAGCCCTCCTCAGAAAAAACCGCGGTGAACCTTCTCAGTTCACCAAAGCCTAGTCTACAACTTTCTAAGTCAATATATAAGTACTCGAGACTTATACCTCAATCAATACTATGGTTATATGCTTCTTTCTGTGCTATCTTTCTGCCAAATGGCCTCCTTTGACGTCTAGTGTAGCTTCACTTGGACCTCCCTGCAACACAATTTGTCTAGACCTCAAGCGATTACTGGCACGCCAACAATCCTCTATATGCATACACCAATGGGTCTGTCAAACCATAAATATCTTCAACTCCTATTTGTGAGGTTGAGTAGAATCTCTGGTGGTAGCCTTTCGGATATTAGGAATTTAGGTTGTGATGAAAGCTCTCGAGGTAGAAATATAATTTATGTTGTCCGAATTGGATATTGACAATTTACGGGCAAGTATACATGATCAACAAGTAATAAAGTGATAAGTAGAATATCATTCCCATGGTGAATTATTAGTAATAACTTCATAGTACTAACTTTATATCAATCCAACTTTATTTAAATAATTGGAATTGACTAAGAATTCACTAATTTAAAACTAAATCTAAACTTAATAATCAAGGGTTGAATTTACCGGATAAAAGAAGTTAAGATTACAACTTCCCCTAACACTTCGTAAAAACCTTTCTAACTCTCTTTCCAGTTAATTGATCAAAACAAGTTGTTAACTGAGAATTCAAAATTATTTATCAAACCTCTTCTGATAGTTAGATAAAAATATCTATCTCAACTAAATTGCTATATTCCTATGTAAAATAATTTGGAATAGATTCATTAAGTTTAGAGTCTCATAATAGTTACATACAGCATATAGGTATATTCTTATCCTATACACAAACTCAGCAATTCAATACTAAGAAGAATTAACCAAACACATGTCATCATATTCAGATCTAAACCTAAAATTCATCTTCCAATTTCATCTAAGTTATCAAATTAATTGTTGGCCACACAATCATATATTAAGCACAAAATATGACAAACAACTTATATATGATCAATAGAACTAGAAATGAGAGTAGATCAATTTAACTCAACATCAGGTTCCGTTGCAATCTTAATAAAAATTTAGTTCATAATGTAATTGAAAAACATCATTCTCAAATTAAACAACATCTTAGAAAATTAAGAAGTAAAAATAAGTGAAAAAAATGAAAACTTAGTTGCAATCTTCACTTTCTCTCTAGCCTTCAAGTCCAATCTTCTTCATGTCGATTCATTTGATTCTTGTCTTCAATTTTTCTATCAATCCCTTGGTTTTTTTCTCTCTTAGCAGCCCCCAAAATCAGTATATCCTTTTTCCCCCTCAAACCCTAGCTTTTATGTAGCTTTAAAATCCAATTTTGGGTCAAAAACAAGTCAAAATTTGCGTCATGGACCAACACAAGCGCAGCTGCACCAAAAATGGGGTAGGGGCGCTCCTCCCTTTTTGGCCTAAAATGCCCTTTAAGCTTCCACTTCAAAAATTCAACCTTTAGGCTCCAAATTGACCTTGTTTCTTCCCAAACGCTCATGATTCCTTCCAAATGATCATCCCTACACAATAACATCAAAACACACAAAATAACTAAAAAAGAACATAAAATAATTGAAAACTTGTAATTTCATCAAACCGAAAATACTCAATTCGTAGGTATAAAATCCACTCATCAAATACCCCCAAACTTAAATCTTTGTTTGTCCTCGTGCAAAATGCTAAAAATAAAAACTATAAAAATTAATCAACCAACTACTCAAACAATGGATCAATATGTATGAATAATGGCCCCAAAAGTTAATACAAATAATAATTCACGGGAACTTCAAAATAATGCAAAGTCTATCAATTCAGCATAATCCCTAATTTTACCTCCGGTCATGACCCTTTAAATACATGGACATATCTGAACTATCAAGCTAGTCATCACACAAATACATTTACGCAATCAAATGATTCGTAGGAGATACTCAATATCAACTCTATAAACTTACGTTTCACGTCAACCTCCACTCATTAAGGCAAATATATAAATAGAAGGACCAAAGTTTTTTTTTCCTCTTTCGGTGAGTGCATTTTATGATCCATCTCACCTCCTATTGAGTGAGTGCGTTTTACGCTCCATCTCGCCTTTTCTTGAACGAGTGTGTTTTACGCTCTATCTCGTTCTCTACATGTGTTTATGAGTTAGTGTGTTTTACGCTCCCTCTCTACTCACCACATGCCCATTTTCTTGTCTCTTGTCTTCCTATTTTTTTCTTTTTTCATCTAACTTATAAAGGATCAACTCAAAATAATTTTCCAAAAATATTTTTTTCCTTTTTTTCTTTACTAAACCATCATAACCAATATTTCCCCCAAACTTATATGAATACCTCCATTTGCTTTGAATGATGCTTAAATAAGTTTTCTAAAGTTTCAATGATATCTCCCACAAGCATTTAACCAAATAAATTCTCTAAATAATAACTAACCAAACAGATGGATATGTGCTCATGAATGAAAAAATCACAAATAGTGTAAAACCAACTAGTATGTTAAATTACAGATTCAACATATTCATCAATTTTCCTTGAATTGAAACTTAATCCCATTTATCATTGGTCATGATCAAATTCAATGAACCCATTGCTCAAGTCGTACTAAATCATGTTATATAAGTGCATACCTAATAATGCAAATGCAAACAAGAAAACACCCTCAAACTTAAACTAAACATTGTCCTCAATGTATAAAGTAAAAAAATTAAGACAGAGGACTTCCCTAGGACTTCACTATTTCGCATCATCATCAGCGTCCTCGTCGTCCGCTAAGTCGGGAGTGTATTCGAAAAGCATAGGTGGACTAGGAAACTGCTGTGAAGAAGTACCCGAGTTGAATCCACAGTTGTTAAACATCTGGACTAGCACTAAATTGAATTCCATTGAGTACTCCATGAATGAGTCCATTCGATGTGCAAGTCGATCATTGCGTCTAGACTCACATCGAACTTCCCTACGTAGCTCTTGTGTCTCTCTGCATAACTCCTATGTGTCTCGGCGTAATCCACGCATTTCATCAACTAGAGTCTCCAAAGGTGATTGAGATGAGGTAGTAGTAGGCAGAGGAGGCTCCAATGGTTGTCCTGAATTTTGAGGCATATCCACCATAACATACCTGGCACCCCTATGATCAGAGAAACCTCCCTTCTATACTTTAAGGCGGCTAATGATTTGATGATCAATTGGCACTTGCGGTTGTTGAACTAATTCATCACCCTTCCATGTGACTTTTGCCTTCTTGCATAATCCAAAAATTAATGATGGGTGAGGCAATCCGGTATTTGAGTCGTTCTTAATAGCCTTTGTGATTGAATCTTCAATAACTTGCCCCACATTAATGGTTTTTCTTGTAACTATGCAATAGAGCAATACTGCCCTGTCCTAGAGTATTTCAAAAAAGTGTGTGGTCGACATCAGCTTAGCACATAGAAAGTAGTATTATGCCTTCAAATTGGCTTAACTTGTTGTGTGAAAAGTGCACCTTCTCTGTCCCCTTTAATGTCCACTTAGCACCTGGCTTACATAGACACTTGATCACCTCATCCAAGTCAAGTTCTTCAGTTCTGTATTTCATATTCTCATCATCATCTAACATATTTTCTATGTTGTAATAAACATTGATGCGTTCCTTGGCAAACGACACTGCTCTACCCCGGACTTGAACCACATGGTTGTCACCCTCCTTGGCATTGGCATAAAATTCTTTTACAATGGGAATTACGGCGGCGTCCAGTTGTTCCGTGAAATTGAACCAACCACGCTCTATAATCATATCATGTACACACCATCATACGTCTCATCTGGGCGAAGACCATGTTCGAGAATCAATACCTTTTTCACCATACATGTATGAAATCTCTCCGATGCTGCTTCGCTAATAAATCTCTTTTAGTCATACATCTTGGAAGATTTAGAGCTTTTTCCTCTTGGGCGTTTTGAAGACATGTTGAATATGCAATGATAAACTCTTACAACAACTAAAACTAGGTCACAAAGTAGCTAACTAAACTTTGTTTCCTCTTAGGTAATTTAACAAACACCTTTTGTGCATTGCTCAAGTCTTCAACAATTAGCCATCCCAAGGCTTAGGAGCTCCACCAAAGACACCCAACAATCTCTCATAAGCATTTAATAGAATTAAACATCACCCATGGAGAATAAATTAGAATAGTACCTTAAATTGCAAAGTTTGGTCTTTACCCATGGAGAATGGAATAACACTTGTTGCTAGTTGATGCTCATTGATTCCACGTGTGAGGTGAGAATATTGTGTAAAGGAGTTAGAGATAATCAAGATGACGGAGTGAGATTTTGAATAACAGATTTGGTGGGTTTGTATTGTTTTGTTTGAAATTTTGTGGTAAGGGTAGAAGTTGATTTGGGTTGATGTATGTGGAGCTGATGGGTATTTTAGAATGCAGAAATTATGAATTGTTGAGTTGTTTTGTGATGTTGGAGTGCAAAAATTCAGAGTTTAAAGCTATTTTTGGGTGTTGGTAGTTGCCTGGGCATGCAGGGGCACTGAATCTGGCGCCTAGGCGCTGCCTTGCTAGTTGTGGATAGTAGGAGGGCGCACTGCACACCCAAATTGGCGTTGGGGAGTGGCCTGGCTGGTCTGGGTATAGAAGGGCAGCACTGGGGCGCTATTTTTTTTGGCGCCTAGGCGCAGACTTTCTAGTCTTGCTCCTCTTTTTGTGAAACCTGAGAAATTTTGAACTTTTTTCGATAAAGGGCAAAATAGTAATTTTCCATTATTATGCGGGATTAAAATACATATTTTTATAGAGCTCAGATGAAGCAACAAACTACACCGTTAGATTTGTATCGCAAAATTGAGTTATCACGTCAAATTTCGTCGAATTCCGAGATAGTTAGATTTTATCCGTTTTTCGAGACAATTGGATGACGATTTTGAACTAAAATCGGGATTTAATTAAGTCGTTTCAAGTTAAAAATGGACCCGAAAGTGATAAACGAGTGGGATAATGTAGACCGCGCAATTAAAAGTATAAATAGGGGTTAATATCTGCAAAATCAAATATTTTTCACACCCATTTGGCCGGCTACTTTAGGCATTAAAGAGAGAAAAGAGAGAGAAAAGGGAAGAATTTATTTTTCTACCTTTCTTTTACGGTCCAAGGTGTTCCGTCAGTCGGAATCGCTTAGACCAAGAACTAAACTTCATCTACGTGACGAGGGCTATGCGTACGTTCCAAGAATGAAGAGTTTGATCTAAGATCGAAAAGGAGGATTTTGTGGAAATCAAGGTTTTGGGGGCTAAAAGAGTGTCTTGAAGCTTCTACTCTTTCTTATACGCTCCAAGAGGTAAGGTTTCTCCTACTTTGGTTCACATTCTTACCTAGGGTGTATTTGGAATGGGGTAAAGGTATGGAATAACCTAGGTCATTGACCATGGTTGTGAAAATGAGGAAATGGGCATGGAATTTGGCCTAGACCAAATCCTAATTATGTTGGCGTAGGAAATTACTTGTGTGATTTCCTTGAAATTTGATATTTTGGGCATGCTATATGTCACATATTATGCTTTGTGAATGAGGTAGAAACTCTTGTGTGATAACATGAATTGCTGCCTTAAAGGTGTTTGTCAAAATGCGTATGTGTGAATCAAGTTGTTATGACATAGTGATGTATAACATGCTTAGAAAATATGTTGAAAAGAAATGTTAATATGTGCTCATTGAGATATTGACATTGTATTGATTTATGGAATTTATATGCTTATAATATAAATTGTCATGACACATGTTGAGATGTGTGGTTTAATTTGTCCATATGGCATCCATTACATATGGGACATGATATGTGTTTAATTTGGCTTATGGCATTCATTACATCGCATATGCACGGGAACACATCGCATTTCATGGGTGTGAGTGCATGGTTGATATAAAACACCAAGTAGGTGGGTGATAAGTGGGCTCGGTGCCGTTGGACCAAGGTTCGACAGAGTCGCACGGTTGCATGTCATGAAAAACTTATGTCGGGTATTGCAAGAAGGGCTAGACACGTCCTCGAGTGCAAGGCCCGGCTACTGGTTTTATACACTTCTTATGGTTCAAGTCCAAAAAAATATATCAGTTTGTAGAGCCGGTGGTGTGACACCAAAAGTTTGCTACCCAAACAAAGACACATGGTTTTATTATATAATGATTTCATTTGATGGAAAACATCCATGAATGAAGTGGTTTTATGAATATATAGTGGGTGTTTTAAAAATGATCATTGGATGTATTTCATCAATGATAAATGTAGTACACTTGCATTGCATAGTGTGGTGAGAGCCGGTGAAGGCTTGGGTTGATGTGCGTGAGTGAGTCTCATCTCATTTCATGACATGACATGATAGATTCCAACACAAATTGAATATTCTTGCATTGGAATGGATATTGGTTGAATGTTGTTGCATGTATACATTCATATGCACTTAGGTGGGGAGTAGCCCTTTTAGGAAGTATTCTACTGGGCGTTGGCTCACCCTATAGAAGAAACATTTTGGTTACGGGGTATATTCTTATGGATGACACACATTCGGGGCCTCTAAGGTGAAGAAGAGCTGGGTTGTGGCTCTTGAACCGAGTTTTATGTAAAACTTTTGGTTTAATTCTATTTTGGCATGTAAATTGTATGAAATGGGTTGTAATAGACTTGTATGAATCATGTATAATGTAGAAAATATCTTTATACATGTTTGGGATGGATTTGAAAAGGTTTTGATTGGATTGGAAATGAAAAACTGATGAAAAAAAATGAAATTCTAGACAAAGCCTACCGGTAGCAGGCAACAACTATTGGTAGCTAACAGGTAGTACCTGTCCAGCAGGCAACAACTACCGGTAGCTTACAGGTAGAACTTCTACTTGTAGTTATAACAAACATCTACCGGTAGCTCTTCCAAAAATCTGAAAAATCAAAAATTGTTTTGCTAACCTTTTGAACTTTATTTTCTTTAGTTTCAATGATACAAATGGACATTAAAAAAGGCATATTGCGGCTCATTGGACCTCCATTGAATTAAATGATTAAAGGAACCTGGGTTATATGTGTGGGTTATGATCTTGGTCAAGGGGATACGATTAGCATGATGTCGAGTTATGCCACAATCACAGGATATTTCCACGGGTTAACGGATGGTCAACCGAACCCTCGGTTTTAGGGGCATCACACTTTTGCTTGTTCAAACTACATTCTCCTTCACTCTTTTATTTTATTTGATGTTTCTTTTTGATCATCGATACCTACAAGCAATTAACCCACTATTAAAAATGTACTATTAATCTAAGAACTAAATTGACAAAAACAAAATTAAAAGCTAAACTCTGGGTTGCCTCCCAAATAGCGCTTGATTTAAAGTCATCAGCCTGACTACTCCCTGTTGTCATTCCGGATCGGTGAGGGTTATTGAGGTCTTTTGACGATCAACATCGTCACCCCAATAGTGCTTCAATCTTTGCCCGTACACCTTAAATGTTCTTTTCAAGTTGGGTTCTTCGACTTCAGCTACTCCATGCGGGAATACTTTAGTAACCAGAAATGGCCCCAACCACCTTGATTTGAGTTTACCCGGGAAGAGTTTTAACCTCGAATTGAACAAGAGTACCGCTTGTCCCAGTTGAAACTTTCGCTCAATGATCTTCTTATCATATCACCTTTTTACCTTCTCTTGATAAAGCTTTGCATTCTCATATGCTTGCATATGGAACTCATCCATCTCATTCAGCTGCAAGAGACACTTCTCACCCGCTGCATGCAAGTCAAAATTAAGTTTTCAAATAGCCCAATATGCACTATGCTCTAATTCTACTGGCAGATGACAAGCTTTGCCATACACCAGCTTATATGGAGACATCCCAATTGGTGTTTTATACGATGTTCGGTAGGCCCATAGGGCATCATCTAGTTTCTTCGACCAATCTTTTCAACTGGGATTAACAATTTTCTCTAGAATCCGCTTCACTTCTCTATTTGAAACTTCGGCTTGGCCACTAGTCTGGGGGTGATAAGCTGTGGCAATCTTATGGGAGACCCCATATTTAGCGAGAAGAGCTGCAAAATATTTATTACAAAAATGCGTACCTTCATCGCTAATGATCACTCTCGGTGTACTAAACTTCGTGAAGATGTTTTTCCAAAGGAAATTTAACACCACCTTTGCATCATTGGTAGGCAAAGCAACTACCTCAACCCACTTAGAGACGTAATCCACCGCAACTAATATGTAAAGATTATACGATGATGGAAACAAGCCCATGAAGTCTATACCCCAGATATCAAAGATCTCAACCTCCAAAATATTGTTTAAGGGCATCTCATGTCGCTTGGAAATATTTCCAGTGCATTGACATCTGTCGCACTTTAATGCGAAAAAATGGGCATCCTTGAAGAGATTTGGCCAATAGAAACCTGATTGAAGGACTTTTGTTATGGTTCTCTCTCCCCCATAATGTCCTCCATAGCATGATAAGTGACAATGCTGTAAGATTCCTTCGATTTCTTCCCTTGGCACACATCTTCTTAACATTTGATCTGCACATTTTTTAAATAGGAATGGTTCATCCCAGATGTAATGCTTCACCTCGTGCAAGAACTTCTTCCTTTGTTGGTTGCTCATTTCAGGAGGAAGCACATGACTCACTATATAGTTCACATAATCTGCATACCATGGTGCTCCTTCTGCAACATAAAATAGTTGCTCATCAAGGAAGGATTCATTGATCATTACACCATCACCCTTTTTCTGTACGTCTTTCTCAAGTCTAGAGAGATGATCTGCCACTTGGTTTTCTGTCCCGAATCTCTAAATCAAACTCTTGAAGCAAAAGGACCCAGCGAATCAAGCGTGGCTTGGCGTCCTTTTTCAAGATCAAATACTTAATGGCGGAATGATCTATGAACACTATCACCTTTGTACCAATAAGATAAGATCAAAATTTGTCGAAAGCAAAGACAAATGCTAATAATTCTTTCTCAGTGGTTGTGTAGTTGAGTTGTGCATCCGATAACGTCTTGCTAGCATAATAGATAGCATGAAACATTTTTTCTTCTCGTTGACCTAAAACTATTCCAACTGAAAAGTCACAAGCATCACACATTAGCTCAAATGACAAATCCCAATTTAGTGCAACTATCACGGAAGCAGTGATGAGCTTCTTTTTCAACACCTCGAAGGCCTCTATGCAAGCTGTATCAAAATTAAAGGGTTTGTCTTTCTCTAAAAGGTTGCACAAAGGCTTCGTGATCTTGGAAAATTCCTTTATAAATTGTCCATAAAATCCTGCATGTCCCAAAAAACTCCGAATTCCTTTTACCGATGTTGGTGGTGGTAGATTTTCAATAGTCTCTATTTTTGCCCTGTCCACCTCTATCCCAATAGCAAAAACTTTGTGCCCTAGGATAATGCCTTCTTTAACCATGAAGTTGCACTTTTCCTAATTCAATACCACGTTTGTTTCCACACATCTTTTCAACACAAGAGTTAGGTTCTCTAAACATAGGTCAAAGCTACTCCAAATACTGAAAAATCATCCATAAATACCTCAAGATTTTGCTCGACCATGTCGGAGAATATTGCCATCATGCATCGTTGAAATGTTGCGGGTGCATTGCATAGTCCAAAAGGCATCCTTTAGAATGCAAAGGTTCCATAAGGGCACGTAAACGTGGTCTTCTCCTGATTCTCGGGTGATATTGCGATCTATTTATAGCAGAAATATCCATCCAAGTGACAGTAGAATTCATGCTCAGCCAATCTGTCAAGCATCTGATCAATGAACGGTAGAGGGAAGTGATCTTTTCGAGTTACCTTATTGAGTTTGCGATAATCCATACATACTCGCCACTTGGTCACTGTCCGTGTTGGAATTAATTTGTTGTTCTCATTGGACACTACCGTCATGCCTCCTTTCTTCGGAACACATTGAACTGGACTAACCCATGAACTGTCTGAGATAGGGTATACAATTCTGGCATCCAACCACTTGATGATTTCTTTCTTGACCACCTCCTTCATGATAGGATTTAATCGGTGTTGTTGCTCAATCACAGGCTTAGCATCATCTTCAACCAAAATTTTGTGCATACATATTGAGGGACTAATACCCCTAATATCTGCAATAGACCATCCTAAAACCATTTTGTACTCATGAAGAACTTGCAACAGCTTACTTTCCTGAAATTCATCAAGTGAAGTAGAAACAATAACAGGTAAAGTAAAAGAATCACCCAAATACACATACCGCAAATGATTTGGAAGAGGTTTAAGCTCCAATATAGGTGGTTCTTCCAAATATGACTTTACACGAGTAGAGCTTCCCGAATGATCCAAAGTCTCAAATTGTTGCTTCAATTTGACAACCCGTGGAGCAGCATTCAACCATTGTATATACTCTAGAGGAGCAAGGTGGCCCGAAACAGTGGAACTAACAAGTGATATCTCAAGCGGATCTGAAATACAGCCTCCTACAAATACCTCATTTACTGCATCTCCCACCAAATCAACCCGAAAACATTTGTTCACTTCCTTTGGAAATTTCATAGCTGAAAATACATTGAATGCAACCTCTTGATCTTGGACTCGCATAGTTAGCTCACTTTTTTGTAAATCGATAAGTGTTCTCCCTGTTGCTAAGAATGGTCGCCCAAGAATAATAGGTATTTCTCTATCTTCCTCACAATCTAAGACTATGAAATCAGCTGAAAAAATGAACTTATCCACTTTAACTAGAATGCCCTCAACTATGCCCCTTGGATAAGTGAGTGATCTATCTGCAAGTTGCAATGTAACATTTGTCTGTTTTGCTTCATTCAAACACAATTACTGATAAATTGAGAGTGGCATCAAGTTAACACTAGCTCCCAAGTCACATAATATTTTTCCAAAAAATTGATTGCCTATTGTGCATGAAATTGTAAAGCTACCTGGATCTTTTAGCTTTGGTGGTAGCTTCTTTTGAAGAATAGCACTACACTCTTCCGTAAGTGCTACTGTCTCGAAATCACCCAATTTTCTCTTCCTTGACAGAATTTCTTTCATAAATTTCACGTAGCTAGGCATCTGCTCCAATGCATATGTGAAAGGGATATTAATTTGGAGCTTCTTGAACACTTCCAAAAATTTGGAGAACTGTTTATCCAACTTCTGTTTCTGCAAATGTTGTGGAAATGGAATGGGAGACACAATAGGACTCTGTTTGCCTCCCTTAGAACATGCACTCAAATCCTCTTCTTTCTTCTCATGTTCCACATTCTTGTTATCTATATCTTCATCCCTACCATCCTCTTCAAGTGATTGTTTTGGAGTTTCACCAACGACTTCAGGTAGCTCTCTTCCACTTCGTAATGCAATAGCCTTGCAATGCTCCTTACCTTCCCTCTTAGGATTTATCTCCGTATCACTAGGTAATGTGCCTTGAGGTCGATTGTTAATGGCATTAGCAAGCTGACCCATTTGATTTTCTAAGTTTTGAATTGATACTTCCTGACTATTCATCCTAGTCTCATTTTGTGCTATGTACCTGGAAAGCAGCTCCTCCCAATTCGACTTCTTTTCCTGCTGTGGTTGAGCTAGATTCTGAAAGCCTAGTGGGTATAATTGTCTTGGGGCAGAAGGTTGAGCTTTATTATTATTCCATGAAAAATCCAGATGATTCCTCCAACCAAGGTTATAGTTGTTGGAATTATTGCTATATTGTTGCCTGTTGTGATTATCAATGTATTGTACCGACTCTGAATTAATTACACATTTATCACTCGGATGGTTCCCAGCACACAATTCACAAATAACTACCACACTCTAAATAGGTTGCACCCCTAGAGCATCAATCTTCTTTGTCAATGTAGCAACCTATGTAGCCAATGCAATAACTGAATCAATTTCATAAATCCCTGCTACCTTTGGCTGATTGATCCTTGTAGAAGGCCACTGATAATTGTTGGTAGCCATCGTCTCCAATAACTTATATGTTCCATCAAAATTTTTCCCCATCAATGCCCCACTGCAGCTGCATCGATACTAGTCTGAGTAGCACTAAACAACCCGTTGTAGAATGTTTGAACTTGTAACCACTTAGGAATACCATGGTGAGGGCATTTTCGGAGTAAATCCTTGAATCGCTCTCAAACTTCATATAGAGTCTCAGAATCATATTGTGCGAATGATGTGATGTCATTCCTCATCTTTGCAGTTTTAGCTGGTGGAAAAAATTCAGTTAAAAATTTTTGAGCTAAATTTGTCCACATGGTAATAGAACGCAGCGGCAATGAATGCAATCAACTCTTCACCTTATCACGAAGTGTGAAAGGAAAAATTTGGAGTCTAATCATATCTTTAAAAACCCCGTTGTATTTGAACGTGTCACAAATCTCCAAAAAACTCACCAAATGATGGTTTGGGTCATCATTAGGCAAACCCCCAAACTGCACTAAATCGAATCATTCGGATGGTACTCTGCTTGATCTCAACACTGTTTGCTTGAATTGCCAACCTTTGAATGCTTGATTGTATTTTAGTAACAAATGGCATAGCATAATTCCTTAGCGATTTCTGTTCATCTTCAGCTATAGCTTCTTGATTCTTTGCTTCTTGACACTGCTTTCACAAGTTTCAGAGCTTTCTTTCGATTTCGTATTCGAACTGTAGTAGCTCCTGACTTGTGGATCGTGTTTGCATACAAAATTCAAGAGTGCTTGCGAAAACAATTAAACGGTAAAGTAAATAAGTTTAAACTAAGATCAAATTGACTGAAATTAATATTGAAATAATTATTAGAATAAATCCCTGGCAACGGCGCCAAAAACTTTGTTGTCAGAATTTGATATTGACAATTTACGTGTAAGTATACACAATCAACAAATAATAAAGTGATAAGTAGAGTATCGTTCCCACAGATAATTATTAGTAATAACTTTCAAGTACTAACTTCATATCAATTCAATTTTATCTAAACAATTGGAATTGACTAAGAATTCACTAATTTAAAACTAAATCTAAACTTAATAATCAAGTGTTGAATTTACCGAATAAAAGAACCTCTTCCGATAGTTAGATAAAAATATCTATCTCAACTAAATTACTATATTCCTATGTAAAACAATTTAGAATAGATTCATTAAGTTCAAAGTCTCATAATAGTTACACACGGCATATAGGTATATTCCTATCCTATACACAAACCTAGCAATTCAATCTTAATAAGAATTAACTAGATGCATGTCATCATATTTAGATCCAAACCTAGAATTCATCTTCCAATTTTATCTAGGTTATCAAATTAATTGTTGGCCACACAATTATATATTAAGCACAAAATATGACAAACAACCCATATGTTATCAATAGAACTAGAAACGAGAGTAGATTAATTTAACTCAACATCAGGTTTCGTTGCAATCTTAATAAAAATTTAGTTCATAATGTAATTGAAAAACATCATTCTCAAATTAAACAACATCTTAGAAAATTAAGAAGTAAAAGTAAGAGAAAAGAATGAAAACTTAATTGCAATCTTCACTTTCTCTCTAGCCTTCAAGTTCAATCTTCTTCGTGTCGATTCCTTCGATTTTTCTATTAATCCCTTGGTTTTTCTCTCTCTTAGAAGCCCCCAAAATCAGTATATCCTTTTTCCCCCTCAAACCATAGCTTCTATGTAGCTTTAGAATCCAATTTTGAGTCAAAAATAAGTCAAAATTTGCGTCACGGACCAACACAAGCGCAGTTGTGGCAAAAATGGTGTAGGGGCACTAAAGTACTGCCCTTGATGGCGCAGGGGTGCCCAACATGGCGCAGGGGCGTGCCCTCCCTTTTTGGCCTAAAATGCCCTTTAAGCTTCCACTTCAAAAATCCAACATTTAGGCTCCAAATTGACCTTGTTTCCTCCCAAATGCTCATGATTCCTTCCAAATGATCATCCCTACACAATAACATCAAAACACACAAAATAACTAAAAAAAGAACATAAAATAATTGAAAACTTTCAATTTCATCAAACTGTAAATACTCAATTCATAGGTATAAAACCCACTCATCAATTTTCTTTCGTGAAAGTCTCACTAGAGGCTTGACCTAGATATGGGAAAGCTCTCCGTATTTATATGTCCGGACTAATGATAGACATAGCAAATAAAAAAAATTCAGATTCGCGAATGACCATTTGATTAGTGGGACGGCGGTCATAGGGGGGTTGTCTCTAGAGTGAAAACAATGTTTCAATCTGGACTAAGGCAGGCACTACTCGAGCGACCATGAGCACTGCTTGAGGGACCATGGAGACAATTTGAGAGAGCAACGAACCCCATGTCGCCTTTCGTTGCCTTTTCCCATTTTCTTCCCTAATTCATAAATATACTGGTCCAATGAAGGCTGGCAAGCATAGATCAATCCCTGTAGATTTTTAAGCATAAAAGCATGGAAACACTTGTTCTCTTGAGCACTGAAGGGCATTTCTAAAAGAAGGGTCTGATTGTGACGCAAACTATGTTTTCAAAACTCATAAATGGTTTAGAAAATCGTTTTTTTTTTAATCATCTAGGAGTCATAATCATACTGCTTTCAGTTCTATTTTCATCCTAATCAACCTAAGTTAGAATTAACTAAGGGTTCATCTTAGATGTGTAGGTCATTACCTTGTCCAAAGCATGAAGGTGCATACGAAGATTGAATGATGTTGCTTTCAGATCTTGAACTTGATAGTATTATGACTGTGGAATAGGTTGAGATTTTATAATGAATTCCTTGAAATTAGCCAATTACAAATATGATCTAACATCCTTTTTGGCAAGGACTTGTTCCAAAGACAACCTTAGCCTCCCTATTATAAATATAGGGAATTGAAAAAAAGGTAATTGAGGTCAACCAATGTTTTAATTGATAATCAATTGGGCTAAAATTGAAAAACCTATTCACCCCCTCTAGATAATGTCGTGTCTTCCATGTGTATAATTGTGAGGGAAGATTCACATAGTTTCTCCTCCTCCTAGAATAACAAAATAAAAATAAAAATTGTAATCACAAAATCAATAAGTATTACCAGCATTGTCGAAACGATCTACATAGTGTTACCACTACTTTGAAGCATCATCCTGGCATTGCTATAAAACTTATGAACAAATAAGCTAAGTTTGAACTCTATGGCAATACTACTCCCACAAAGTACGTCCCAACTTGAAAAATGAACACCCATTTTTAGAGAGAAAGTATCTACATATATGTTTGTATGGAGCACTCAACACCAGTCAAAACCTCACAGCCACCCACATTCCCCAAACTCCTCCAATCGCAGGCACTCAATTTCAAACTACACCTACAACTATAGCCGCCCACTATCACCAATCCCTCTAATCCAAGACACCCACCATCACCCAAGCCCCCTGCCACCACATCACACCACCAATTCGTCTTGAGCTTGCATATGTGAATTCAAATGTGGCATCAATTTCAAAACCAATTGCCTCGTTAGCTTATTCACAGCACCGTTCGAATTCAAGAAAATAAATCCAAGATTTTTTTATCAAAACCTTAGCATCACCGAAATCACATGTGTTTGGGTTCAGACAAAAAATCTAAAAGAAAATACCTCCAATCAGAAATTTAAAAACCAAATTCATTTATTCATTAAACACATACCACACATTTTCCATACCTGTTGCAATCCATAACCAAGGTGAGCAACCACTCACTCGACACAATGAACTTTTTTGGGAAATAAATGTAAACCCCCATGTAATTAATTAAATTATATTAAATTATGACATTTTTTTTTGATATAAAGTGCATTACGGTTAAATAGATGATTGCAAAATAGTAATTGAAGTGAATTTCTAAAGGTTTTTAGGTCACAATAAGGCCACCATTGAATCCATAAGGACAAGAAACCTTGGGATACTTGGTATGGGTTGTATTAGAACTTTAGGAGTATTCCAAAGTTAAAACATATAATTTAGGAATTTGGATAGAAAGGAATTTGACACCACCTTAATATTTTTGCCATAACTTTTTACTCGATATCTAATTGATATGATTTTTGTACATTAGAAACTAGAATTCAAGGGCTACAAAAGTTTATTTAATAAAACTTTCTTGAATCAACTCATAGCTAGGCCAAAACTTCCTTGGAAGTTTAAGCAGAAACTAGAGTTTGTTCAAATGTGAATCTTCATTTGAACACAACTTAACCCTAGAAGTCTGTTCGAACATGAGTGTGTGTTTTGCAATGATCAAGCTCACGCCATCTGAACCATTATTAACTTTATAAATATCCTAAAGATGCTCTTTAGATTAGTTTTCAACCCCAGGGAGGCAAGAGAGGGTGAGAGGGAAGAAAAATGGCAAGATCGTGAAGAATTAATGCCTAGAAAACGAATCAATGCACACTAGGATTGATTAAACTACGGATCAAGGTAGGATTTCTTTCTCAAACTTATTCATTGATGATTAGGGCTATATAATTATACATTTTTCATCCTTATTACAATAAAAATAAAAGATCCACAATGCTTTCATGTTCATTTGAAATCATTATTCCTTTTTTGAATAAAATACATGATTTACATCTAAGATTTATTTGTTATGGATTTAAAAACCTAGTTTTTTACTCCAATTCTATATATGTGATAGATCTACAACATTTTTATGATTTTTTTTTAATATATGCTTTAATTGTTGAATAAACACACGAGTTACATTCAAAATTGAAGGTTCTTGATTAAAAACTCTAAATCTTGAATATTGTCAACATGAATGCTTCTTTTTACGATCTCTTGCATGTTTTGATTGGATTAATTGTATCTTTTGAGAATTGTTGAGTTACAAATTGTGTGATATGTGAAATTTATTAAAAGTATGAAATTATTTCTCATATGGGTGAGTGTGATGAACATGGATTATACTCAAATTCGTATAGTAGAGTGTCAGAGGTATTTCTACCTTGAGGAGTTTGATAGTTTCCTAAAACTCATAGGGGGTTTGGTTCCTTGCGAGAGAAAAACCATTATTTGTTCATGTAGGTTCGAGATTGAGGATAGTATACTATTCTTAGGAAGGATTCTTCAATACTGATGTATCGGTATAAATCCTTCCTAAAGTGCTATATCTTGGTGTGTCCATGGGTTGGGTCTGGTTAGGCTCACAAAAATTTTTCAGGGCGGGCTTTAGTAAGATAGGCCCGAGCCCTTACCCGGGCCAGTTATCAGGAAGCCCGAATTGGATTTTGGATAGGGGTAGGCTACTCGCAGCCCAACCCGTCACCCACTGGGTGGACCTTGCAAATGGGCCTTACAAGCCTACTAGGAGGCCCATATTCAATTTCATTTAAAAAATTTTCAACTTAATATTTTTATAAATTATATTTTTGAATTAAAAGTAGAGTCAAAATAGACAAAAACTAAATAATAATAATTTTATTTAAATAAATTAGAGTCATATATCACCACCAAATTTTCAAAGTTTCAATTGTCAACTTTTTTTCAAACAATAGGGTGGAAGGGCAGCTAGGCTGGGCAAGTTGGCTCTTGGACTAGGTTTTAACAGGCTTTTGCAGGCAGGCTCATGGGCTAGGTTTTGGGCCAGATAATGGGTTTAAGGGCAAGCCCAAGCCCTCTCTTGAAGGATATTGAGCTTGTGCTTGGGCTGGTCAACTATCGGGCTTCGGGCCTATTTTTCAGCCTGGGTAATGGGACCCATGGGCCAGCCCGACTCATGGACATCCCTAGTTGTGGCTCTATGGAGATTGATTAATTGGTTTGTTAGTTTGTGTTTGTGATGGGTGGATCAGATAGGTTTGGTGTATAAAATTTATGCAAGTCTACCTACATAAAGGAGATATTATGTTATGAGCTGTGGTTTTGTGAATTATTATATCCTACTATGAACTTTACTATTTAGTACCAAGATCATTATTAAATATCACTAATTTACTTCAAATACATATATGTTATTTTACAAAATAGAGACTTACCTATTTTTTATGATTTCTAAATCTTGTTTGGATTTGAAAAAATTTTCCAATTGAGATTGTTTGCTCACCCCACCATATTACATTTTTCGGATTGTGGTGTTGAGAATGATATAAAGCTAGGTGAGCATGTAGATTGGATGTTGAGTGGATCATGATGTGAATCCGGAAGTAGATGCTTAGAGATGTTTTTCCTTAGTTTATAGTTTTTGAACTCTTTTTATTACATAATGTTATGGATATTTTCTGGAGTTAGTTTATTGGAGAATAATTACTTTGGGTTGAATGAAAAATTGGGGATTTATTTATGATTGATTTCGAATTTAGTTTAGTTAGATATTGAATGACGAATGGTTTTATTTATTTAATAGCTACTTTAGTATGCTCTCATGGTTTGATGGTTTTATTTATTTAATGGTTACTTTAGTATGCTCTCATGGTTTGGAATGTGACCATAGGTGATTATTTTTTTTTGAAAAATGATAAAAATTAGAAGTAATTAGAATCAACATTTTCACAAACACAAGGCAAGCAAATGTAATCAATCAACATAACAATTTTACAGCCCAAGAATACACTCTGGACACAAAAAGAAGCAGAGCAATGTCTTACTTTCAAAACATAGCATCATGGGTGTCCGATGAAGGGGTTTAGTGGTGTGTGTTAATGGATGAAGGGGTGGAGCCAATGGAGGAAGGAAGTATGGTGGTGTAGCTATGGTAGTGAGCATGTCCAATTGGTCTTGCATCGTCAAAATGGGTGTGTGTGACGTGTATGTGTGTGTAACAAAGATGAAATTCATTAAATTTTTGTGGAAATTAATTGGGGGAAATGTATGAGGGTTATTAATTGGGACAATTTCATGAAACTCATTAAATTGATTTGTATGTGTGCATGTTGTATGTGTGGGTGTGTGTTTGTTTTGGGATGATTTGTTGTGTGTTAATGTGTTAGTATGCAATCTATTGTGTGTGTGTGTGAGAGAGAGAGAGAGAGAAAAAGAAAGAGTTCCAAAGAATGATTGTGCTACAGTCGAACTATGTGTCAGTGTTTGTAATTTTGTATGTGAAAAATGAGGAAGAGGAGATTAAGGAGGCAAAGATGGGACGGGAAGAGACAGCGGTAATAGAAGCTGAGGTGATGGGAAGCAAAATAAATTTGGATGGTAATTTTACACAGTCAGATTAAATTTAGACGGTTAATTTTGTGAAGTCTTATTGTAAATCTCAACCTAAGTTTATGGTCATGATGCTTCAGAGATCAAGTTATGAAAGCTTCAAGGAATAAAGGAGTTCAAGCTTCAAAGCCGAATTAAGAGATATTCGTTGGACCTTCCAAGTTTAGAAAAGGTAATGATTTAATTACCTAAGCGCCTTGATTTTTTTTTTTTTTAATACTTTGTCTGAGTAGGTTAATCAATTGGACTTAGGCTAATTCGTGAATGGCTCTTAGAATTTTTCATGAAAAGTTTTTCTAAACATTGAAAATTGTTTTGAAAAAGTAGTTGGAGCCATGTATCAGATCCTATTTGAGTAACACTCCTTAATGCTCAATAAGTCATATTTTTGTTTAATTTCTAACTTGAAAACCAGTAGGGGACGCCTTCTGCTCACTTGCCTTTGTCTAGAGTAATCTCTGAAACACTTGGGGCAAATTCAAAGAAGGCTGAGAAGTAGGCAGTGGAGAACTTCGTCCTCACCGCTCGAGTGGTATGCAGACGGCTCTAGCGGTCCCTATTTTACTTGACAGGTTTGATTCCATTTGCATGAGAGGGTTTCTTCATAAAATTGTATGTGCTATGGATGATTTTATTGTTTCAATTTTCATACACAGTTGCAATTACACCCACATAGTATGTGTTTGATTGAATAACTCATTGACATACATATCTTGCACATTCATCAAATTTGGCCATTGATTAGTGGTTGGCTTATTGGAGGGAGAAAAGAGTTGAATTGGATTGTTGGACTTGTCGTAAACATTCACATATTGCATACATTCATTCATGGTAGGTTATTGTTGATTTGGGAAAAAGTGGTTCAAAGGGTTTAATTGAAAAATTAATTAATTAATTTGATAATTGAGGTTCATAGGTTAAAAATGAGTGTTTGTTCGATCGAGATGTGTAATTAACCTATTCACCCTCCCTAGGACATGCGTGTGATTCCACGTGTATAATCGTGTGGAAAGATCCTTAACTCAACCCCCACCAACTCACAAAAGTAGAATTGTTAGAGAATTCGAATCTCTTGATCTCATTTTGAGGTCGGTGTGATTTTGACCCCCTTAGGCTCATTCAAATAGCAAAACATACCGAGTTTTATAGGATCGCTAAGCTCATTTTGTAGATGAACCAAATCTGGTATTTTTTGTGCATCTCCATGCTCGTTTTGTATATGAACCAAAACCGACTATGGTTAGAGACGAGTTGGCTCAAATAAATTCCCATCTATGAATAATTATAATTGTATTAGCAAACATGTATCAATCTGAAAGACGAACAACCCCAAAGAACTGCAGATGATCTACACTTCTCTCTTTTTTATTCTTTAACAGATTTTTGGGAAGTTTACACTTTTAGGGTTTGATTTTATGGTTGATTATGCATATTCTGAGAGATTTTTGTTAATTGATTATTAACTTTTAGGGATTAACTTTTAAAATATGTTGTTACAAAATTGACCTCGGCTTTGGCTCAAACACTCTCGAGCTTCTACGATCTTGATTAAGAATCCAAGCTCTATAGTTAAGCTTGATCAATTTGTAGTTTGCCAAGACAAACGTTTAGAATCCAAAGACAAACTAGATTTATGTGGAAAGATCTTTTCACAAATTACTTTGTCAAGTCTAGGACTGATAATATGCAATTTGATTACCAGTACTTAGCTATAGGTTGTTCTATGACCAGTACTTATCTGTTTAGTTAAGATAACATAGCTGAACAGATAAAAAACAAAAAAAACAAAAAGTTCAACTTTCAAAATTAGGCTGAAAGTTGATGATAAATTTTTTTCTTAAGCCCTAGAACATTTCTTGGGACACTCATATTTCATACTCCCCGTGTCAAAAAAAAAAAAAAAACTTGGTCTAGAGTTTGACTTTGAAACTTTTTTTTCCTTATTTGAACTTTGATTCTTGATCTCTCAACTTAGGTGTCCAACTTGCAGAGATTATTAGTTTCTTTGCATAATGGTGGCTTATTTTGTGAGTATTTTCTCATGATAATGGCTGGAAGTTTGATTTTCATATTTTATGCATTCACATCATTGAAATGTATCATCTTTGGCAAGCTTTAGGTACCTAGGAAAGGTAGTCTATGGATATCCATAATAGCTGATGTTGCCAGGATCATCTAAAGATCTGACACCAAATTTACATCAGAAAAGAGGTGAAATTAGGGTGAGGGGGGTGGAGGATTTGTAACACAAGGAACAATGCCAGAAAATAGAGATTAGCTCCTCAGTATATGAATTCCATCAAAAAGACAGACAAAACTCGCTACCAATTGGAATCCCTTAAAAGTAGAACATTTTAACAAAAAGAAATCACTCTTCTCAACAAGCCAAAGGCTATTTCTATTCAGAATTACACTCTTGATTACTGCATACATAACTAGGGCGTATTACCAAACTTGTCTCAAAATATCCCTCCAAGTACAAGTGATAACGACTTGCATTTTTAAGACTACTATATAATAAAATACAAAGACTTGACCACATACAACAAACCAAACTCATGAAGGATGCTTACCAGGGAGAAAGATACAGTCAATTAAAAACAAGAAGAAAAATGGTACAAGTTTTAATTAGGATGAAAGTTGATGATTATTTTTTAACTAAGACCCTGGACATGCCTTGCGTCATTCCTACGTCAATTGATAATAAAAAAATGTATTTCTATGAATTGTATGGTTCTCATGAATTAAAGGGTCTATTCCATTTCAAAAGTAACCTCTTATGATGAAATTAAAGCAGAATTAAATCTATTTTCTTTATAGGATCCCAACAATGACATAAGCCATATAATTGATGGTCCTTATCTTTTTGGTAACCTTGAAAATATACAACGTTACTAAATTTTTTTTATGTTTTTGTATAAAACTAAACATGTAGTACAATTTGATTGGCTACAATATTTTATCTTGTGGGAGCCTAGCAAACAAGTTCAACCCTAATATTATCCTTCACCTAGAAAATAAGGCAAGAAATTTGTGTAAATTTTTCTATTTTGACTGTTCATAAAACATGCAACAATTTACTCAATACAATAACAAGAAAAAAAAATAAAACACACAAAGAAAGGTAACGTTGATATTTACATGGTTCGACAAGATTCCTGCCTACGTCCACAGGACATTATCTGATTACCTTCATTTCTATAGAGGAAAAATGATTCCAATGGCACAAACTATAACACTGAACTTTAATATCCCAAACCCTTGTACACCTCACCCAACTGACCCGCTCAAACCCATACAGAAAAAGGATTTTTCTCACAACTCTGATGGATGGAATCAGATGCCTTCAAATGAAGCTCCATAGCCTATTTATAAGTGTTAGCTCATGTTTTGTAATTGACTAATTGGGTGAAGTCTAAGGATAGTCACTCTACCCTATGGGTAGGAATTATAGTATCTCATCTTCCTACCCAATATTCTGCGAAAGAATTTTTTCTTGGCCGACCCTACCCAATCAAGTGTACTATTCCTACCCAAATTCCATCCAAAACAATCGGGTAGGAAGTTGGATAGGAAATCGAATGAACACATATTTTCTAATTATTAATTTTTGGATCATTTTAACAATTCAATTACGTAACCTACACCAATTAGCTAACAGAATAGACCAATAACACTAAAGAAAACATAATAAATTTGATAATATATAAACAATTACAATAAAACACAATAAGAAAGCAATAAACATCAATACATCAAAATTATTACACAAATTAACACACACACACACACACACACATATATATATATATATATATATGCGGGTAAGATCGGGTAGGACTACAGAATTTTCATGGGTATTCCACATTCCTACCTGATTTTTTGTGGAATACCAAAAATTCTTTCGTTGGCATACCCGATTTTTTGCGGCAATCGATCAGTAGGGTCGGGTAGAGTTGGAATATGCAGGTAATCAAAAATTTGAACACTGTTAGCGAAGTCCTTGTAAATCTCAACTTATTTCATGGTCATGATAGTACAACGATGAAGATCCAAAATTGTCAAATAGAAGAAATGAAATCATGCTTCAAGCTACATCAAATAAACTCTTTGTATGCACCTCCATGCTTAAGACAAAAGTAATGACCTTAGAGACCTAAGAACCATTGGTTTAATTTATTAGACATAGGATAATTAGAGTTAAAATAGAATCGGTAATTGCTCTATTTATGACTCCTAGGTATTCTTCAAAGAAAATTTTTTCTAAATCTCTTTTGTGTTTTGAAAACATAGTTTGATTCGAACCTCTTTTGAGCAACACCTTGTAGTATTCAAGAAGACGAGTTTTTTTACTTGGTTTTAGGATTAGATGACCAGTAGGAACCTCCCTATGTTTCTTACCCTTAAATAAAGGGGTCTCTAAAGACTTAGGAAAATTTCAAGCATAGGCTAAATGGAGGAACAAGTGGGATCATCCTCTGGGCCACTCGAGTGGTCCTGCTATCCTATGCATGGTTTGGATTCCTTTTTCATTCCAATGACCACCATCCTTCCACTAATCAAGTGGTTGTTTAAAAATTTGTATTTTCTTGGTCCTCAAGATAAATCATATTTCGAGCCTATAAATAAAAGGATGCCTTTCCTACATAGGGTAAGCTTCTTGAGGGTAAATTCAACCTGTCTAATACCTTTAGATCTTGAGCCACAATCCTAGATCCCTAAATCCAAAGGCTACTATCTAGTGATTCCTATCCAACCTCACACCTTAGAGAAGAACACCTTACTTGGTTGAACCAAACCCATTAGCAAATGTGCATACCAAGATTCTTGGGTACATCCTAGAGTGCTTAGGGTCCAAAAGAACTGTGTGGCGGGAAGTTCAAGTGAATCTATCCAAGATGTCAGAGGAGTTTTAGTGGAAAGGTTTATTGAAGGAAATGACTGTCTAACCATGGTATTGCTTGAGGCACAACAATTGAGTACTTGTCGACAAACCTTGGAATAGTGGATTAAGTTTTGGTAAACACTAAGTGGTTCCCCTTAGTTTTTCCCAATAAGAGTTTTCGCATCAACAAAGCACTTTTTTTATTTATTGCTTTTCATATGCACTTATGATTTGTTGCACACACAGACATTATATGTTTGATGAATTGATTATTTGAGTCCACATGTCACATATAGTTACTTGATTGGATTTGGGTTGCCTTGGTTGGGATCGTGGGGTGAGATTGAGTATTAATCAAAAAATTGAGAAAAACAATACACTAATCTACATGGGTGTTTTGAGTTGTGGTTATTCAAAAGGGGCACTTACACTTAACGATCATATCATTGTGTCACAAGATAATTATGGTAAATATAGGTTAAAATTGGTAGCCATTAGAGCTTAAATTTTAATTAATCTATTCACCCACCATCTAGTTAGTGTCATGAAACCTACATGTATAATTGTAAGGGAAGATTCAGGCAACAATTGGTATCATAGCGTAGTTTCCCTAAGTTGAATTAGACACTTATAGGCATATTTTGCCTTTTCTTACATTCCTAGTTTGTTTGCTTCCTAGAGATCTATTGTTATTAGAGTTAGTATCATATGGAGTCTTAAAAGGAAAGAGGTTCAATTGCATGACCACTTCTTTTGGACAAATCTAATTTTGCATAATCAAAAGCTTGTATGTGAGTGTTTCTAAAGTCAATAGATACAGAGAATGCATTTGTGTGCAAGAGGGTTGGAGCACTCCCACCGTCACCACTCTGTTTAATGGTGGTGAGTGGTGGTTGAATTGAAATCCCCAAAGACTTAGACCAAAGTTGAGATCAAGAAAATGGAATGAAACTCTAAAGGCTTGAATGTGATATTCAATGCCGAGACAACGAACGAGTTCCAAATGATAGCTAATTACGAAAACTCCAAGGAAGCATGGGACATTCTTGTGGTTTCTCATTAAGGAACCTCCATGGTCAAGATGTCTCATCTCCAAAGGTACACCGTACACTTCTCAATTTGTGACTTTGAGGATTCAAGTGGAAGAAACGTTTATTGAATTTTATGCTATTAGGTACCAAGATAAATGATGCCGCCATTAAATGAAAAATATTGAGATCTCTACTGGAGATATTTCATGCTAAAATGACCTCATTGGAAACGAGTGTCAACATGGCATCATGGAATTAAGTTCAACAAAAGAAGAATAGGGTAAAACCGAGTCACCCCGATTAGATGAAGAGGGCCTAGTGTTCATTGTGAGGAATTTTAAAAAGAACTTCAAGGCTAGTAATGTAGAGTCATCAAGGTCGAAAGAAGAGCTTAGTAAACCTAGAAATCCTAATGAGGGAAAGGAGGAAGAATCAATCAAAAAAAGGTGGAGAGAAAAGGACAAGGCTTCCAACGTTTTGAGTGTCAAGAATTTGAACACATGGCTACGGAATACCAAAATTGAACAAAAAAATATTCACCCAAAGAAAAGAGTATAACTATGATGGCCAAATAGAGTGACATTGAAAGTGAGTCAACAATAAGTGATGATTCCTCTTCTAATGAAGATGAACAGAATTTCAAGGCCCAACCTTTGTAGGTTCACACTTCTCTCCCCATAAAGAGACTTCAAATTTTGAAGTCAAAATAAGTGCTACCAGGGAGGTAGAAGACCTAGAAAAGGAATTCCCCACAAGTGAAGAAGACGAAGAGAGCTTTGATAATATACATGAACCGTATAATCCATTGTATGAGCAATTCCTTGACAACAAAAGAGAGTGTGTGTCTTGAGTGGAAATGTGAACATTAATAAAGAAGACTGAAAAACGCTTGATGTGGACTGAGTTAAGTCCAAAGCTTAAATTTGTGGGCTTAAAGAAGAGAAAAAATCTCTTCTTGATAGAATGAGCTTCCTTGAGAGAGAGTGTCACAAGCTTATTGAGTCTAAGAATAATCTTAAGTTTAAAATTGTCAAACTTGATAGAGATATTCATGAATCAAATGAACTCTCAAGATACTATCCCTAAGCACATAAAATCTTGATAAAATGTTGACTATGGGAAAGAGTGTAAGTGACAAGCATGATATAGGCTACACACATGAACACACCACCAACACTGCTTACAAGATCATGTTCTTGAAGGTAAGGATTGGAACTTAAAGAAGCCAACTGCTAAGGAAACCCAAGTCAATCATAATGTGTGTTTCACTTATAGAAAACATGGTCATCATTGTTCATATTACATGCAAAATAGAGATGTCTTGAATAAGAAGCCACTGCATCTAGCAAACCAATCCCAAACTATAAATGATCAATTTATGAATTTTCCTAAGATTTTTGGGAAGTTAAGTGAATTTGTGCATACCCATGTATCATCATCTAAGGGATCACATGCTCGAGTGCACACAACTCCTTCTACTCCCAAGATTAAGATTGATCCAAAGACTTCGGTAGAGAAGACAGTTAGTCTTCCAACCATTCCCTGACCACACTCAAATTTTTGGAAGTAAAAACAAGTATGGGTGACTAGTAAGGAGTTTGAGAGGCTCACCATCTCAACCAAGTTGTATGCCCAAGTGCTTCCAAAAAGGTTAACTCCCCTAAGAATTAGGTAAGGTGAGTACTATGGATCTAAGTGAATTATTCATGCATTGCATCAAATACCCTAGGGTCATACTTTGTATAAATTCTTATTTGTTTATTTATTTTATAATAAGAAAAACCATAAACAATAGAAATTGAACCAAAAAGCATTTTGATGTCAAGTTTGCAATTCTTTTTAGGATTTATGGTAATTGCTTTATTTTTCCTTTGTATATGTTATTGAAAAATTCAAACATTGGAAAAAGAAAAGGCCAAAAAGATCTTCTATTGTTTGTTTTTTCTTTGTTATTGATCATGGTTATTCACATTTTAGTTTGCTTTATAATGATTCCAACTTTGAATTAAAGTTAAAATGAGCATTACTATGAGTCATATTAGGGAATAGAGAACTTAGTGGTCATAAATGTTAGTTCATGATCCATGAACCAAAGTCTGTTTCACCTTAGCGTGATTGGATTGTGTTTCCCTTTGAAAAATCCAAAATACACTTACATGTCAACTATTCACCTTCATACTCGAGTCTTGTTAGTTAAATGATTAATGAATTTACGTAACTCTAGGTGTTGGTGATAGGTGAACACATGGCTAAAGGATAGTAAAGCCCCAATCCCTTAAAAGATGCCAAAGAGCGAAATGTGATAAAAGAGCCCAATGTGTCCAATCTTAAAAAGGCGTGGTATAAAATAAATGGCTAATAACAATTGCATTTGAATTATTGAGAGTACTTATGCATAATATTCATTGCTCCTTTGTGAAGCTGAAAGAGCTCATGCCAAATACATTTAGAAGCATATTTATCAAGTATGAAACTCACAATCATGCTAATTAAAGTCATAAGAGGAGAAGAGATGAAAGATAAGGGAAGTTGTCAAAAATAAAAATGATTAGGACTAACCAGTCATGTATTCACTCAGACGATACATTTGGATTTCATGTATTGCTTCATTAATGATTTGAACTAGATGGAATCCTAATGATGTCGGAGTTTGGTTTTACACACATCACACTTGAATTGGTCAAATTTGAATGATATTTGAACACGTGTGAATGGACCCTGACATCATTCAAGTGGCCCTCCCAAAACCCTAAAGCCTTCCACCTAAGCGATCCCAAACACCTTCTAGTGAGTTTTGAGCTTTGATTCTCACTCTTGAACCTAGAATTATATGTGATCGTACCTCCATAATGAGATAAAAGGGCTAGAGTTGAGGATTCATTATAAAACCCGGGAAAAATTTAAACTTTTTCGGAAAAAGGGTAAAATGATAATTTGTCACTATAATGCGGGTTTAAAATCTATATTTTTCTAGAGCTCAAATGACGCAACGGACCACACCGTTGGATTTGTATCGCGAAATCAAACTGCCAAGTTAATTTTTATTGAATTTCGAGATAGTTAGATTTTACACGTTTTACGAGACAAACGAGTGACGAATGACTTTTCAAAGGTCCCTAAAAATGAATTTTATAAAAATTCCTTATAATTGAATAAAAGTTCAAATAAAATCAATTTGGACTTAAACCGGATTAAAATGAATCATTCCGAGTTAAAAACGGACCAGGAAACAATAAACGTGTGGGACGATGTGGACTGCACAATTAAAAAGTATAAATAGGGGCTAAAATATCTGAAAAATTAGATATTCTCACCCTTTAGCCGGCTGAGTTCAGACGTTGAAGAGAGAAAAGAGAGAAAACTTATTTTTCAAGGCTTTCTCCTCCGATACAAGGAGTTCCGTTGGTCGGAATTCATCGGACCAAGAACTAAAGTTGGTTTACGCGATGAGGGCTACGCGTACATACCAAGAACGAAAAATTTCACTGAAGATTCAAGGGAAGGATTTTGAGAAAATTAAAGATTTGGAGGGTTTTGTGTTCTTGAGGCGTCTACCACTTGTATCACGCTCCAAGAGGTAGGGTTTCTCCTGCTTTGGTTCACTTTCTTACATAGGGCTTATTATGAATGGGGTAAAGGTATAGAATAACCTAGGTCACTTGACTATGGTTATGGAAATGAGGAAATGGGTATGGAATTTGGCCTAAACCAATTCCTAATTATGTTGGCATAGGAAATTACTTGTGGGATTTTCTTGGAACTTGATATTTTGGGCATGCTATATGTTTTATATTATGCCTTGTGAATGAGGTGAAAATTCTTGTGTGATAACATGAATTGTGCCTTAAGATATTTTGCTAATTGCCTAAGAGGAAATTAAGTTGTTATATTATGGTTTATGTATAACAAGCTTGTGAAATTTGTTGAGGATGAATGAATTGCTATATATTTGTTAATATATTAGCATCATGTTGATTTATGGTAATTATACGCAATTTCTATAGATTGCCTTGACATATATGGAGATATGTGGTTAAATTGCTCAATTGGCACTCATTACATACAGAGCATAACATGGATATTGCAATGGTGCATTACATTGCATTTGCACGGGAGAAACACATCCATAAGCATGAGTGTGGGTGTGTGGGTGCATGGTTGAATCAAACACCATATTTGGTAATTGATGTGTGGGCTCGAAAAAGTTGGACTGAAGATCCGACTGAGTCTCATGAATACATGAAAGGAAAATTGGGTCGGGGTAGCAAGAAGGGCTAGACTATCCCTTGGGTGAGAGGCCTGATGATTGGATACGCACTCCGTTGGTGTAAGAGCTCATGAAGTGTGTCGGTGTACGTGGAACCATTGGTGGAAGTTCATGAATTTTGTGTCAGTTGGGTGCCGTCGGTGTAAGTCCATAAATATCCACCCCAAATAAAGACTCGAAGATTTAAAATAGTCATTTAGAGGATAATATAAATGGCAGGAGCTAGAAGGGGTCGGTTTTATATTCATTGGCATTTGCATGTGTTGAGAAGTTGGGAAAGGCTTGGGGTTAAAATGCGGGAGTGAATCTCATTTCATTCATGACATGACATGGTAAATTTCAACATCAAATACATATCTTCTTGATTGGAATGATTACATGATTATATAATTGTGGATTGTTGTATGTGTACATTCATATGCACCTAGGTTGGGGAGTAGTCTTTGTAGAAAATATTCTACTAGGCATTGGCTCACCCTATACGGGAACACATTTCAGGTGCAGGATTCGTACAGGCGGAAGACTCGTGTTCGGGGCCTCAACGTTGAAGAAAAGGCAAGTTGTGGCTTTTGAAAAAGAAGTTTTTGTAAAAATTTTGTTAAATTCCATTTGACATGTAAATGTATGGAATGTTTTGTAATAGACCTTGTATATGTTCATTTTTAAATGAAAAACATGGTTAAATATGTTTTGGATGGGAAAAATAAACTTTGAAATGTTTTTGAGAGCAAAAATAGTGGAAATAGGCTAAACTGGGCAGGGAGTACCAGTATTCGTTCCAAAACTTTAAAAAAATATTTTGGAAGGCAGACAGTACCGGTACAGTCCAGACGGTTCCGGTACTGCCAGGGTCAGTGAACAAACACAGTACCGATACTGTCTCCAAAACTTTGAAATTTTAACACTAAGGTGCCATATTTTTTAACTTTGTTTTCCTTGGTTCCAATGATACAAATGAACATTAAATGAGGTATATTAGACCTTGGTTAGAAAGGAAAATGGGTTACACATGTGAGTTAAAATTCTGGGTAATATTCGGCACTAACAGGTATTTTCGCAGGTTGACGGGTGGTCAACGGTTAATTAATGACCCCCAATTTTAGGGGCGTCACAACCATAGGAGGAGATCAAGATTGAGTTTGATGAGACTATTCAATTTTAGACTCCAGACTTCGTAGAGAGATATCGATTAGAGTATGCTCTCATGTCAGGGATTGTTAAGCGAGGAGTAAACTTCAAAGAGGTAACTTCATTAATCCCTTCGAACTTCACAAATCAAGGGTGAACACAGTTGTTTAATGTCCATGTGCCAACGAATGTTAGCATAATGAGAGAGTTCTACACTCATATTTGTGATCCTGATCCCCAAGTTAACAACTTTGTCTCTTATATCCGAGGTATCAAGTTCTTGGTCTCTGTAGATCTCATCGCTATCACACTTGGCATACCTAGGGTATAGAATGATGCCCTAAGTGCGAGACCGGTTGATCAATTGCCTCGTCTCTATGTTTTGGCTATTGAGTTGTATGGTATAACTCACCCTGAACACTGGGTCATTGAATTTCTTTCAAAAATATCTAACCCAAAACTATAGAATGTTGAACCTAATAGCCAACTACAACATAGAATTGAAAACCACAATGATATTTGGGTTTATTCGACAAGCCTTTTAGGAGGGGAGAGTATTAGATGGTCTACCTTTTGCTATTGGATGATTTTATGGGTTATGAGATAAGGAAGATTATAGAGAATAGAGTATGGGAGGACTTCATCTAGATAATAGGGAATTGTGCAAGGGTTTTCATTAGAGAATTTTATAGCAATGCAAAAAGGATTCATTCTAAGAGGTTTCGTACATGTGAGGGGCCAATAGTTTATAGTTGATTCCTTGGTAATCCTTGATGAGCCATCAAAAGTATTAGTTTATTATATTAAAATAATGGCTAATTGCAAAATATTAGAGCTTATTTATTATGAATTCTTGTATTTTCTACTTTGATTCCTGTTTTAGTGTTGGATTTATTTATGAGGTAAAACAGCTAGTTAGAGCAATATTAATCAAACTTGGTAAAGCGAATAGTGGAAAAAGGATCAACGTAGATCCAGGATGGCTAAAATGACAAATCGGAGTGTTAGGCCGTGATTTGGAGTGATTCAAATCCAAGGTGAAGACCCATGCCCATCCCAACTTGTTGGAGCACAAGAATTGAGGAAGTCCAAATAAGCGGGACCGTCCAGGCGCAACATTCAGTATCTGGATGCACTGATTGGTAATGATTGGGTGATCTATATATTGACGATACGATGTTGGGATTCCCAAAGATGAGAATTTCGTCCAAACGCGAGTTGTACTGTCTGGAAGCAAGTATGATTGTGTGAGTTCTAGTGACTTTTAAGTGTCCGGACACTAAAGGGACCATTCAAACACCATCACTGATGATTCGTAAAGACCGTCCAGATGCAGTTCTTACTATATGGGCGCGCAGTGTGATCAACTATATATCTTGACATTGTGAGGATTCCAAATTGTGATGACTTCCTCCAAGACCTTCACCTCGACCTCTAGTATAAATACCACCTCTGAACTATTAAAAGGGGTTTCTCCACCTAGATCTTTACAATTATCTTTCAGACTTTTAAAGATTTACAATGTCTTGTGAGTGATTCTCCTTGTACTCTTTAGTCAGGGTATGGATCTGGGATTGTGATATGAATATTTATATTATGCAATTTTTTATATATTATTCTTTAATGTTATAATGTTAAATCCTTATTTTATCAAGATTAATTTAATATTTTAGTAAAGTTTATACTTTGTAAAATTATTTGATTATTCAATAACTTGATTGAGTTGTTGGTGTGGATAATGTTCATAATTTCCTGTGAGTTTTATAGAACTAGATCTTCAAATTATTTTTTTTTTGGGTTGACAACACTGACATTAGAAATCAATTGAGATAATTATAAATTGAATGAACATAAATATTCAGTGAGCATGAACAGATCTAAATACCGAAGCTAAAGAATCACTTTTCCAACTAATAATTCCTTTTAATTTTTTTTGCACTTATTCTTACAAAAAATTTCAATTTTTAAATAATTTTAGGTGTTCTTCCTTTACCCACTTCATAAATTCATTTGGGTCTCTATGATACGACCTCGGACTTCACCGATTTTATTACACTTACCACCTAAACTTGGGATGCACTCACTTGAGGATGAAGCAAATTTTTGGTGCCGTTGTTGGGGATTAGGAGGATAAATTTAAAAAGCCAAAGAAGGGAGAATATACCTACACCAGGGAACTACTTGGAGATCTCGTTTTTTTTTAATAACTTCGATGCATTTTGAAGTTGTCCTTTTGATTTATTGTTTTCCATTATATATATATATATATTTTTGTTTTGTTTTTGATAGTTTTTTGCATTAAATTTTTTGTTTACATTGCATGTCTAGTAGCAAGACCTCATACTTCAATCAAGTCGGATCCCCATTTAGAGAGTCAGCTGGGTTAGTTGGTCTGTCGATCCTTCGAGTCATTCCAATTGAGAGTCATTGAGATTCCCTCCTTTTTACTTAAGTTGAATAGGTAATGACATGGGTGACCATAACAATCTAGGATAAGAGGTAAATTATAGAGGGACAGAACCCTGAGGGACTATCTATATCCCATAAGTGTAGTGTCTCATCTTGTTTTGGTTTCCCAGCCAATGCACAACACTTCACAGTCAAACTAGACATGATCTAATTGTTACCTCAATTTCATGGCATCGATTATGAAAATCCTTACTTACATATGCAATAATTCAAGGAGATTTGTGGAAATTTCCAAGATTACTTTGAATTAACGCATCTTAAGATTTTCCCCTTCTCACTAAAGGATAAAGCTAAGTTGTGGTTTTAAAACATAAAAAAATTAAAATTTTATGAAAAAAAGAAAAACGGTAATTAGTTGTTACAATACAAGTAAAAAGTTCAAATTTTTCTAGAACTTGGATAACAAAATGGACTACAGCATTGGATTCACCTTGCAAAATCTAGCAACCTAGTCAATTTTGTCAGATTCCGAGACAATCAAATTTTTTGCATCTTACGATACAATCGGGCATTGCGCGACAAAAATAAACATGATCGGGATTTAATTGTGAAATCTAGAAAATAATTTAAACTTAATTCAATAAAAATGTGCTAAGCTTAACACGGGACGAGATTTCATTGATTCAGATAAAATCATATCAGAAAAAGACGAGACGTATGGCTCAATGAGATTCAAGCATTGGAGGGTATAAATAGGGGAGAAAAATCAAATTGACAAAAAAAAACTTCAACATTTCTAGAAAAGAGAGAGGAGAGAGAGAAAAAAAAGAGAAAAACCAAACCCCTCTCCGTCTTCCACCTTCGATCTACGGCTATTCGATCGTCGGATCTCTATAGGCCAAGAACAAAAGTTGTTCTACACGATGAAAGCTACACAACTATACCAAAGATCTGGTGTTTTCTCCAAATATCAAATTCGAAATTTTTGGATCAAAGCTTGAGGCTTGATTTGGAGTTTTTAGAACTTTTTCAATGCGGATTTGCGCTACAAGAGATAGGGTTCTTTTCCTAATTATGTTTATTTCTAACCTAGGGTTGAAATATAAAATAGGTAGGGTATTAGAGATTAAATCTCATGTATAACACATTCCTAGGGTTGTTAGAATATCATAATGGGTATAAGAATTTGTCTAAATCAAATCTTGCATGATTTGGTTTTGATGAAATTACTTTATATGAATTTCATGAACAATGTGTTGTTTGGGCATGCTATCTATTTACATAAATTTTGCCTACTATGTGTTTGATGAAATGATTAAGAAATTGAAGTAGGTTAATTGGATGGAAATCAAATGTAACATGCCTAGGATTGATTAGGAAAAATGGGTATGCTATTATATGATTTGTGATATTATGAGCATGAAGTATAAATTGCAATTGTACATCTTGATTGCATAATGAGATGAAATGTAACTGCACATTACATTATATTTGCACGGGTGGGTGTTTGTGCATGGTTATGATCAAACAGCATCCTTGGTGGGTTGAAACATGGGCTCGAAAAGGTTGGACCTAGGTTCGACTAAGTCGCACGGGTTACTTTAAAATATGTGTTGGGATTAGCAAGAAGAGCTAAATTCTTCCTTGGGTGCAAGACCCAGTAATTTTGGATACGCATTCCCGTTGGTATTAAGTTCATAAAGTGTGTCGGTGTACCCAAAACAATTGGTGAAAGTCCATAGATATCGTGTCGGTTAGGTACCCTATGATGAATGTCCAAAAATATCCACCCCAAGAAAGACACAACATTTTATAAAATTGTCATTGGATGTCTAACATCAATTGCAGAGGCTTTGAATGCTAGGATGCATATGCATGGCATTGCATGGGTTACGAGAGTCGGTAGAGGGCTTGGGGTTGCATTCCCTTTGAATTTCATCTCATGACATGGCATGAAAAGTGCGGTATTCATTTTTGAAATGTATATTCTTGAATGAATGATTTATGTGATGAATTGCATGTGACACTTCATATCATCTGGGTTGGGACTAGCCTCCTCAAGAGATATCCTATTGAGCATGACTCACCCTTTATGGAAACATATTTTAGGTGTTGGACAAGCGTCATTGGACAACCCTCATTTGGGCCCTTCTCAATGACGGAGCTAGAATGTGCCCTTTGAATTGCATTTTGTAAATCAATTGTGTAAAGTTGTTTTGAACTTGTATATTGGTAATAAAATATGTAATAGGACTCTAATGGAAAATGCTTTCATGTAAATGAATGAAGGTGCTGAGTATGGTATGAGTTTGGATAAGATGAATTGAAAATTTGAAAGAATGGGGGAAATCTGGGCTCAAGTACCAGTAGCACGTTATCGGAAGGCACCGATACCTAGATTCCAGTAGGCTCAGGTACGATTACCTTGGCATTTAGGTATCGATACCTTGATGAATAGTGGGCTTAGGTACCAGTACCTAGCAAACTGTGGGTCTAGGTACCAATACAAGTCACACAAGTACCAGTACATGGAAAACATAAGGTTCAGATAACAGTACCACGTATCAAAGGTACCGATATCTGTTCGCTATTAACTTTTAAGCGTATACTTTAGAATTAAACCTTGGAATGGTCATACAAATGATATGTGAATAGGTTATATGTTGGGTAGTGCTCCTGTGCAAAGGAGACTCTGCTCGGATTTCGTCTTGGTTATGATCTTGGAGAAGGGGATGTAACGATGTGGTATCGACTTATGCGATCCTCATGGGTATTTTCTATGAGTTGATGGGTGACCAACGGGTTGAGAAAGGACCCCCAAATTTTGGGGCGTCATAGCTTGGTATCAGAACTTAGTTTCCTGATTACCTTGGACTTGGTGGTTGATTGGGATAGGTCATTGCATGCATTATGCATTACATATTATATGCATTAAATGTTACATGTTGTGTGATATGTGATTATATGCATGATACAATGTGTATGGAAATGAGAGACTAGGGTTAGAAAACATAACCATAGGGTCAAAAAAAATAATAATGGGAAATTTTACAGTTTGGGCATCTGCTAGTGGGTGGCATACCTTCTACCAGTAAGACAAAAGGAAAATTCTCAATGTTTTAAGTTTTGATCCCTAACTCTAGGATACTAAGTTAGTACTCTATTGTTATCTCACGTGTGTGTAGATGAAAAATAGAGGAAAAGGACACCGCAATGGTGGAGGGAATGGACAAAACAACCAACCATTGCCATCAGCCTTTGATCAACAAGCCTTCATGGAGGCTATGACTACTACCTTTGAACAAGCCAATTCCAACATGGGCCAAGAAAGCTCAAACAACCTCCACAGGTTCAAGGCACACAAGCCACCTTCATTCTTGGTAAGGGTGGTTCTGATAGTGGCCAACCATTGGTTCCAATAAGTAGACAAGAACTTGGAGGTTATGGAGATCACATCCAATGCCACTAAGATAAGGCTGGCAACGTTCAAACTTGAGGGAGAGAGCCATCTATGGTGGAATTAGGCAAAAGCTTGAAAGAATGTCGAGGCAATGACTTAAGAAGAGTTCCATGAGTTCTTCATGGGCAAGTACTTCCCATCGACTATTCAACAAGTGAAAGCCTAGGAATTTCTAGACTTGAAGCAAGGGAGCATGACAATGATGGAATACGTGGCAAAGTTCACCTAGCTAGCCCATTTTGCTGATGATTATGTCGCCATTGACTTGGCTAAAGTGAGGAGATTTGAGGATGGCTTGAAATTGTCCATCCAGGGCAAGATTATCGGCCACCTCCTAAACGACCTAAAATTGATGGTCGTGACGTCCATGACCATTCAGAGGGAAGAAAAAGAAGCTAAAATCATCCAGAAGGCCGGTGCTAAGGACAAGAAAAAAGAGGGTCAATCCTCTTCTACTAGGTCGAGGAATAAGCAATAGATATCTACCCCACAAGGATCACAAGGGGGTGCTAAGGACAAGCAGAAGGAGGGTCAATCTTCTTCTACTAGGTCGAAAAATAAGAAATGGATATCTACCCCCACAGGGATCACAAGGGTAGGGCCGAGGCTATCAAAGCTAAGGTCAAGGTTAATCCTCCCAAGGTGGGAGAAATTTCAGGGCCACCTATCAGGCTGGCCAGAGGACATATTTCATATGCCACCCAACTGGGTCATTTGATATGGGATTGTCCTAATAGACTGGGATCCCAAAGTTACGGGACATCTTAGTCTCAGTCATAAGTGGGGTATCCACAGACATTTTTCATTCCTTCCTATCCCACCATGGGCCAAGTGAGCCAGTTTCTGTTCTACGGTGCAACACAGGCCCCCACAATTTCACGTGCAAAGGATCCACAACCAGGCCAGATGGGCCAGGGTTTGGGCCAAGGCCGAGGATAAGGCTTACAAGTAGGATGAGGACAAGGCTTTACCATCACACCATATACTGAGCCAACAAACTAGTTAGCGATTCAAGGTACATTCTTACTCTCTCACTTATGGGCAAAGGTGTTATTTGATTCGGGTGCATCTCACTCATTCATTTTTGCATCATATGTGAGAGATTTGGGCTTAGAGGTTGAGATCTTAGAGGAGCCATTGGATGTGAGTTTTCCCTAAGGAGCTAGTGTACACATCGATGAGATATGTCGGGATGTGAGTTAGAGATCTCAAGAATTCAACTCAGGGTGGACCTAAGGGTCATGGACATGTCAAAGTTTGATGTCATCCTTGGGATAGATTGGTTAGCGACACACCGAGTTGTCATTGATTATGATCAAAAGAGAGTCACTGCTTATACAACATAGGGTGTCTGCTTCAAATTCTAGGGAAAAAAGCATGATGTTTTACCCTAAGCCATGTATAACTCTCGTTGGTACAACCAGTTGATAGGTTAGCATGCAAGTCTTACACTTGAGGACGAGGCAAAACAGGAGTTAGGTGTACCTCTAGTAGTTTACGAGTATACAGATATTTTTCCAGACAAGTTACCATGATTACCTCTACATTGGGATGTAGATTTTACCATTGAGTTACAACCCCGTCCATCTCCTATTTCTATGATGCTACATAGGTTGGTACTTGCGGAGTTGCAAGAACTCAAGGTCCAGTTGCAAGAATTGTTAGACAAGGGTTTCATTAGACTAAGTACCTCACCTTGGGGTGCTTTTTGCCAAGAAGAAGAATAGGACCCTTAGGCTATGTATCGACTATCGGTAGATTAATTGGGTCATCATCAAGAATAAGTATCCATTGCCATACATAGATGACTTATTTGATCAACTGAGATCTATACGCAGGATACCATTAGTTGAAGATTAGGGAGTCTGGTATCCCTAAAACAGCATTTAGGACACAATACGGGCATTTTGAGTTCACAGTTTTGCCATTTGACGAATGCCTTGGTAGTATTCATGGATCTTATGTATAGGATGTTCCAACCCTATTTAGGTCAGTTTGTCGTGGTCTTTGTTGATGATATTCTAATCTAATCAAAGTCTAAGGAGGAGCATAAAGGTCACTTGAGGATCGTTCTCTAGACAATAAGAGACCACCAGTTATATGCCAAGTTCAGTAAGTGTAATTTTGGCTAACAGAGGTAAATTTTTTGGGCCGCGTTGTGTCTGTTATGGGTGTATCAGTTGACCTAGATAAGGTTAAGACAATTATGAGTTGGGAGAGGCCTAAGTTAGTCTTCAAGATATTAGCTTCTTGCAATTGGAAATATATTATCGGAGGTCCATTGAGGACTTCTCACAGTTAGCTACACATATGACAAGATTGACTAGGAAAGAGGCCAAATTCCAATTAGATGACTCATGTAATAGGGCATTCTATGAGTTAAAGAGGAGAATTACTTCAACTCATATCCTTATAGTCCCAGAGAGGAAGCAGAGGTACACAATCCATTTGTTATACCGCAAAGGACGGACTTGGATGTGTTTTGATACAGTCTAGGAGAGTGGTAGTTTATGGTTCATGGGAGTTGAAGAGCCACGAGCAGAACTACCCCACGTACAAAATGGAGTTGGTAGCCATTATCTTTTCCTTGAAGGGTGACACCACTATCTGTATGGAGAATAGTTTGAGGTGTTTTTGGATCACAAGAGTCTGAAATACATCTTCACACAGTGGGACTTCAACATGAGGCAGCGTAGGTAGATGGAGTACCTGGAGGACTAAGACTTCACTTTGCATTACCATCCTAGTAATACAAATTTGGTGGCCGATGCCCTCAGCTAGAAGTCATGAGGAGCCTTGGCTGGTATAGCTTCTCGGGAATGGTAGATGCTTGAGATTGTGGGACAGTTTGGGCTACAATAAAGGTGTAAGACTCAAGGCATTTTGGGCAGTCTAGTGGCTATGCCTTCCATACTGAGCTGGGTGATCGAGTTCCAAGGGTAGGACATAGAGATATTGCCCATCAAGGATCAGGCTTAGTCAGGTACAAGTGATGAGGTCTAGGCCATTCACGTTGATGGTATTCTTCGACTCAAGGAAAAGGTTGTGATTCCCCAGTCTACAGATCTGAGAGAAAAAATCCACAGGGACTTCCATTACTCCCGTTTTGTTGTACATCCAAATGGTATGAAATTATACCATAATTTTCACCACTAGTATTGCTAGAGCGGGATTAAGAGACACGTTTGAGACTTTGTTAGTAGATGTCTCACATGTCAGTAGATCAAGGCTAAGCACTATAGACCAGCGGAGTTGCTCAAATCTTTGGAGATGGCTGAATGGAAGTGGAAGCATATCACAATGGATTTTTAATACACTTACCACAGACTTCGTGTGGGTGATCATGGATCGACTTACAAAGTTAGGACATTTTTTTGTTGTGCAGACGACCTTTATACTGAAGGAATTATGTAGGTTGTATATACGAGAGATAGTTCATTTGCACAAGATACCCATATATATTGTATCAGATCGAGACCCTAGGTTCACGACTCAGTTCTGGGAGATTTTTCAAAGAACTATGGGGGACACAATTGATGATAAGCACATCTTTTCATTCCTGGACAGACGGTCAGTTGGAAAAGACCATTCATACTTTAGAGGACATGATTCGGGCATGCATCCTTGACCTCAAAGGTAGTTGGGAGGAGCACTTACCCTCAGTGGAGTTCGCCTACAATAATAATTATCAAGCGAGCATACAAATGACACCCTATGGGAGACCATGTCATTATCTGGTTTGTTGGATGGAGGTTAGAGAGGGACCTTCCACGGATTCAGACTTGATTATGGACATCTCGGAGAAGGTGGACTTGATACAAAAGCATCTTCTTACAGCTTAAAGCCGACAAAAGAGCTATGCTGACAGACAGGCGACGACCTCTAGAGTATGAGGTTGGGGATCACGTCTTCTTGAAGGTTATGCCTAAGAGATGTGTGGTTAGATTCGGGAAGCAATGGAAGTTGTCACCAATGTATATTTGGCCCTTCAAGTTAATCGAGAGAGTTGGGACAATTTCTTATCGATTGGCATTACCTCCAAATCTATCAGGTGTTCACGCGGTATTTTTTGTTTTCGTGCTCCAAAAATATACTCTAGATCCTACACATATGGTGAATTAGGGTGAACTGGTGGTTGATGCGAATGGGACCTTTAAGGAGGGACTAGTGCGTATCATGGATAGCTGAGATCAGATTTTGCGTTGCAATACTGTGAGGCTAGTGAAAGTGTTGTGGTAGCACCGTGGTATAGAGGGGGCGACATAAGAGAGTGAGGATACTATTTGTGCTACCTATTCGTTCCTGTTTAAGGATGGAAGTACATTCTTATAGTCATAAAATATTATATGGTCTATTGGATATGCATATTGTTATATGTGCACGTGTGTGTAATTTTAGGGACAAAATTCCATTAAAGGGGGAAGAATGTAAAACCCAAAAAAATTAAAATTTTATGAAAAAGGACAAAATGGTAATTAGCCGTTATGGTACGGGTAAAAAACCTAAATTTTTTTAGAACTTGAATGACAAAACGGACTTCACTATTAGATTCGTCTCATGAAATCTAGCTACCCAATTAATTTTCGTCGAATTATGAGACAATCAATTTTTTTGCGTTTTACAATGCAATTGGACGTGCACGACTATAATAAACGTGATTGGAATTTAATTGTGAAACCAAAAAAAAATTAAATTTAGTTCAACAAAAATGTATTAAGCTTAAGATAGGACAAAATTTAATTGATTTAGATAAAATAGGATCAAGAAAAAGACGGGACGTGTGGCTTAATGAAAGCCAAGCATTGGAGGGTATAAATAGGGGAAAAAACTTGGTTTTCTCCCCCATTATCTTCAGCATTTCTGAAAAAGAGAGAGAGAAGAGAGGAAGAAAAAAGAAAAAGAGAAAAGACAAACCCTTCTCCGTCATCTACCTCCGATCTACGGCGATCCGACCATTGAATTTCTTTGGGCCAAACACAAAATTTGTTCTACCCGACGAATGCTACGTGACTATACCAAAGATTGGGCATTTGCTCCAAAATCTCAAAGGTGCGATTTTTGGATCAAAGCTTTGAGTCATGATTTGGAGTTTTTGTAACTTTTTCTATGCTGATTTACGCTACTAGAGGTCAGGCTCCTTTCCTATCTAGATTTATTTCTAACCTAGGGTTGAAATATGAAATAGGTAGTGTGTTAGAGATGAAATCTCATATATAACACATACCTAGGGTTTTTAGAATATGGTAATGTGTATAAGAATATGTTGAAACCAAATCTTGCATGATTGTGTTTTGATGAAATTCCTTGATATGAATTTCATGAATAATGTATTATTTGGGCATGCTATGTGTTTACATAAATTTTGCCTACTAAGTGTTTAATGCAATGCTTAGGAAATTAAACTATGTTAATTGACTGGAAATCAAATATAACATGCCTTGGATTGAATGGGAAAATGGGTATGCCATTATATGCTTTGTGATATGATGAGCATGAAGTATAAATTGTAATTATAAATCTTGATTCCATAATGAGATGAAATGTAATTGCACATTACATTGCATTTGCACGGGTATCATCGCATTCACGAGCATCCGACATGAGTGTGGGTGTGTGTGCATGGTTGTGATCAAATACCATCCTTCATGGGTTCGACTGAGTCACAAGGGTTACTTTGAAAATATGTGTCGGGGTTAGCAAGAAGGGCTACATTCTCCCTCGGGTGCAAGACTCCATAATTTTGAATACGCACTCCCGTTGGTATTGAGTCTATAAAGTGTGTCGGTGTACGCAAAACCGTTGGTGGAAGTCCATAGATATAGTGTCAATTGAGTACCTATTGGTGGGAGTCCATAAATACCCACCCAAGAAAGACGCAAGATTTTATAAAATGGTCATTAGATGTCTAACATCAATGGTGGGGGTTTAGAATGCCCGGATGTACATGCATGACATTGCATGTGTTATGGGAGTCGATGGAGGGCAAGGGCTCGCATTTCATGTGTGAGTTCCATCTTATGACATGGCATGAAAAGTGTAGCATTCATTTATGAAATGTATATTCTTGAATGAATAATTTATGTGATGAATTGCATATGACCCTTGATATGCATCTGGGTTGAAGAGTAGCCTCCTTAGGAGATACCTTATTGATTGTGACTCACCTTTTATGGAAAAATATTTCAAGTAGTGGACAAGCATAGGTGGACGGCCCACATTTGGGCCCTTGTTGATGACAGAGCCGGAATGTGGCCTTTAAATTGCATTTTATTGGTAATAGAATATGTAATGGACTCTACTGGACAATATTTTCATGTAAATGAATAAATGTGTTGAGTATGGTATGAATTTGGATGAGATTAATTGAAAATTTGAAAGATTGGGAGAAATCTAGGTCAGGTACCAATATCTAAGTGAATAGGTACCAGTACCACGCTATCAAAATGCCCAATTACTGATACCAAGGCTTACAGGCATCGGTACCTAGATTCCAGTGGGCTCAGATACCTATACCCCGATGGATAATGGACTCAAGTACTGATTCCTAGGTTTTTAGGTACTCGTAGCTAGTAAAAAGTGGGCCCAGATACTGATACCAAGTCACACAAGTACCGGTACTTGACAAACAGAAGGCTCAAGTACCGTTATCATGTATCAAGGTACCGGTACCACGTATCAAAGGTATCGGTACCTCTTCCCAAAACTTGAAATTTTCAATGTAACCTTGCCAAGCCTTCACCTCTTGAACCTTTTTTTCCTTGTATCAAGAAAATGGTTAACTTTTAAGCATATACTCTGGGATTGGACCTCGGAATGGTCATACGAATGATATGCGAACAGGTTATGTATTAGGTAGTGCTCTCATACAAAAGAGACTCTGCCTGAATTTCGTCTTGGTTATGATCTCGGTGAAAGGGATGTAACGACGTGGTATTGGCTTATACGGTACTCATGGGTATTTTTAAACCCCCACATGATTATAGTAATATCATAATAAAATGTGTAGTAATTTTAATATATGTAATGGCATAAGAATGAACAATATAGGTTATAACCGTAGAAATAATAATATTGTGAAAATCCGGATAAATATACGAAATCATTTGTAATAAAAGTTGTACTAACTAGGTTTGATGTTCAAAAGTATTTTGTATAAGTTTGGGTTGGCTTTGGAAGGGTTAGAGGTGGATTGGAAATGAAAAAAAATAGGAAAAAGGGACAAAATTGTCAAAGGATACCGGTACGCGTACCGGTATGCTTGACAGATTCTAGAAATTTTAAGTCGCAATTTGGGTCCAATTCCTTCCACTATAAATACTTAAGGACAACTCCTTTAGCCCCATTTCAACATCTCTAACCCTAGAAAACCTTAGAGAGGAAGAAAGGAAGAGAAAAACACAAGATCAAAGGGGATTTACACTTCAAGAAGATCAAAACCCTAACTTTTTCAAGAACACCAAGGTAGGGGTTTCTTCCTATTCTCTTACATTGAGGCTAGGGTTTATCTATATGCATTTTTTTGGCTTTAAATCTTATATCTACGCTATGAAATCATGATTCCTTGAGATTTGTGTAATCATTACCATGTTTTTAAACAAAACTATGGTTATATAACCATGAGATTTCTTTTCTTGGCATAAAACCCTAATTTTAAAAATAAATGGATTTTTCTCTTGATTCCTCCTTTGTTCTTGACTTTGAAACCTTAGTGCTTTGTGTTGAGTAACAAAATGATGTTGTGATGATCTCTTGCTTATTTAAATTGTTCTCTTGTATTACAAATTGTGAGAATTGGGAATTTTGTATTTCCTTGTACTTTAAAGAAAATGTTTGTTATTGCACCTCTTGTGTGGTTGTTGTGATGGAATTGAATTACATTCAAGCACTACCGTAGAGTGTTAGAGGTTAGTCTATCCTAGTGGGGGTGAGATGGTTTCCTAACATTTGTAGTAGTTTGTTGTTTGTGAGAGCAACCACTATTGTTCACGTAAATTCGAGGCGGAGGGATGGTATACCTTTCCTAGGAAGGATTCTTCAATGCTGTGGGAGACAGTATACGCCCTCCCTAAAGTGGTTTGTGTGACTGTGGTGGGTGAACGAGATAGAATCGGGATGTAGATTCATGGGAAGCAACCAACATACATGAGTATAATGGATGACACTATTGAATGATTATTGTTATTGTGGGGAATTGGTTTCCTACAAGAGCTTGTGGAGGTATGGGACTCTACAAGAACTTGTGAGAAATGGTTCATGGTTAGAAATGTTTTGTTGTTAGGAAATTTATTTTTACAGTTCATTTAAATTATTGTTATTGTGTAAACTTGAGATCCATTAAAATGTCCCGGTTTTATTTCAAAGTTTGATATATGATATTTGCAAAATGAGACCGAACTTTTTTAAATGTTCCTTAAACCTTGTTCGGGATTGGGAGAATGTTTCTACAGAGCTTAGTGCTCACCCCCTACAAACTATATATTTTTTAAATTGTAGTCTAGACGGAGAGCTTGGAGTTGAGGAGCTGACACATTGGGAAGCTCCATTAGACGGGCTCGTGGATCCCGAGGTGGACGTCTAGAGTTGATCCCTCCATGTTGTAGATTAGGGGATATCTTTTGGGACATTCATAGATGTCTTTTTGTTTATTCCACTGCGAGAAAATAGTAGATTCTTTTGGGATGTAATGGTCATGGTTGGCCTATTCTTTTGAGATGATATTGTAAATGTTATATTTGATGAATGAAATATTCTTTAATGATGAATTTATTTAGTTGCTCTCATGATGTGCATGGTTGTTAGATTGTATTGCCGTCCAAGGTGGGTTTTGGGGCGTTACGGTATTTTCTGCGAGTTTATGGGTGACCAACAAGTTGAGAAAGGACCCCCAAATTTTGGGGTGTCACAACGATTATTTGTCCTCCAAAGAGGTTGTATTTTCATGAAAACTCCCAAGCGTAAGAGAAAAGTATCATGTAGTAACTTGAACAAAAGTCCAAGTTCATCTTTTCAAGGAAAGAATTGAAATTCAAGGTGATAAAAAATAAAATGAAAAAACTCTTTGAAGTTATGAATTTTGAGAGTTAACTACTAATGAAATTGAAATTCAATAAATGGAAAAAAAATGGATAATCTTTAGAATTCTTTCCACCTATGAATAAGAGTTTCTATCATAAATTTATAACTCATCTTCTTTCGTATTCAACTACTACAGACGGATGATTTTCAACTAAAAACTTAGAAAGAACTAATGTAGCATATGAAAGATAATTATGATGAAAGAATCTGTGCTCTAAAGGTTGAGGGAAACATCACAATTATTTGTGTCAGGCCTAATTGCATACAAATACCAGAGACGTATCGAAATCAATTAGGTTTTCAAAAGTATAATAGGTTCAATCAATCACATAAATGTTAAAACTCTAGTTTAAGGCATATGCCCCACTTCGTAGGTTTGAGACTCTTTCCTTAGATCCTCTAAACGAAGACTACTCACCCATGAGAATGGAAAAAAAAATAAAGCTTTGAAGAAGAAATAATTGAATGCAGAAAATTAAAGATTGAATTGAAATTGATTGCTTGTATTGAAAAGCTGAATGTAAATAACAAAGCTTCGAATGTTAAGACAATTGAAATTAAATATTGCTTGAATAAATAAAATAAAATAATTGAACTTAAAGTAAAATTCTATAGAATGAACCCTAAAATTCTCTAACAAGAAAAGTAAAAGAAAACTCCTAAACGTATTCTAACCCCTTTCTGATTCCCCAAAGGGTCTCTATTTATTTTGGTTGAAAGGTAAATCTTCAGATCTTTGATCTATATTCATCTCAAAACTATCTCCTTCTTTGGTTGGTGGAGAATCCCCAAAAGATATGGCAAGATTTGATTTTTAATTAAGGTAGGACTATGTCTGATGAATTCTCTGAAACTTCTGTAACATTTGCTACCGGTAGAAGCTTCTATTTTCCTACCACTATAAAACCTACCAGTAGAACTTTTCTTTTCTTCCAATTTGCTTCTAAGACACCTGACTTCATCTCTACTTGAGTAAACTCAATCTCAACTTGTCTTTTTCCATCATTTTAATGCTCAAACTAAACCTTTACATCCAATTTACATGCAAAATCTGAAATCAAGGCTTAATATCATAACTATACTAAGTAAAGTGAATCAGTACATTGGAAAGCCTAAACTGAATATGTCAAGCTATAAAATAATGTAATGTTGAAGTTTCAACGGTGGTTAAACTTCTTAAAACCACATTCCATCCCAAATTAGAAAATTCTTCAGAAAGAATTTTTCAAGAAATTATTCCCTCTACACTATACTAATGCACTAAAAAAAATGGTCAAAGAGATGCTTGACTCTAAATACATACACCCAAGTATGGGTGGTCAAGAAATAGTAATACTCGGTTAAGTCCGAGGTCGTACCACAAAGATCAAAATAAACTAAAATAGGAAATGGGAGAACTAGTAAAAATTGTTTGAATATTGAAATTATTTTTAAACATATTGCAAGAAATAAAAAATGAATTATCAAAGGGAGAAAGAACCTTTTAGCTTCAGGATATGGAATTAATCATGTTCACCATAGAATTATTATTATGCAATCTAAGATTATCTTAGGTTATTTCCAATGTTAGTGTAGTCAACCAGAAGATATAACTTGAAAAACAATTAGTTTGATTGATTTTAAAATAAGAATTATAGAACTAGTTATGTAAAATCCAGTAAATTTAAACTTTTTATAAAAAAAAGGGTAAAACGGTAATTTGTCGCTGCAGCACGGGTTGAAAATTTGAAATTTTCCGGATGATGAAACGGACTTCACCGTTGGATTCATCTCGCAAAATCTAGTTACCATGTCAAATTTCATCGAATTCTGAGATAATCGAATTTTTTGCATTTTACGAGGCGGTCGAGTCTCGGGTGACTCAAAAACGGAATTTTAGATAAACTTTCAAAAGTTGAAAAATAATTTAAGGTAATTTAAAACAAAAATATTTTGAACTTAAACCGAGACGAAATTTAATCGTTTCGGGACGAAAACGAACCCGAAAAAATTGGGTTGTGTGGCCAATTGTGGACCAAGCATTGGGGGACAATAAAAAGGGAAAGAAAATCAGATTTTCTTTCCCACAATTGCTCGGCCGTTAGCCGATAGAAGATGAGAGGGAAAGAGTTGGATCCTCCACCTTCTCTCTACGATCTATGACTCCACGGTGCTCGAATTTACTTTGGTCAAGAGGAAAAATTGTTCTCCTCACTGAAGGCTACACAACCACACAAAAAATGATGGATTTTACCGAAGATCAAGGTACGGAATTTTTGAGAATTTAGAATTTGGGCTAGAAGTGGGTTCTTAGGACTTCCTACGGTTGTTCCTTACACTTCAAGAGGTAGAGTTCCGTCCTACTTGGGTTTATTTAACAACCTAGGGTGTTATATGAAATGGGTAGATTGATAAAGATTCATACCACTTGTCTATGGTTGTGAAATTGATGGAATTAGGTATGTGAATTTGACCTAATTTAAGTAAAATTCCTAGATTGGAATTGGTAGGCTGCAATTACTTGTGTAATTCTATGGAAAATGGGTGTTATGTGGGCATGTTATGTGTTTATTTTATGCCTTGTGAAATTAAGTGAGTTATTGGCATATATTATGTGATAACATGCTTGAGAATCATGGTTGGATATGAAATGTTAATATAGGCTCCTTGATATATTGACATAGTGATGGAATTAGTGTTTATATGCATGGGATATGTATACATGTGGCATTCATCACATGTGAGACATAGCATTGAAATAGTAATGGTGCATTGTATTGCATATGCATGGGAGACATTGTATGTATGGGTGTGTGTGCATGGTTGTTGTCAACACCACACTCGGTGGATGACTAGTGGACTCGAGTAAGCTTGGTCGAAGACCTGGCCGAGTCTCACGGATTACATGGTGAATAGAGTTTGGGATTAACAAGAAGGGCTAGAAGATCCCTCGGGTGCAAGGCCCAGTGATGGGATACGCATTCCCTTGGTATAGAGTGCGTGGGTGTGCGCAGAACCTTCGGTGGAAGTCTGTAAATTTCGTGTGGATTGGGTGACCCTTGGTGTGAGTCTATAAACATCCACCCCTACAAAGACCCTAAAAAATCTTAAAATGGTCATTGGATGAGTGAGGCCAATGGCGGGGGTGGAAAACTCGGTCATAGTGCCCATGGTATTGCATAGGGAAAAGGAGCCGGTGAGGGCTCCGATTGAGTGGCATGAGTAGGTGTCATCTCATACCATGGCACGGCATGTTAAATTCCAACATATATTGATTAGTCTTGATTAGAACGATTGTTGTTATGAAATGTTGCATGTGAACATTGCATATGCACTTAGGTTGGGGAGTAACCTTTGTAGGAAATACTTTACTGGACGTTGGCTCACCCTTTGCGGGAAAGCATTTTAGGTGCGGGGTACATGCCGATGGAAGGCCCTCACGCGAGACCTCAAGGACGAAGAGAGCCGACTTGTGGCTTGTATAACACATTTTGTGTAAATATTGAATTTTGTAACATTATTGTGAAAAACTTAGTTTTGATATGAAATTTCATGTAAATCAATGAAATGTATGGAATGGGTTGTAATAGACTTGTATGGATCATGTATAATGTGGAAAATATCTTTATACATGTTTTGGATGAATTTGGTTAAGTTTGGAATGGACTCGAAATGTAAAATGGGTGAAACAAGGAAAAATGGGCTCAACGTATCAATATGCGTGCGGGTACGACGAGGACCTGAGGCCACAGCGTACCGGTACGGTAAGGTCCAATGAGCCATGCGTACCGGTAAGCGTATCGGTACTCTTTGGCAGATTTTGAAATTTTTTTTTTATTTTTCTTCCAAGGCCTTGGGCAATGCATCCTTTGATTCCAATGATACAAATAGATGTAAATGGATATATATTGGGGTACATTGAACCTCAATAGGATTAAATGATTAATGGAACACGGGTGTTACATGTGATGTAAGATTCTGGTAACGGGATAATATAGCGTGATGTCAGATCAAGTGGCACTCAGGGGCATTTCTGTGGGTTGATGGGTTGTCAATAGGACTCCCGGTTTTTAGGGGCGTCACAGCTTGGTATCAGAGCATAAGTATACAATTTACCAAGGGCTGTTGGGCATGGGTTTAGACCATTGCATGCATTCTGCATTCATAATTATGTGCTTAAATGCTATCTGCTTAAGATGATACATGTGATGAGTTGTATGTTATATGAATGAGATACATGGCAAAATGTATGTGGAAAAGTGACACTAGGATTAGAAAACATAACCCTGGGGGTCAAAAAACAAGGGAACGGAATAGTTCAAAGTGTAAAAGGTCTATTAGTGGGTGACATAAGCTCGACTAGGGAGACAGGGAGGTAAATTCCAGAGTTCAAAGTTGGTTCATACTTTGGGATACTAAATTGGTACTCTATTGCTATCTGACATGTGTGTAGATGGCTAGTAGAGAAAGAGAACGTCGAGACGGTGGGCGGAACAATAATCAACCACCACCGGCTTTCGACCAACAAGTATTTAATGAAACAATGGGCATGATGGCAGCTACTGTCGCACAAGCTGCTAGTGCCAATACAAATCGAGGAGGCTCAAGCAACCTCCAACAGTTTAAGGCACATAAGCCTCTAGTTTTTAAGGGAGGGGTGGATCCGATGGTGGCCGATCATTGGTTCCATCAAGTCAACAAAGTCTTAGGAGCAATGGAAATCACCTCGAAATCCACTAAGATAAGACTAGCTGCATTCTAGCTAGAAGGAGAAGCCCAATTATGGTGGGATTGGGTGAGTGCCACCAAGAACTTGGAAACTATGACATGGGAAGAATTCCGAGAACTCTTTATGGGCAAGTACTTTCTAACGGTCATTCGACATGCAAAGGCCTGGGAATTCTTGGATTTTAGACAAGGAACAATGACAGTAATGGAGTATGTGGCTAAGTTCACAAAATTAGCTCGTTTCGCTAACGACTACATGGCCATGGATATGGCCAAGGTGAGGAAGTTTGAGGATGGTCTGAAATTATCTATCCGAGGAAAGATTGTGGGCCTCCACCTACAAGATTTGGATTCAATGGTCGAGACAACAATGGCCATTGAACGAGAGGTGGATGATGCCAGGAACATTTGGGAGGCTGGCACAAAAGATAGAAAGAAAGAGTGTCAATCCTCTTCTTTTAGTTCGGGGAAGAGGTAGAGGACTTCTATCCCTCACGGGTTTCAAGGACAGGTCGTGGGTATTAGGGCCAAGGCCAAGTTTGCTCCTCCCAAGGCGGGGGAAACTTCACGACTACATATCAGGCTGGTCAGAGGACTTGTTATCATTGCCACCAACCGGGCTAGATGACGAAGGATTGTCCTCAGAGGTAAGGATCTCAGAGTCATGGGACATCATCTCAGTCTCAATCATCAGTGGGGCAGTCGCAGTCACATCACATTCCTCCCTACTTCACCATGGGCCAGGGAAGTCAGTAACAGTTCCAAGGTGCCACTCAGGCCCTACTACTCTACAGGTGGGGAATCCGCAAGCAAGCCAGATGGGCCAGGGCATGGGTCAAGGCCGAGGACAGGGCTCACAAGCCGGGACGTTAGGGACCTAGGGGCGTGTCTACGCCATGAAACTCAGACTGAGCCAGTGGATCAGTTAGTCATCTAGGGGTATGTTTCTACTCTCTCGCTTATGGGCTAGGGTGTTGTTTGATTTTGGAGCATCACATTCATTCATATCTACATCATGTGTGAGGGATATGGGCTTGGAGGTTGAAACCTTGAAAAATCCATTGCATGTGAGTTCTCCCCTAGGAACTAGAGTGAATGTTGACCGGATATGTTGGGATTGTGAGTTAGAGATCTCGGAGATCCTACTCACCGTAGACCTTGGAGTCATGGACATGACTGAGTTTGATGTCATCCTTGGGATGGACTGGTTGACGGCACACTGAGTCGTCATTGATTGTGATCGAAAGAGGGTCACTGCTTATACGCCAGATGGTGTATGTTTCAAGTTTCAGGGGCAAAAGAATGATGTCTTACCCTAAGTCGTGTACTACTCTAGATAGCATGGGCAGTTAATGGGTTAGCTTGCGAGCCTTACCTTCAAGGATGGGGTGAGACAAGAATTGGGTTTATCTTGGGTTGTATGTGAATATGAGGACATTTTTTCGGATGAATTACTAGGATTACCTCCACATAAGGATGTAGACTTCACCATTGAGTTGCATCCGGGCACATCTTCTATTTCTATGACTCCGCATAGAATGGCACCAGCTGAGTTGCAAGAACTCAAAGTCCGATTATAGGAGTTGTTGGACAATGGGTTTATTAGACTGAGCACTTCACCTTGGGGTACTCCGGTGTTGTTTGTCAAGAAGAAGGATAAGACCCTTCGATTGTGTATAGATTATCGGCAGTTGAACCAAGTTACCATTAAGAATAGGTACCCTTTACAGAGGATTGATGATCTTTTTGATCAGCTGAGGGGAGCGCGGGTCTACTCCAAGAGAGATCTACACATGGGCTACCATCATTTGAGGATTAGGGAAGAAGACATCCCTAAGACAGTGTTCAGAACGCGATACGGGCATTTCAAATTCACGGTGATGCCTTTTGAGTTGACGAATGCTCCGACAGCATTCATGGATCTTATGCGTAGGGTGTGCCAACCATATTTAGATCAGTTAGTCGTGGTGTTTGTTAACGACATCTTGATCTACTCTAAGATCGAGGAGGAGCATGAAAATCATCTAAGGGTTGTTCTTCAGACGCTGAGAGACCACCAGTTGTACGCCAAGTTAAGCAAATGTGAATTTTGACTTACGAAAGTGAAGTGTTTGGGACACGTGGTATCGACTTTGGGTATGTCGGTTGACCCAGAGAAGGTTGAGGCAGTTATGAGTTGGGAGAGGCCGAAGTTAGTCTTCGAGATACGTAGCTTCTTGGGATTGGCGGGGTACTACAGAAGGTTCATTGAGGACTTCTCTTGACTAGCTGCACCTATGACGAGATTAACCCGGAAAGAGGTCAAGTTTCAGTAGGATGATTCATGCGAGAAGGCATTCCAAGAGTTGAAAATTTAAGCTCCTATGTTGATAGTTTCAGAGAAAGGACAGATGTACACCGTATACTGTGATGCCTCTAAGGACAAACTCGGTTGTGTTTTGATGCAGTCCGGGAGTGTAGTGGCTTATGGTTCTGGGTAACTAAAGAATCATGAGAGGAATTATCTCATGCATGATATGTAGTTGGCAACCATTGTCTTTGCCTTGAAGACGTGGCGCCACTACTTATACAGGGAACAGTTTGAAGTATTTTCGAACCACAAAAGTCTGAAGTATATTTTTACATAGCGGGACCTCAACATGAGGCCACGCCAGTGGATGGAATCCCTGGAAGATTATGACTTCATTTTACACTACCACCTCGATAAGGCAAATGTGGTGGTTGATGCACTCAGCCGGAAATCAAGGGGAGTCTTGGGTAGTGTGGCTTCCTAGGAATGGGAGATGTTTGAGACCGTGGGACAGTTCAGGCTACACTACAGAGATCAAGCTCAGGGCATTTTAGGGAGCTTGGTGGCTACGTCTTCCTTACTGAGTAGGGTGATTGAGTCCTAGAGGTAGGACCCCGAGTTATTATCCATCAGGGACTGAGTGCAAGTGGGTGTCGGTGACGAGGGTTGGGTCATTCATACAGATGACAGCCTTCGGTATAGGGGAAGGGTTGTAGTTTCCCAGTCTGCGGAGCTGAGAGAGGAGATCCTTAGGAAGTTTCATTGCTCCCGATTCGCAGTGCATCCAAGTGGCACGAAGATGTATCATAATCTTCGTCACCAGTATTATTGGAGTGGGATGAAGAGGTAGGTTGGTGACTTTGTTAATAGATGTCTCACGTGTCAGCAAGTTAAGGTTGAGCACCAGAGACCAGCGGGGTTACTCCAGCCTTTTGAGGTAGCTGAGTGGAAGTGGGAGCATATCACGATGGATTTTGTGACCCACTTGCCACGGACATCGCAGGGACATGATGCGGTATGGGTGATAGTGGACCGACTTACAAAGTCAACGCACTTTTTGGCGGTGCGAATGACCTCCCGACTAGAGAAATTCTATAGATTGTACATACGGGAGATTGTCAGGTTGCATGGGGTGCCCGTATATACAGTATCAAATCGGGATCCTAGGTTCACCGCCCACTTTTGGGAGAGCTTCCAACGGGCTATGGGGACTCAGTTGACAATGAGTACAGCATTTCATCCCCAGACGGACAGTCAGTCAAAGAGGACCATCCAGATATTAGAGGACATGTTGCGGGGCATGCGTCCTTGATCTCAAGAGTAGCTGGGAAGATCACTTACCCTTAGTGGAATTCGCCTACAATAATAGTTATCAAGCGAGCATACAGATGACACCCTATGAGGCACTTTATGGGAGGCCTTGTCGTTCTCCGGTTTGTTGGATGGAGGTAGGAGAGAGACTCTTTACGAGTCCAGCATTGATTAGAGACACCACGGAGAAGGTGAACTTGATACGGAAGCGTCTTCTTGAAGGTGATTCCTAAGAGAGGAGTGGTTTGGTTCAGAAAATGAGGAAAGCTGTCACGGAGGTTTATCGGGCCCTTCGAGGTACTCGAGAGGGTGGGTACAGTGGCTTATCGGTTGGCGTTACTATCAAATCTATCGGGTGTTCACGTGGTGTTTCATGTCTCTATGCTCCGGAAGTATACTCCAAATCCAACACATGTAGTGGATTGGAGTGAGATGATTGTTGATGCAGATGGAACCTTCGAGGAGGGACCGGTGTGTATCATGGATAGTCGAGAGCAGGTTTTGCGAGGCAAGACCATGAGGTTAGTAAATGTGTTGTGGCAACACCAAGGCATGGATGAGGCGACATGAGAGCATGAGAACACCATACGTATCAACTATCCGTTCCTATTCGAAAATGGAGGTACCAGTTTTATAATTCTAAACATAATGCCATTGTTGCATATGCATGCAGTTAAGTGTGCATGTGTGTATGTGCGTGTGTAAATTTTGGGGACAAAATTCTTTTAAGGGGAGAAGAATGTAAAACCCGACAAATTTAAACTTTTTACAAAAAAAAGGGATAAAACGGTAATTTGTCATTACAGTATGAGTTGAAAACTTGAAATTTTCTAGAACTCAGATAACGAAACGGACTTTACCGTTGGATTCATCTCGCGAAATCTAGTTACTACGTCAAATTTCATCGAATTCTGAGATAATCGGATTTTTTGTGTTTTACAAGGCGGTCGGTCGAGTCTCAGTTGACCCAAAAACGGGATTTTAGATAAAATTTCAAAATTTGGAAAATAATTTAAGGTAAGTTAAAACAAAAATATTTTGAACTGAAATCGGGACGAAATTTAATCATTTCGGTGCAAAAACAAACCCGAAAAATTTGGGTTGTGTGGCCAATTGTGGACCAAGCATTGGGGGATTATAAAAGGGGGAAGAAAAATAGATTTTCTTCCCCACAAGTGCTCAGCCTTTAGCCGATAGAAGAAGAGAGGGAAAGAGTTGGATCCTCCACCTTCTCTCTACGATCTACGACTCCGCGGTGCTCGGATTCACTTGGGCCAAGAGGAAAAGTTGCTCTCCTCGCCAAGGGCTACACGACCACACCAAAAATGACAGATTTTACCGAAGATCAAGGTATGGGATTTTTGGGAGTTTGGAATTTAGGCTAGAAGTGGGCTCTTGGGACTTCCTACGGTCGTTCCTTACGCTTCAAAAAGTAGAGTTCCTTCCTACTTTGGTTTATTTAACAACCTGGGGTGTTATATGAAATGGGTAGGTTGATAGAGATTCATACCAATTGTCTATGGTTGTGAAATTGATGGAATTGGGTGATTGGTGAATTGGGTATGTGAATTTGACCTAATTTAAGTAAAATTCCTAGATTGGAATTGGTAGGTTGCAATTACTTGTGTATTTCTATGGAAAATGGGTGTTATGTGGGCATGCTTTGTGTTTATTTTATGCCTTGTGAAATTAAGTGAGTTATTGACATATATTATGTGATAACATGCTTGAGAATCATGATTGGATATGAAATGTTAATATAGGCTCCTTGATATATTGACATAGTGATGGAATTAGTGTTTATATGCATGGGATATGTATACATGTGGCATTCATCACATGTGAGGCATGGCATTGAAATAGCAATGGTGCATTGTATTGCATATGCACGGAGACATCGCATGTATGGGTGTGTGTGCATGGTTGTTGTCAACACTACACTCGATGGATGACTAGTGAGCTCGAGTAAGCTTGGTCGAAGACCTGGTCGAGTCTCACAGATTACATGGTGAATAGGGTTGGGGTTAGCAAGAAGGGCTAGAAGATCCCTTGGGTGCAAGGCCCGGTGATGGGTACGCACTCCCTTGGTACAGTCCATGAAATGTGTGAGTGTACGCGGTTATAAGTTTCCTTGCAGGACTTATCTCTAAACAAGTACATTTAGAGGGACTCACTTCCAATTTTCACTTTAAAATAATATTGGGAATATCTCCTTTTAAGCTAGTTTATGGAAAATCGTGTCAATTGCCTATTGAGTTTAAAAATAGGGCATATTGGGCAATTAAAACAATTAATTTTGACATAGAAAAAATAGGGGAGTCTAGAAAATTTCATATTAATGAGGTGAAAGAGCTTAGGAATGAGGCCTATGATAATGCCAAAATATTCAAAAGCCCATATGAAAATATCCATGGCAAGAACATTGTGAGGAAGACCTTTTAACGCTCTCAAAAGGTCCTGCTTTATAATTCTCGCCTCTATTTGTTTTTGGTAAGTTGTGGTCTAGGTGGTCTACCACAAGTCTTTCCGCATGGGGCAATTGAGATTGAGAACCCTAATAATGTTAATGCTTTTAAGGTTAATGGGCAAGAGGCTAAAGTCATTTTTAGATGGGTTTGATGGCTGATGTGGAGTCCATCAAATTGGTGGATCCACAAAACATTGATTGAGATGCATGCAATTTGTTATAGTGTAAAGTAGTTGTTGCAATTTTTACAAACAATTTTTGTTGTTTTATAAGTATTTCTTATAGGATTGTGTAAAAGATGCTGCAGTATTTCTATTCCCTTGATCATGATCTAATCTTTATGAACTTTTAATGATTCATTTTACATTGAGGACAATGTATGATTTATGTTGGGGGTGGGATGGTTGTTATAACAATCTCTTTAATTTTCTTTCTTTATTTACTTAATTGTTATGTGTATTTTAGTGTTTATTATTTTCATTTGGGTCTAGGATTGTTGCATTACATTTAGGTAAACTATATACCTTAGAGTCACAAAAAAGGATTTTTATTTAAAAGAAAAAAACCTTCTCGAGTCAAAATTTGGGGAAAGTTTTATGCAAAATGGAGTTTTTTTCAGAAATATAAGACCTTTTGGACGCCACCTTCACCATTCAGTCAGTGATTGTTCACAAAAAATTTAGAAATATTTGAGTGTCTAGATGCAAGATGAACCATTCAGACATACCCCTAGCCTTTTAAAATTCTAGTAAGTCGAGACTGTCTAGATGTAGGCTTCACTGTCTAGACGCGCCTCTTCATTTGATCAAACGTCAGACTTGAAACGACTGATTAACCATCAAAAGTACTATTTTATTATATTTAATAATTATTTAATTTTTTATTATTTTTTATTAAATGTGTTAGATTTCTTGATTTTCTAGTTTGATACTTATTCTAGTTATTTGATTTATTTTGCAGGTAATTTGATTGATTTAAAGTAATAATGGATAATTCAAGTGAAGTTAAAATTAAAAGATGAAGATTTGAAGATAAGAAAACAATTTAATCCTTATGAGAATCCAAGTTAGTAGAACTCATTTAGAGTTGGATTATGAAAGTATTCTAAAACATAAGGTTTTAACACATCTTTAGTATTTTGCTCACAATGTTTTACTCTAATGTCCTATTGACCTAATTTTTTCAGCATTGGGAAATAAGCCTTCAAGAGTTACAAAAATGTATTTCATGAAAAATTTGTGAATCAACCTATAATAATGCAAAACTCAAGCTTGAAGTTGGGGTAGATACACTAGTTGTGCCCCTAAGTTTTGATGCACGATTTTTAACCTAAAAAGACTTCTATTTGGAATGTACTTGTTCCAATGTCAATCCTAGCTTCCCTAGTATAAATATAGATTCTTCCTTTTGGAAAAAGGGAATATTAGATCACATCTTTCTATATTTTTTTCATGTATATCGATTATTGAATCCCCAAACTAAAGTTAGGGGTGAGTCTTTCAATAAAGTATGGTATTTATTTTTGATCCAATGTTATTCAATGTATGATTTCTTCTTTTAATTAATTCTTGTCTTTTAGTAAAGATTTTGCTCTATATAAGTATTTGATTTGTTGTGTCATGGAATCAAATCCTTAGGTTCCCTAGTTTACCATGCTTGAATTAATTAGATTTTTCAAAAAATAGTTGATTTTTTATTTGTTATAAACTTGGGATTTATTTGTTGGAAAGTTTAATTTATCGTAGACTCTAGGCACGGTGAATACTTGTGATCTACAAGTAAATACCTAGATTTATTCAGATGATTTATCAATTATACTTTGATTGAGATCACTATTCTACTGATTTTCAATTGGGTTCAAATATTAAATCATAAATAATTGTCGTGTGAAATTGAAAGGGTATCCCGGATGCTTTAATATTTTCTCATACTATTTTAAAACCAATTCTACTATTTTCCAAGTCTCCACAACAATTTTCCAAAGCAATTTTCTTTTATTTTTCCTTTGTGTTCTATGTTTACATAATTCCATGTGGTTTGATAAAATATTATTTTTATTTAAAATAATATTATTTTTAGTAATACCTGCACTTGGGTGATCAATTTTGATTAAGTTTTTGGCATCGTTGCCGGGGAATTGTTTAAAGGCAAGGAACACACCTCGAATTTCCGAGTATATATTATTTCAAGATAACATAAATTTAGATGATACATATTTAAAGTTATAGTAGCAACCTTACCCTTGAGAATACGCGAAATCTTAAAAGCTTCGTTCGGACGCACATGCATTGTCTAGACGCAGCTATGCACCTATAAAATGACAGATCTTCTTCTCCAACTCATCTATAACTCTTCTACACCCTAGAAAAATTGAAAATTATCTTCTTCTTCTCCTATTTCACTACAAAATTCACCAAATCCCTTCCAAATTACACATAAACTTCAAATCTACCCACAAAAATTCCAAATATGCTCTTTGAACTTTCTTTTAAGAAATGATTTCAGATTTCCTTACCCTTTTCCAGCCCATTACTTTTCACAATGCCACAAAAGAGGACCTACACACAGAGGGTAGGTCAAGTGCCCAAGGTGTTCAAGAACTGGGGTTTTTTCTAGATGAAGACGGGTTCAGGTATTACTTTGATCCTCTTCGATTCTCGAACACTGAGAAAGATAGAGGTACACTCAATCTGTTTCTACTAGACCCATTGGAATGGAGAAAGCAGTACCTTTGCATGATTTTGATATGGATATAATTAGGAATAGGGGTTGGGTTGGTTTTATTGAAAGGTTTGGGAAGGGTGCGACTTCATTGATTAGGGACTTCTATTGTACTACTGAGAAGGTGGATTCAAACCTTTGTGAGGAAAGAATGGTTTGTTGTGGATTCGGCTTTGATATTTAAGGTGTCTGGGATCAATTTGGTGCCTAGGCCACAGTTCACCTTGGCCACTATTTTAGACATGCAAATGGTGGTGAGGAGATGAGTGACAATCCTAACTTTATGTGTCTACAAAAGTCAAGATGCTTAAGCTTTGTTGCTGGATGTCAAAGGCGATTTTTCCTTAGTACATTCAAGTGCAGTGCTTCGTTGTCGAAGTCTTACTTTGCCTAGAGCCATTCCCCTTGTTCACCTTAGTACATTCAGGCATAGTGTTTTGCTAGTGAAGTCTTACCTCGTCGGGGGCCATGCCCGTTGTTTAGACACAACAAATGCTTATCCGGGGCATGGCCCCTAACTACTAAACTCATTGCTTATGTTATTTAGAGGTCATTGTCAAAATACACCAATATATTCATTCAGTGGTAAAATTTCTTCAGATTCAATACATTCGATACCCTAGGGATAGGATTTCCCCCTAAGTCTTCCATCTTGTATGACCCCGACCTTCCCACCAAGGTTATCTTGTATGGTCTTTACCAATTTGGGTCTAGCTTTTTGTTGGTTGGATGGGTGTTCCCTATGACCTTACTTAACACCAAATCTTCCACCGAGGTTATCTTATATGGTCCTTCCCAATTTGGCATGGTTCCCCTTTCTATCGAGATTGCCTAGAGGTTGTTCCCATTTGGAGGCATCAAAAGCCTCTATTTTCCTCTCCAAGCATCACCATAGATCATCTCGAGACAAGTTTTTGTAGTTTCCATTTCCTTTTTTGAGGTGATTCGGTCCCTTGGATACATTGATTGATCGCTCAAATTCGTTGATCCAGTTGAGCACATTTACTTTGTTGTATTCTATTCTGTTGGAATAGTGGTTGAGCACATTTGCTTAAGGGGCCTTCAGTACTATTATCGAAGCTGATCTTTCCCATTTTTGCTCCAAATTTTGCATTTATGATTCCATCCTACTGAGAGCTCTTGGTGGGGATGAAAGAGCTTGCCATTATCATAAAGGGCAGGTCTGCATGTATGAAGCAACCTTTAATTTTGAATTCAGATTCCCTTTTCTACCTTATGTTCGTGAATTCTTGTCCTTCTTGAACATTGCTGCTGTACAACTCACCTTAAATAGTTGGAGGGTGTTCATTAGGCTTGGTGCCTTGTGGAGCTCTGTTCATGGCGTTGGTATTTTTCTTAGTGTTGGAGAGGCCCTCCATTCTTTTCAAATTAAGATGGGTACTAGCCCAAGCTTGGGCTGGTACTATTTGACAAAAAAGGCTGGTAGTGTTAATCTTTTAACTAAAATTCCTTCCCCTACCAAAAAGTGGAAAGATCACGAGAGATGGCCAAATGGTTCAAGGCATAGCATTGGAACTACTATGTAGGCTTTTGTTTACTAAGGGTTTGAATCCCTCTCTTTTCGTCCTTTTAGCCACTAATCTTACTAACCACAATGGATCAAATAGCAATAGATACGACTATTCCAACAGTTAGACCTTTCTTTGATATAGATTCTCTATTCCTAATAAAGTGAAAGGACATTAAAAAGAGCCTAAATCCGATATGAGGCATGTGCTTCTTTCTATGTCTATGGAAAGCATGAAAGGCCCTAACAGGTCAGTCAAGTTTCGTAGGAAATTTCTTCATTTTTTATTCTGGATGGGAATTTGATCCCTCTAAACCTCTGGTTGTGAACCCTATGAGGGTTCTCTACAAATGGGGTGTAATGCCCTCCACTGCCTCTGGTAAGTTTCTTGCTTCATTTTCTTGAATTCCTTTTTTATTCCAAGAAACCAAGAATTAAGAAATTCTAATTTTTGCAGTTGATATCTCATCTCTGGGTAAAGAGAACCTAGACAGAGTTGTTGTGGCTCAAGGCCACAAATTCAAAGAATTCAGCAATATGGTTACAGAAGCCAATCTGCCTAAATTGAAGATGAGACCTAAACCTCTCACTCTTTCTATTATACCTTTTAAGAGTAAGTTCTTTATTTTATCTGTTCATATTTGAGCTATATCTCTACTTTTTATCTCATCTTTCTGAGATTTCTATTACAGACTTGGCTCCTTAACTTGATATAAAGCTGGACAGAGAGGCTCTCAGGAGTGTGAAAGCTAAGTATAAGGAAGGATTCAGTAGCCTTCCTTTGCCGATTTCAAAGAGACTGAGGTCCAAAGAGGACAACCAAAGCAGGGAAACGTCAGAAGATTCAACTATGCCAATCACAGAAGTAAACATGCTGACTAGCCAGAGCTCTTCTCTAGGCAACACCACTATTCGTCAAGCTACTCTGAGAGAACAACATGAAATTTGGGTTATCACCCCCATTCCTGTTGGAAATGGGGCTTTCAAGGATAACTAGGCTTGACCTCAAAGTAGTAAGACCATCATTTTCTAGCTCCAAGGAGCCCATGATGTGGAGTCTTCTCTAGATTTTCCTTTTATCAAGAAAAGGAAGACTATGAGGGGAAGCTGCTTGCCCTTGCTCCTGGTGATACTTTAGTCTCTAAAACCAAAACAACTGATTCGATATTTTAAAGTGACAAAGAATTTGTTGTGAAGTGGTTTAGGATATTATCCTAGGGGGTAGAGGTAGAGAAGATAGTGAAGATGGGGTCCCTAAATGTTTTTGAGTCCATGGATCACCACTTTGGGAAGGTAGTACATAGCTACCTTCTTCTCTTTATTGTTCGATATTCTTATTCTAATATGGAATTTCTTTGTATCAACTGGCCATTCTTGGTTCTGTAATGAGCTGTCTGACTTTTATGAAAGAGGATCCCATCAAGGAGCAACTAGAGAAAGCTCTTTATGAGATTCTATCGTCGAAGCATATTCTTTATTCTCGCGATAAGGATTTAGTGTCTTTGCAAACTAACTTAGATACTATCAAGAGCTCCTTAGAGATTGAGAAAGTTGGGAAGAGTGGTCTGGAGGATGCTCTACCAAAGGCCTAGGAAGATGCCAAGAAGGCCATGACCACTGAAAAGGATATGGCCAACAAGCTTTCCTCCCTAAATGATGAAGCCAAATCTACCATGAAGAAAGTTGTTGACAAAGTCATAGAGAATTTCAAGAAATCTTATGAATTTCCTGAGCTTGGGATGAGCTACTAAGATGCTATCTTTGAAAATTTTCACCAGCAAGCTATGGTTCTATACCCCAATATTGATTTTTTCAGCATCCAACTTGACCCCTCTATCCTAACTTCTACTTCTGCTATTCTCCCAGCGGCCTCCTTTGCTACCTCCCTTGCTACTGCGGAGGGTAAAGGCGATTTTGACAAGGAAGATTCCTTGCCAAAGGATGGAGAGGATTAGGTTTACAAGAGGTTGTTCTACTCTTTTTTTTTTTTTAAATTTTAGACTTTTAAATAAACTTTTAGCTTAGTAATGAAAGTTGCTTAGTAGTTTCTATAAATTGCTCTTTCTTTGTACTGTTCTTGCTTAGGATATTTTTGCCTTGCTAATTTTTGGGTTTTTTAATTGCCTTTATTCGGAGGTCAAGCTTACCGAATTTACCACCTTGGCAGTTTTCCTCTCTACTCTGTCTCAAGAGTATTTTGCTGAGTTTAGAGTAATTCCAACTATTCAATTGGTGATTAACCAAGTTGGTATTCAGCAAGCCTAAGTTGGGCTAAGTCTTTTCAACCCAGTGAATGGAAGGCCTCTTAGCTTTCCTTTTTTGTTTTGTTTATAAGCTCTTTCTTTAGAGGTGTTCTTCTCTTTCCAACCTTTTTAAATAAGGTAACTTCTTTTTGAAGCCTAGTTTCCTCAAGATAGAGCTTTCTCAAGGTTTTTGACATGAGATTCACACAAAGGTTTTCTAAGAGATGAAACAAACATATTGTATTCATAACTCTTCTTCTAAGAAAAATTTGCCACAAAACTTATTACAAAATAAAGTAAAGAGATCAAAGTGAGAAAGATGAACTAGCATCTTTATTTTTGCTTTCAAAAAGCCATTCTCACTTATAGTACTTCTTAAGGTGCTTGGCATTCCATGCATGTGTCAACTTTCTTCCATTCAATGTTTGCAACTCATAAATTCCAGCCCTTATCATTTGAGTAACTTGATAGGGTACTTCCCAATTTGGGCCAAGCTTTCCATGCTTAGGATCCTTGCAAGCTTGGGTTACCTTCCTGAGGACCAAGTCTCCAGGGGCAAACTCAAGAATCTTCACCTTTCTATTGTTGTAGCGGGCTATTTGAGCTTGTTGAGCTACCAGTTTGATTTGAGATTGCTCCTTTTTTTCTTCCAAAAAATCAAGGTTAGTGCGGAGTTGTTCTTCATTTTCTTCTCCATTATAATGCTAGACTCTAAAAGTTTGAACCTCCATTTCAATTGAGAGTACTTCCTCTATCCCATAGGCCAGGTAGAATGGTGTTTCCCCTATTGGAGTTCTTATCGTCGTGCAATACGCCTGCAAGATTCGGGGTAGTTCATCTACCCATAGCCTCTTCGACTCCTTCAATTGGGTTTTGATTCCTTGTATAAGTGTCCTGATAGTCACCTCTGCTTGGTCCTTAGCTTGTGAGTGGCCTGGGGAGAAGTAATGATTGTAAATTTCATATTCGGAGTAGAATTCTCTAAATTTATCATTGCCAAACTACTTTCCATTATCTGACACCAAAACATAAGGTACCCCAATTTGACCAAGTATGGACTTCCAAAAGAAATATTGAAGTCTCTTCTCTATGATAGTGGTCAAGGGTTCTGCCTCAACCCATTTGGTTAAGTAATCAATTGTCATAGCTGCAAATCAGTTCTGCCCCTTTCTGACTAGCAGAGGTCTGACCATGTCAATGCCTCATTGGGCGAATGACCAAGGACTTTTCATAGGATAAAGCTCATATAGAGGTTATTTTGACATGTTGGCAAACCTCTGACAACTATCACAAGTTTTCATAAACTGCATGGCATCCTTCTATACAGTTGGTCAATAATACCCTTGGCGGAGAGCTTTGTAGGCGAGAGCTCTCCCCTTTAAGTGGTTCCTACATTCACCTTCATGAATATCTCTAAGAGCATACTAACCTTCTTCTTTCTCTAGACAATGTAAATATGGAGTGAGGAAACCTCTTTCTCCAAACAATGTAAAACTCTGTCTATAATAGCGTACCTTGCAGTTTTTCGATAGAACTTTTATGCCTTAGTCATCTCCTTGGGGATTGCCCCATCTTTTAATTATTGAACGATAAAAAAGATTCACCCATTATCTTGCTATGTGACATTGACCTGTACTTCTACCTCGTCGATGCTAGGTTTACGAAGGAGCTCCACAAGGATTACACTTGAGAGCCCATTGTGGAATGATGAAGCCAAGTGAGCTAAAGAATCAGCATAAGTGTTTTCAACTTTGGGAATGTGCTCCACATTGAAGGATTTCATACTCTCCTTTGATCTATTTAACAATTAGTTGGGAATCTATCTTTACTAGGAGGTTTTTTACTCCATACGACAATCCTAACCTCAATCCAACAAGCAAAGCTTCATATTCCACCTCATTATTTGAGGCTCCAAACCCGAATCTTAAGGCACCTTAATCTTAATTTTATCTTGGGAGACCAAGATTATTCCTACCCCTCCTTTACTAGCATTTGATGAACCATCGGTAAAGAGGATCCAGCTCTTCTGCCCCGAGTTGTTTAACGAATAGGATTCTTTGGATGAGGTATTTTCAATGATAAAGTTTGCTAACGCTTGCCCCTTGATAGTTGTTCTTGGCTAAATTTTCAAGAACCTTATTAGGAAGAGCATGGAGGTTTATGTTGATGACATGTTGGTAAAAATTAAAGTCGCTAAGGACCATGTGAGCAAGCTGCAAGAAGCTTTTCAGATCCTAAGGAAGTACAAGATGAAGCTTAACCTCGCAATATACTTTCAAGGTATCCCCTGGAAAATTTTTGGGATTCATGGTGTCTCAAAGGGGAATTGAGACAAACCCATAAAAGATTCAAGCTATGATGGATATGCACCCACCTCGAAATATAAAGGAGATGTAGTGTCTCACTAGATGTGTTGTGGCACTTAATAGCTTGAGTTGATTCGAGCAACATAGCGGTGTAGACCATAGATAGAAGGTAAAGCTTCCCTCTCTTCTTTCTATTTTTTGGATAATCTGATGGGTATGGGAAGAAATCTGATTTTTCCCCTATTTATACCCTTTAAATGCTTGGTCCTTATTTTGTCACACGTTCTCCTTTTCTAGGTCCAGTTTTGACCCAAATCGATTAAATTTTGTCCTAGTTTAAGTTCAAAAAATTTTTATATGAACTATCTTTAAATTATTATCCAATTTTCGTAATTTAATTCTCGGGTTCGTTTATGAGGTCACCGACACCCAATCACCTCGTAAAATGCAAAAAATCTAACTATCTCAAAATTCGACAAAAATTGTCTATGTAACTAGATTTTACAAGATGAATCCAATGGTGAGGTCACAAGACCCAAGTGTTCTCTTTTCCATGTGATTTGGGTTTGAAGAAGGGACCTCTCTATTCTTTGTTTAGGTTTTCAGAGTTGAGATCGGTGGAAATTCTTGGTTATAATGATGATGGTGGTTACTTTATTTCAATTTGGGTCTAGGATTTGGTGGGTTCTACCAATGATTTAGGGTTTGGACAAAAATTTGGGTTCTTGCAATTGAGACAGAGAGAAGGAGAAAAAGAGAGAGGAGGGGAGAAGATAGAAGACTTTGACATCAGTGTTGTGGCTACTGTTTGAGAATTGGATTCGGCATCATTTCTGGAGAAGACAAAAGATGAAATGGCCTAGCTGGTTTTAGAAATCATTCGGTTCACTAATTTTGGCCAAAACCAGCCGGTTTGGCAGTTTTCCAGCGGTTCGATTGCCCAAGTGGTCTTTTTAGTGAACCGGACCGACTTAGGTCCCGGTTCCCCGGTCCGACCGACCGGTCCAGTCCGGTATTGATAACACTAGTATAAAGTTTTATAACAGGCTTAAAGAAAAATGAATTCAAGTTTTAAATAAACATTCCTAACTCAATGTTAATCAAGTCATGAAACATAATTCAGGAAAAATAGCAAATCAAATACACAATACTTTATATATATATACGATTGACTATGGGCTTAGCGACCTAAGAACTTAAGTACTAGAATTTTAAAAGGTATTCACAACAAAGTGTTTTTTCAGAAAAAGGGGAGTAGGTCAAAAGGAAGGATTGCAATCAACAAATCTAAGAGGATGACCCAAGATGGTCTCGGGGTCCAAGATCAAGATGGAGTAGGATCTCTCCATGAGCTGTGTGAGCTCCCCTCTAATCCACTTCTATTCTTCCTCCATGGCTTCGCGGATTCTTAAAATCTCAAGTAGAAGCTGCCTCTCGGTGCAAACATCCGTTGGTTCACCCATTAACTCAACGCCATCACCACCCTCCTCCTTGCGATGCTTAGCTACTCAACCCTTAGAACTCTTGCTCTTCTAAACAGCAGTAAAATTCAATCTTTTTTGTTTTTTCTCCTTCAACCAGTCCCACTCAATCTCAACACCCTTGTCTCTACAAATCTCAAAAACTAGATAACCAAATGGTAGTGTCTTGGAGAGCCTGTTGCATCTTTGACATAATGATACTGGATGGACAAATAGTTTGGTCTATCCCCAAGGCATACATCAGTCAAGCCATATTTGAGTAAATATGATTCTTCCTGTAGACAGGTATTATACTCTCCACAGAGATCCAATCTAGATCTTATACATTTCTATCAGTTGGGATCACCACCCAAACATTATACTTATCTATCAAATATTTAGACCTCACTACCCAAACAAAGGTTGGATTACCTGTCAATGCCCTTTCTACCAACTATTATCTATCACAATGGTTAGTGCACACTGGGTACTAGGAACTCGGTTTATAACCGCCACTTTAAGGATTACCAAAGAATCCACCACAAACTACTGGCCCCTTACATATGTACGAAACCTCATATTATCTATCTTCTTTGCATTACTATAGAGCTCCGCAATTAACACCATAGCACCATCCCTTGTTATTTGCAAGAAATTCTCCCACCCTCTATTTTTTATTATCTGTATAATCTCACAACCAACAAAATCATCTAATACAACCGAACTCTCCATAACAATAGGTCTATTGGTAAATTAGAGATCAAACCTGTCATTTTTTTCTGCAGAGAGGAACACATTTAGATCATAGACATACCTGAACCCTTGCTCATTAATGTCAACTCATAGTTCTAGCCTTCATGCACCCTGTGCATCGGATTCAGATCTTGATGTGATCTTCTTTATTGGGAGCCATTGATGGAGTTTGAAGTCTTTGAGAGTTTTGTGGGTTTGTTAGAAATCTTGAAGAAATCTCCTAAAGAGAGGGTTTAGGGAGTAGATCAGGAAGGACTGAGGCTAAATTTGGTAGTTTATAGTAGATTTGAGATGAAAATGAGTGATTTTTGGAAGAATTTTGGAAGAGTAATTGAAGGTTTTTTAGTGTTTTTTGGATTTGGAAATCTATGGATGTTTTGAAGAAGATGAACATGTCTTTCATTGGCTAATAGTTACGTCTGGGCAGTGTCAATGGCATCTAGATGCATGCATTAAAGCGGTGGAAGATTAAGGGTTGCGTCCAGAGGCATCGTCATCTAACCAACTTCTTTCTTCTTCCATGGTTATGCCATTGAGAGGTTGTTGTGGTTATTAAGCTATTAGAAGCTCACCTCCTTGCCTTGGTTGATTAGTCGGTGGAACTTAAGGGGCATGGGCTCTTGGCTGGTGATCAGGATTTTGAGTCATGTTTCTAGTTTGTACCATCAATCAAACAACAAAAGATTAGTACAAAACGATGAAAATGGTTTCCATAGACGATGTCAAGTTGGTGGCGTAAACAATTGAGAAGCTTCAAGTGAGATGAATTGTATAAGTTGTGTGAAGTGTATTAAGTGTGCTGGGGAGAAATGAATAGGCAAATACAGAGTTAAATAATTGAAACTCTTGCTCCTTGGTGTATATTGCTTGTAGAAGAAGATAAGTACAGTCATTATATCTCTATCTTGGGTAGCAGACGTGCTCACCCCTTTTTATACACATTTAATCATTGTGATTTCTAATTGAATTGTCAAAGAATATTTGAGGGAATATTTGGTCTTTAGAAACTCTTTCCCCTAGGCGTGACATGAACTTCTAGAAATGATGACTTGGCCTTCTAGAGATGATGTATTTTTATCCAAGCTAGGGTTAACTGGTGAAAGCCCTCTTTTACCCTCTTTGGTGATTCCCAAGCTTTTGTCATAGCTGACTTGCACTCTTCCAAGTCAACTTGGCATACGATGACCTGGAATCTTGTCTTGTCCTATAATTAGTCTGAATTGGATCTTTTCTTTTGGTATCATCAAATACATTGAGTGAGTAACGTGAAAAATCTAGCCCTATTTGAATATGTCCCATAAATCAGTATTGAACAACTTATCTCCGAGAAAAATTTTAAGAGTGTTTTTGTATCATAAATATATGATTGGTTAAATGATTCCGAAAATAGTTATCAGAAACAGAAAACAATGAAATTTGTATGGATAGTGGCACAAAAAACAATGGCTTAATATACACTTCTTCATTCCACCATTGAATTGGAAAATCCTCTCGATGTAATGCAATGGTTTTCCATAAAACCCTTCTTCAAATTAAAAGATCCAAACAGTTGAGCTATTAAATAAAATGACTTCCAAGTCTAGTTGTGAACCTTGCACATATCACCGTAAATGCATATTTGTCATTATAGGAGTTCAATACAAAGGAAATTGCAAACGACCAATTGAATGTTAACATCAAGTATACAATCAAATGGTTACATTTTCAGGTTTTGGGCACAGAAGCACAATTTAAGGAACAAATGCCCAAACAATTCTTAGAAGAGCTTAACACATCATCTTCAGGAAATCACATTGCCAGCAAATCTCTACGACCCCTCCATTGGTCGACTGTTTCATAAGCAGGATGAACCCCAAAAGTAGTCGCACTACAATAGTCATGGTTACGCTACATAGCATGTCTTCTCTCCACATTGACAACCTAGACATTGGAAAGACAGATCATGCTAAAAAAAAAAAAAAAAGGAATAACAAATAATATATTACACAAGCAATCAATAAGGCATGTAAACATAACGAATGACAAAGAACAAATTAGAAGAGATATCACTAAGAATGCAAATATGCCTTATCTGATTCAAACAAACTGTAGCAGAATTATAAGCCTTTCCAAACCTTCTGAGCTGAAAAGTAAGGCAATTTGAATTGAGTAGGGACTTTTTATAATGAGAATTCCAAAAATGAATACACATGAATTGCGAAAGGCACCAAGAAGTGGCTTGGGAAAAACATGTTCTTGGTGGAAAGCCTCCTCATAAGCATATATAGGAATGGAATTGCATTGAAATTGAGGAATAGTGTCGTGGGTGATAAGCACCCAAAAATGCTGGAAAAATTTTGCAAACTTCCATACAAAAAATTCTAATAGAAGCATGTCAAAAGGTCATGCTAAAAATGCAAAACATATTGTATAAGAATATTTACAAAATGATGACATATTTGACAAGCCCATAAATAAAAAACTGTAAACTATGGGTATCATAAACCTAAGGAGTTGTTTGGTTGCAGTATTAAGAGATGTATTAAGGATTATAACAAATTTAAACTCTCTACTCCAACCTTATATTGCATTTGGTTGTAAAAAATATTTTGTATCATAAATAGTCTTATTTCAAATACTTATCTAAATAATACACTCTATTCGTACTATTGAGTCGATCCGGAGGTGATATTATAGTTTAATTCAAGTTTATTAAGTTATAAATTTAACATTTTACCCATCAAATAAATAAAAACATTAATAACTAAATAAGATTAATAATTTTGTTGTCAATATGTAATTAAGACTCTGTTTTCCCACCCTTATCAAGTATCTTACCAAATCTTAAATTACAATGTATATTAACTTTATCTCATATTTAATTTTGTATTTTATTCGCTTATACAGAATTAGGTTATATTAACTAATACAATTCGTTCTTTTACTATACGGCAACCAAAAAACTAAGACAACCAAACGAGCCTAAGACCGTAAGAGTGCGAATCGGTTATATTATAGCTCCAATAACACAAAGACACGAAATAAGGCAAAAAAAAAAATCGGAGGAAGTTAGTAAAACTTATAAGAACTCTTGAATCTCATGCTTAGGTTAATATTTTTTGCTACGATCAGACTGGTTGTGGACAGTATGGCCACCTAGGTTGTCAAATGGTTCTTCACCGTCAGCCAAGAGCACCGACTGGTAGAGAAGCAAAACCAGCTTTGAAGAGAGAGGGGGAGGAGAAAGAAAATATCAGACACTTTTTAGTTTGGGAGAATTACGTCCTGATTTTTTGAGATTAGTCTTTTAATCACTCAACTCTCTCGATATTTGAAATATCACAGACAAACCGCCTAAAGTTTATACGTGCCTAACACTTAAACTCTCATCGTCAATGTCCGCTACTTATCCGTTTGTAGGCGTATATACTTATACCCCTCAAATTTAAAATGTTATACTTAAATCACAAAACTCCGATCAAAGATAAATTATCAAATATTTTAAATTTACAATCAAAATTCATGTATATTATATTTCCAAAAACACCCACTTTTTGCCTTCATCTTTCTCAGAATGGAAATCAAAAAGTCATAAAAATAGAGTGTGTTTGAATTGTCTCTCAAAAAATAGTATTTAAAAATATATTTTTGAGAAAATTTTTAGAAAAAAAATATTTTTGTCTCGCATAACTTGTTTGACGATATAATCCTAAAAACAGTTATAAAAAACAAAAAAACATTAAATTTTTAGTGGACCGAAAAATTGAAATTGAGTAGAAAAATCAAAAAAATAGAACAAATTACCGAAAATTAACACCAATATGACTTTGAATGCTATTTTCAAGAGGATTCATATTGTCTTTTTACTTTTCTTTATACACCCTTTTTAAGTTCTTCACCAAAGCAAGATTCAATTGCCATATGTACAACCACAAGTATAAAAAACAAATAAAATCCAACGGCCAAATCACAAAAACAAATAAAATCACAAGCTCATATATAGCAACACAAAAATCAACAAATCTGACCAAAAAAAAAAAACCAAGATCCAATTACGAGATCTATAACAACCAAATATGTAATAGCTAGATCTACAACAATTAGATCTCCAATAGCCAAATCTATGACTCGTTTTCATCAAAGAGCTCTCAATCATTGTAGAAAACGACCTTCAGTCGTCGGAGAAGACTCACTCTAATCATTCTATCAGAGATGCCTTTCATTCACTAGAACTTCGTTCCTTGTGAGTGGTCGAAGTAGAGAGTGTCTTTTATACCTAGGTATAAGTGCACAATAACCCGCTTCCTTGTGTTTTCTCTCTAAAATAGCCCAAAATATGTTTTAGTTGTTCCCTAAAATTAATTTTTTGTTCTTCAATTATTTCAAAATTGTTCTGAAAAATAATTTAACCAAACATGTTTTCAATTATTTTTTATATCACAAAACAAAAAACTTATTTTACAGATACAATCCAAACAAGCCTAACTTTTTCCATTTTTTTGCGACAATTTTGGAGACATAAATCAAAGAGGCCCTAAATCTTTAAAGATAGAAAGTAAAATTTTCTAAATGTTAGTTCCACCCCCCCCCCCCCCCCCCCAACACACAAGAATCAAAAATTTATTTTAGTACATTGTTTGGGTGACATGGAAAACAAAACAAATATTTCGATAATATTTTAAAAATAAACTGGAAACAAAAACTTTTAAAATATATTTCTAAAATATTTCAAAATATTAGTTTAAATATACTAAAATATCTAAACAATAGTAAAACACATCAAAATACCTCCAAATACCTTAAAGCATTGGAGTTTCAATTCCTGAAATACAAATTACTCATCCATGGGCAGCCCAACATATTTGGGGGCCCTAGGCAAAAATGTTAAATTAGGTCTTATTAATATATTTTATAATAATATAAATAATTGTCAACAATTAAATTATTTAATTTTTTTTGTTTTTCTTTTTTGAGATTCAAAAATATTAATTAAAATTTTAAATTCAAGTTTTATACATTAAAATTCAATTAACAAAAGTCGAATTCTCGACCAAATATAATTAAGTTAATTTTCTATTGGAAATAATGAGAAACAGAATGAAAATTTAAACTAACTAACAAAATAAAATTTTTCAGAACAAATGTAAAAATTAAAATTTGTGTAAGTTAAATGGTATTGGAATATGTGAAATATGTTTTAATATTACAGAGAACCAAAGAAATGTTTTTAACTAAGAAATTTTAGCAAGACAATTATGATTATAATTAGTTTTAGATAGTGAGATACTTTTGCTCATTCTATTCTATAGTCATTTTTATATGCTTTAAAAAAATAATTAAGTAAAAATTTATCCTAAATTTGAAGTAACCTCAAATTTAATCTAAAAAAATATATAAAGTTATAATTTACAATTATTAGTTGATAGACAATGAATTACACAATTTTTTTTTGATAATAAAATAAAAAAATATTTTATTAGATGATAACACGTATTTTTCATATACCATAAACATTGGGCAAAGATAAAATACATTAACTCAAACTTTAGGCCCCTAAATATTTTTGTAAAAAATTCTAAAAAATTTAAAATACTATTACTTCTATTTAATCTACGGACCTAATTTTGACACTTAATAAATTGTGATTATTTGATTTTTAGTAAACTTATTCAATGGTAGTTTTTCTTACTAATTTAATGGTAAAAATGCATTAAAATTTTAAATTAAATCCCAAAATTAAGTTGAGTAAAACTGTACAAAAATTAAATTTGGGGCTCAAAATTTTTGTCCCATTTGAGGGCCATAGGCAATGGCCTGCGACATGGGCCGGCACTCTACTCATCATCCACAAGCGTCATAAAGCGAAAGAAACACGTTTGTAACTTACCGAAAACAGAAATAAATTATGTGATGTAGTTTGATAGTCGACACATTGATGCATGTCAGCCACCCCATGACCCACATGGGGTTTAAAGAAGAATCTATTTGCTTAAAGAGATGAAAGAGAAAGAAATATATATACACTTGTGTGTACATTGGAGTTTCTTGTCCACCGTCGCTGGTGAGGTGGTTGTTGTGAGGGTGTAGCGTCGCCATGTCCATATCCGCCGTCGCCATCACCGACACGCCCGACGCCGATACTCCACTGCTAGACGACGTCGTTTATGATGTCGTCGGCTACAAGGGTCGTCCAGTTAACAGATCCAAATCCGGTGGATGGAGATCTGCATCTTTCATCATAGGTAACCACCAAACACTCAATCATATGATACTGATTGAATTTTTCGAATTTGACGAATAGTGAACGAATTTGAGATTCACTTTCAGGCGTTGAAATTGCGGAAAGGTTTGCGTATTATGGAATAAGTTGCAACCTCATTACCTACCTTACTGGGCCGTTGGGCCAGTCAACCGCCATTGCTGCCCAGAGCGTGAACGCATGGTCTGGAACGGCGTCGCTTCTTCCCCTTTTGGGTGCTTTTATTGCCGATTCATTTCTGGGTCGATACCGTACCATTATCATTGCCTCTGTGCTCTATATCCTGGTTTGTTGCTTTTTCAATTCTTATTTTTTATTTAGTTTCTGTCATTACTAGAAAAACACACGGACTGTAGGCAAATTATACGAGTGGGGAGAGTAATTAGTACGTGGGAAGTTTTGGAGTTTTGAAATGCCTGAACTTTGTGTAATTTGTGGGATTTAAATGTTCATTATTTTCATTTTGTCCCTATATTTAACTGTGGGGAACCCTTTGAGCTTTGCTTGTGCCGGCAGGTACAAGCAATAGTCATTATGACTAGTTTAGCCAAGACCAAGTGAAGGTCATGCTTGGTGTGACACCACTTGAGCAAGCTTCTAGGAGCAAGGCCAAGCACATGCAAGGAGCATTTCTAGCAAATCCAAGACTATTGCTACTGCCGACCAACAGTAGCAAAGCACTACCACTCCGAGGCAGCCACCAAAGCGAGGTCCTTCCTCCTAAGCAGTCCCCTAGCACCACCAAGGCAGCACTCCTATTGCTAGTGCCGACTGGCAGTATCAATTTTCCCAGCCCCATTAAGTTCAACCAAGGCCAAGAGAGGACTCTCCTCTCTTGGTAGTGCTGACAGGCACACTTGCCGATCGGCAGTAGCAATCTGTCTGGGCACATTGGTCACACATGGGTAGGCCCAAGAAGCAGCCACGGAAAAATCCTATTCGGTGAAGGATTAACTCAAAATCCAGAGTCCTAGCAAAATTCTACACCGAGTATGAAGGGACTTTTGATAAACAAAGCCTCCTGGCGATCACATCTCTTCTTATAATATAGGACTAAACGTCCTAGTATGATTCTATCTCGAACGTTTAGGGGATTAGTGATGAAGTCTATCCTATCACAACCTAGAGTTTGTGTCTATGTGGAACATCGTTGCCTGTACCACTATAAATGAAGGTATCAGGTGTCAGGTAATTAATTCAATTTTAGCCTATTTACCCTTTACTTTTCTTCGACTCGTTTACTGACCAAGCATCGGAGTTCTTTTGGCCGCCTCCAATCATCGGTTTACCTAGGTTTTCTCTTGTCTTGCAGGGATACCAAGGCTTCTCTGCTACTCTCTCCGTCTATATGAGGTGGTGACTCCTTACTTGGATTTATCCTAGTACAATTGGCGCCGTCTATAGGAAACGAAGTTATCTACTAACCAAAAAGTCTTGAACCATGTTCGACAAGAGAGTTCTCGATCTTGGAACTAGCTGTTTACTACTCCCACTACCCCCGATCTGCAAGGATCCCGCTATCTATGACCTCCGGTTATTAGAGGAAGTGCTAACTACTACCCCATGATAGTCAAGACCACTCTAAAGAAAAATCCCCCTCTCATCGCAACCTACAAACCCTTGGCGCGGAAGGTGGGTTAACTACCAAGAATGATTACCGTGAGGCAATTATGAAGAAGACGGAGGATTTAGAAGCTCTTAGGCAAGGCCTTTTACGTCAAAGTAGCAAGCAACTCGCTAGAGAGGTCTGACGTTAGACCTGTAACTCTGCTTGTTGGAATGATCATATTACGGAAGCCCATTCCTCTCAACATAGAAACCATTCTCATGCAAAGAGTTACTCAACTCATAATTAGAGTCACAAGAGGTACTCACCTAGGAGAAGCATTACTGACTGTGCCCTTAGAAACCCCTCTCTGAGGCATGATCGCTCTCATCAAAGGGAGGAGGGAGGTGAAACGCGTAGACAACGCCTTCCTAGGAAGTGAAGGAACAACATGAGAGTCCTTTTCGCCATCATAGGGAACACCGCTAGGACAACTATAGAGGAGATAAGCGAAGGCGCTTTGAGCTAGCTCGTGAAGTGGCCAGTCGGCTGCAACATGACTATGCCTATGACAACCTCATCTACTCAACGAAGGAGAGGGCAAGGAAGACCTTCGCAAAGATGACTACCACACCTTTTGTTCGGTCCATACAAGAATTCGAACCCCCACGAAAGTTCAATCTCTAACTTTTAAATTATATGTAGGCCCTTCTTTTAGGTGCTTAGGGTAGGTTGGGCCTTCCACTGGGATGATGAGTATGACAAGGCCCTCAATGACTTAAAAAGCTACCTCTAGACACTTCTTTTGCTTTCCATTCCTTCACAAGGGGAAGATCTTCAACTCTATTTAGCCGTGTCTGAATACGCTATAAGTGGAGTATTATAACGAGGAGAAGGGATGGAACAGAAGCCCATCTATTTTGTAAACAAGACTTTATTGGGGGTAGAGATATGGTATACCCCCTCGAAAAACTCCTTTTCGCCTTGGTTGTAGCTTCTCACAAGTGGAACCATTATTTCCAAGCACACACCATTGCGGTGATCACCGAACACCTTTTAAGGAGTGTTCTTGGTAAGGTGGACCTCTTTGACCGCACTGCAAAGTGGGCGCTCGAGTTGGGATAGTATGACCTCAAGTTCATTCTAAGGACAGCGATTAAAGCGCAAGTCTTAGACGACTTCATAGCAGAGTTTACGTACCAACTACTAAAGGAACAAGTAGTAGCCTGGAGCATGGCTTTTAGGTCCCAGCCTTGGGAGTTGCAAGTTGATGGATCCTCAACCTGGAGAGGATTAGGAGCTGGAATTGTTCTATTCTCCCCTCATGGAAAATTCTTGGGGCGGGCCCTCCGGTTGGGGTTTGCTGTCACCAACAACGAGGCTGAGTACGAAGAATTAATCTTTGGTGTACAGGTTGCATTGAGATTGGGGGCTGAGGAGTTAAATATATACTCCAATTCTCAGTTGGTGGTCAACCAACTTTACAGGAAGTATAAAGCCCGTTCAAATGCCATGATCTTGTACTTAGAGAAGGCAAGGGAGTTGCTTGGACGATTGAAGTCCTACAAGGTGATCCAGATCCCAAGAGACCAAAATGAACATTTTGATGCTCTTGCTACTCTAACTTCTATTGATAAATAAGGTTTAAAGTGAACGATTGAGGTGGAGTATCTTGAGAAGCCAAGCATACATGAAGACCCAATAAATGTCAATTGCGTGGAGCAAGCACCAAGTTGGATGGACCCTTTTGTTCATTATCTAAAGAATGAGGCTCTCCCAGAAGATAAGGAGGCAAGATTCATTGTCTCAAAGTTAGCTCGTTACTGGTTGTCATCGGATCATAAGCTCTACAAGAGGTCCTTCTCTGGGCCGTAGTTGCTATGTGTCCACCCTAGCAAAGTAAAAGATATACTTTATGAGATCCACGAAGGAGTGTGCAGTGTCCATGCTGGAGGAAGAAGCCTTGCCCTAAGGGCCATCTCTCAAGGGTATTGATGGCTTTATATTCAGAAGGATGCACAAGTATATGTTAGGAAGTGTGACAAGTTCCCAATGTTTGCTATTATACCTCGACAGCTAGCATTTTTATAGCCTCTTTGGATTTCAAGAATTTTTACATCAATCAAAAAATTTATTTGATCATCTGCCCTTTTTTTTGGTTATATGGCCTATTACACTTAACATTTGATCTTCAGTCTTTTTGGCGCATTTGGTTGGATCAAATGCAATCAACCTTTTGATTGATCGGAGAGGTTTGGTGTGATTGTTTATAATGTGTTTTAGTCTGGAGTTAATCAAGATCCACATTTTTCATCAAGGAACTTCTAATAAATTATATGATGGATTCACTTAGCGAGAACGTAATTTATAGATTGGATTGGATTGAATGACAAGGACTCAGCCTCTTGACACTTTCAGCTTTACTGACCACCAAATTGTTGCCAATATCATGACATTCTTTTGTCATCAGCTTTATATTGTCTTCTTCTTCTTAGCAATTGGTCAAGAAGGGTACCAAGGAATTAAATTTCGTTTCGAAAAAGTTGAAACATCCGAAATGTTTTTGTTTCCATGGAAATCGAAACGAATCATTGATTGAATATCAAAATTTCTATGTTTTGAAGTATTTCGGGGTCTTTTGACCTACGTTTTCGTTGTTTCGACTAATATTTCGGAAATAAATTTTCAAAATTTTTTTTGTTTCTATCTTGTTTTCGAAATACTTCTGAAACATTTCCATTTCCAAACTCACTGAAACTATGCAGTGAAACGAAATTTTGATCTTTGGAGAGCACAAGCCTTGCATTTAGGCTTTTGGAGTGTTGGAATGCCCGACCTTTGTTTTAATTTGTGGGATTTAAATGGTCATTTTTCCCCTATATTTTATTTTAATAGTATTGCTGAAGCATGTATAAAATATTTTGATTGTGTCTAAATGGAAGGCGCCGAGTGAAAGGAAGAACTCTTCTCTCACTGAATATATAGTAGTTCAGTGACCTTTCGTTACACTTTGTGGTTCAAATTCAAATGCTTATGCTCTACTGTAAAGATGTTAACCATTTTGTGAAAGCAAAGGAAACAATACATTTTAAACCTACTGGGGAAATAACTGATACAATAAGCTTAGGGATAGACTGGATATGCACAAATTTGTTATTCTTAGCCATACTGGGGCAGTATATCTAAAAATATAGATATAAAATTTGTGCATGCCTAGAATTATTTCTTTTACTTCTCTCTCTCTCTCTCTCTGGTACAATATTAACATTACCACATATCTTCACAGTACGAGTAGAGGTATCTCAACATTAGAGTTTATGTGCGTTCTATGGAAAGAAGAGAGAGCACCCAAGTGGGGCATGATATTATACCTTGTCTTTGATGAGTGTTGGACTCATGAACTCCTGTTTGGAAGAATTACAGGTGGCTGGGCTAAAGCATAAGTGTTTAAATCCATTCTTTTACAAACACCTATCGCGAAGAACATGTTTTTGGGTGATCTGAATCCATATTTTTCACAAAACTTACCTAATCCGTTCTGTTATAAAACTGAACTTTTATTGTCTTCTTATGTTGGAACTTACAATTTAGGTGATTTTTACTTGGAAGTTCAAAGGTACAACTTTGGATTCCAAGGAGGTCTGTATGTATTTGGAAATTTATTTGATCATTTACACTTTTCCTTGTCATATGATCTGTTACACTAAGCATTTGATCTCGAGTCTTTTTTGTGCATTGGTTTTGTTCCATTAGAAATCAACCTTTTGATTGATTGAAGAGGCCTGCTTGTGATCAATTTAGACCATGTTTCAGCCGAGAGCTAATCAATATACATATTTTTCATCAAGGAAGTGCTCATAATTTATATGTTGGATTCACTTATAAAAAAAAAGGTGATTTATTGGTGGGATTGGGTTGAATCACAGGGACTTGGCTTCTTGACCTTTTCAGCTGTGCTTCCTTCTTTCAGCTCTACTGACTGCCAAAGTGCTAACAATATCCTGTCATGTTCACGTGATCAACTCCAAATTTTCTTCTTCTTCTTCTCACTTTATCTAGTAGCAGTAGCTCAAGGAGGGCACAAACCTTGCGTTCAGGCTTTTGGAGCTGATCAGTTTGATGGGCAAGATCCAGAAGAGTGTAAATCCAGAAACTCATTCTTCAACTGGTGGTATTTTGGTCTGTGTGGAGGAGCCACAATAGCAATCTTGATTTTGAGCTACATTCAAGACAACCTTAGTTGGGGTCTTGGGTTTGGAATCCCCTGCATTGTCATGGGCCTTGCACTGGTTATATTCTTGCTTGGAAGTATAACTTATCGGTTTAGCATCAAAGGGGATGAGAAAAGCCCGTTTATCAGAATTGGTCAGGTGTTCGTCAAAGCAGCTAGGAATAGGCGAACTACCTCTTCAGCAATATCTATTGTGGAGGAAGCCAAGGGAACCCTGCCTCACCAAGGTTCTCAACAATTCAAGTAAGTGATAGCATGTTTCAAGTAAGGAACATCATTGTAAGACTAGACATACAAGCTTTTGGTTTATGATTATCTTAGTGGAAAATTCTTGTATGTCACTGGATTGATGGGATGTTCATTGTTATTCAATTATAGTGTTCTGGGTTTGCTACAGGTTTCTCAACAAAGCCTTGGTTGCAGTTGATGGTTCAAAAGAAGACGAGAAGCTATGTAGCATCAGAGAAGTAGAAGAAGCAAAGGCAATTCTCAGGTTGTTTCCAATATGGGTTACATGTTTGGCATATGGCACTGTCTATGCACAGTCATCAACTTTATTTACCAAGCAAGGATTAACCATGGACAGATCCATTGGTTCAGGTTTTGATATACCAGCTGCTTCACTACAATCTTTTATTGGCATTTCCATTGTTACCTTTGTTCCCATCTATGACCGCATTTTGGTTCCCATTGCAAGAGCTATGAGTAGAAAACCCTCTGGCATAACAATGCTTCAAAGAATTGGAACTGGATTGGTTTTATCTGTTCTTTCCATGGTGATGGCAGCTATAGTTGAGAGGGAGCGCCTCAAAATTGCTCTAGAATACAGGCTGGTGGATATGCCAGAGGCGACAGTTCCCATCAGCGTGTGGTGGTTGGTACCTCAATATTTATTGTTTGGAATTGCTGATGTATTCACCTTAGTTGGTCTGCAGGAGTTTTTTTATGATCAGGTGCCTAGTGATTTGAGAAGTGTAGGTCTTGCTCTCTACCTCAGTATCATTGGCATAGGTAGCTTCTTAAGCAGCTTTCTCATCTATGTCATCGAAAAAGCAACGAGTGGAGATGGTCAATATAGTTGGATATCAGATAATTTAAATCGGGCACATCTTGATTACTTCTATTGGCTACTCGCGGGACTTGGTGCAGTGGCTATGGTAGCTTACTTGTATTTCACAAAATCTTATGTTTACCTTTGAAATACTATTTACAAGAATTGTCTAGGATGTGGACCATGCAAGAAAGACTTTTGAAATCGATTTGTCATTGTTTATAAACTGTTTATCAGCGGAATGGAATTAATTTTCTATTATCCTAAAGAGGCTTGAAATAAAAAAAAATAATGTTTTTGGTAGAAAAACATATTTAGTGATCATAGCACCACCCTAATGTCCTATTATTCCTAGTATGGCAGTGTGGCACCCAATTCTCTTAAAGAAATTAATGTTTCATTGGGAAATATTTTTTTAATCTATTCTTGGGGATTATTTTTTCTTCCTAGATGCTCTGTTGTGGCAATTCTTGGGTATTATTTTTTCCTCTTGGATGCTCTGTTATGGAAAATTTCGTATGCGGGAAATCTTGTGTTCTTCCAAAACTATGATTGTAATCCTCTGGAAGCCATTAGTCGAGCCAATATATAAGCTTGCAGCTTCAGTAAGGCTGGTTCTGTCTAGCAAGGTGCAAATGGGACATTTTGACCCAATGGGAGATCTAATGCTGCTGGCTGTCTATGTGGTGCATTTGGTAAATGTTACTTGGATTCTTCTATTACCATTGCTAGGGATTGAGCATGGCATGAGGCCGTCTCCATATGGTCTGTTTCAGTTATTTGCTTATTCTCTCGCTCTCCCTCTGTCCTTGATGAAGCACAAGTGTGGTACCATCATTAGGGCATTGTAATATGTGGAAGATTATGCAGTGGTCTCCGCCTTCACTGACAGCCACCATGGTTAGTGAAGGCAGGTAAAGAAGAGTCTGCACATGGTTCTGCAGGTATGTTTGATTTGGTAACTTAGTGATATGGTCTGTGCATTGTTGGAGTTTTTAACACATGGACATGCTAAGCATTTTCCTAATTTAGGTTCAGTATATAGACAAGACCATATTTCAATCATTATCTCTTATTGTGTACGTGTTTGGTGATAAGCTTTATAGTGCATTCATTGGTTCATATGGCATAAAATTATCTAGAAATGCATAATTACAGACTGCTATGCTGAATGAAAGATATAATGCCAGTTGTATGCAGTCTGGAAAAGTTTAATATGGTACATATACATTGAAATTTTTAACTTCCGGAAGTGGAAGGAGAGTACTTTAAGTATATAGGTTTGTTAGCAGGAAAAGGGAGATTGCCTGGTTCTGACAGAAAGTGTGGTTTGCTCTCTTGGGGATAGAGCTCTTCAGCCCTTCTATTGTTCAATCCTATAGATTTTAATCAGGAAAGGCATTTATGTTGTATGTGGTAGGTCATATTCTTGGATGAAGTGGTGGTAAATGCAACTTGCAAGTCTAGTCTTATTAGACATATAATCTGCTTATACTGAGTAGGCTCTGATTCAAATTCCTTGTGTACTTGTTTAATATGTGCTCACAGACAAAGCGTTGAAATGTCTTGGCTCTATTCTATGTGTTTCCAAGATATGGACCCTTTAACAACAGTGTAACAATTTGATGTCTCCAATTTGTCAGGGCCAAACCCAAAAAGGCCAAAAAGAGAAAATGCAACTCAAGTTGATTATTGTTATATTAGCTTGCTACATTTAGACTCTTCAGAACCAGCACTAATAGTGACGTTTGGGGTTGATTGTCTTCAAAGTTGGCCTTGCAGACTATGGAAGCAAAGCTTGTATCTTAGTTCTTGCAACTTGTTGACATTAAATCTGATTTTATGAGACCACCTTTCACGGTTTCACTTACTTCGCAAACTATCATTGTCCAATGAGTAATCCTATTTAGACCTAAAAATATGATTTAATTTGTTGACATAATGATGTAGTTTCAGTGGAACTATTGGATTAACACTAAGTTCTAATATTTGATGGAAACTACAATGAATGCAAAGGTCATAGTGAATTAAGGTCAGTAAATTAGGTTTCAATAGTATCGCTCTTGTCCAATAACCACTTTATAATGGGACTATTAATCGCTTCCAGCCCAAATTGGTACTTTGTATGTTGAATTGAGTTAATACAATCCGTATGGGTTGATACCCAATGAATCTTTTCTACTATGTAGGTCATGAAGGTCCACTTACACTTGCCAGGATGAACCTCACTGGCCTAATTCCAGATTATTTAAGGTCACATTCCACACTTTAAGGTGTTAAGTTTATTTAATAAACTTTTGGGTTTAGTGCCCTATTACGTGGGATGTGTTTGGCACAGCTTGTAGATGGACTTTCGAGTGGAGAAGTCCATTTGGAGAATTGCGAGCTGTTTGGTGGCCCAACAAATTTAACTTCGACATGAGAAGTGCTTCCTTCAAATGGGCATATGGAAAAGCTAACTCGCCGAGCTTCTCAAAATCATGCTTTCAAGACTTCTCGCCAAATTGGTTCCTTAATTTTAGCTATGGAACCAAATTATTCTATTATCTTTAATTTTCTTACCATAATCCCTATTTTAAAATTATAGGAAAACTATTTTGCATACCCACCTAAGAAAAAGGAGAAATCATTTTTTCATTTATTTCAAGGAGAAAACTATGGTTTTTCACTAATTTATCATTAAGCTTTCTGGTTTAATTGTTAAGTTTTAAACATGTTTGCTTTAATTAAATTATTCGTGTGCTCGCTCGTGTGATGCACATGATATATTTTGTCATTTTAAAATTTAATTTTCTTTCATCTTTTTATGTAACAAGAAAGAGAAAAGAATAATACTAAAAAAATTGCCTTATGCAATTAAATTTTTTTTTAAAATAGTGAGAGTTAAGGAATGGTTAAAAACAACCCACGACAGAATGTAATTGGATAAAAACTTGGTATGATAATTACAAAAAAATAAAAATTTAGGAAATTTAGAAATGTGGAAGGGAGGCTTCTCAAGCCTTCTCCCCCTAATTTATTTATTTTGTATATATGATAGAATTGCCAAAAATATTAGAAAATGACTTTTCAAATTAATATAGAGATATTTACGATAAGGTTAAGGGTAAGAATGTTAAACAAGTGTCATTTTATACTTTTGAGACTGCAACCAAACTCACTTTTATATTATAACATGGATTTCTAGATTTATAAGCACTTTTAAATACATGTTTACCAAACATGGAACATTTTTTAAAAGTACATTTTAAAAAAGTCTATTTTTGAGATGTAATTTTATTTTAAGAAGTTATGCTAAATGCAACCATAATTAGTTGGAGGGTAGATCGATTATATTGGAAGTTTGTAAGACTTGAAAAGTCCAACCCTAACAACCCTTGCATAAAAGGGTTTAAAAACTCTTGTGCAAGTTAATAGGGAAAATTGGCCTTCTTTTGATTCTAAGTGTGAAGTTTTCATCATTGAAGATATTGTGTGCCAAATTTGACAAAGGGACATAGTTGGGGTTTGTAATTATTTGAAGCATGTTATTCTGGCATAATATCATAACGATTTTCTTGGACCAATGAAATAAATTTGTTAGAGCATGTTGGTGCTCAAAAACCAATGTCTACATCAAAGAAACATGGGTGGAAACTAGGAATAAGCAACCAGTACCCAAATTAATTATAATCAGCAAACACAGGACATTGCCCAAACATATAATTATGCTGGGAATCTGCTAGTTATGTTGAAGGAAGAAGAATGATTGTTTCTTGCACTTGAGAATGTTAAAAATGAAGTACTCATAGCTAAAGATTAAAATTTCGTTTTGATACATTATTTTGGTCACACAACAAATGGAAACGTTTCGACAATATTTTAGAAATAGACATGAAACGAATAAAAATGTAAAAGTATATTTCCAAAATAAGGGTCTAAATATACCAAAATATTTTGAAACACGTTTTCGTATATTTCCAAAATATTTGTCTAAATATACCAAAATACCTTGAAACATGCCCAATTAATAGTTGATAATGATGGGATCTCGGGTATGGGCCGCCATATTCCAAGAGCTCATTAAGTCCAGGAAACCCTTGCTCGCAAAATGGCCCAAATGAAGCGTCCACAACTTGTCCACGTCAAGAGCAGAGAGGGCCGAGTGCAAAGGGCAACCCCCAACAGCATCAAAAGACTTGCGGACGAACCTAGCCCCAATCCAATTCAGCCAAAGGAGAGCCCAGGGTAAAGAAGTCCAATCCAACGCCAATTCTGGAACACTCTCGTCGCGCCACATGTCCTAAGGACAAAGGGACCATTTCTAACATCTATGACAGTCACGCACTCCCTGATGCAGAGGGGTTGGTGTGCATAACCATCCAGAGATCGTGGGCGCAGTAATGCCGAATAATAGAGATTGTTGCAAAATGAAAGCAGAAGGGCCCACAAAATTAGCAAAAAGGAAGAAGGAACCATCGGAAACCCTAAAGGGGATCACTCGTATAAATAAAACACTGTTACCCTACCGTAGGACATCATCTTCTTGATTACACTCTCAAGCACTCGACACAGAGGGTAGAGCGAGAAGCTTTTGTTCTTGTAAAGGCCTTGTGCTTACAATGTCATTGTACTCAATATTAAATCAAGTAATATACATCCCGCGGAGCAAGAGACTCCTTTACAGTAGATGTAGCCTTAGTCTCTCGACTAAGGTGAACCACTTACACATTGTCTTTTTTTCTCTTCCATAAGCCAACCGATTTATTCACTAAAATCCTCAAAAATATCATTTGTTGGGCTTGAGCCATTATTTCCGAGTATCATCTATAGTGAAAATACGTTGAAATATCTCAAAACACCTTGAAACATTCCAAAACACCTTAAAACATTGGAGTTTGAATTCTATCATTGATTCATTTCGATATCCTTAAAAAAAATATATTTCAACCGTTTCGAAATAAAATTTAAATTGTTGCTCATAACATGACAACACAAAACTATCCTCCTCTCTCTCTGTGTTCAAAACCACAAGTGTATCACAACCGTTGGACCATTGTGCAATATATTGTCTCTAGAAAGGAAATATTTAAACTATATTGATATAATTAACTTATTGGCGCCAACTTTCTATATATGCATTAATGGGTCGGGCCATTGTGAAGTTAAGTTCCTACAAAGTGTGTGTACGACACATGTTCTTATAAAATGTTTGTACCATGCATGTTCCTACAAAGTGTTTGTACCATGCATTGCTATATCTTCTAGTTCAACTTTGCCTTGGAGATAATGTGTTTGTGACCTTTAGTTCTATCCTTCCTTGGTGCCAAAATTTAGTTGCAAGTGTTGTATCACAAGCTCTTTCTCTTTCCCTATGACAATTTTTATGGCATGGTTCACTTGATGATTATAATATGATCTCTGTGCTAAGTTTTACATATGTAAGGGGTAGAAATCGCTACGGATCTCATCCCTCCACTTGAAGGATTCCGGCTGACCTGGCGGCACCGAGCCTCAGTAGCTTTTACCTTTCTTCGCCAATAGGACCCTTTCCTAAGGCAATCCCACATCGGAAGAGAGTCGTCTCCTCTCTGCCATATAAGTGAACACTTCCTATGGAGGAGGTACCCACTAGCGACCTGATTAGGTGCCTAGTGGGTACCTCATTCATAGGAAGTGTTCACTTATATGGCAGAGGGGAGACGACTCTCTTTCGATGTGGAATTGTCTTAAGAAAGGGTCCTATTGGCGAAGAGAGGTAAATGCTACTAGGGTTCGGAGCCGCCAGGTCAGCCGAAATTTTTCAAGTGGAGGGATGAGATCCGTAGCGATTTCTACCCCTTATAACATACAACAGGAAACTCCAAATAAATTATGACAGATCTTCGCATGTGCTTTGTAGTAAATGCATTCATTGCTTTTGGAGATCAACAGGGATTCTCTTTTGAGCGACCACATTCGGTGAAGAAATGTTGGGCATGCTGAAATGGTTGGTTGCTGCATCCCTTTTATCTTGCTTTATGTCAATGCAAATTGTCTTCAGTTAGAATGAAGCCATCTTTGAATGTTTTGCATTATCTTAATAAATTTTATACAAATTTTGGACTATTACACAATGTTGGATGCCTATTATGACAACAACTGCTATAAGTCAATTTGAAATCTCTAATAAAATTTAGTCTCTATAATATCACATGACAAAATTTCCAAACAAATAGTTAGAAAATTACTCATTTGTAATTGGTTAGTTATGTGAAGTCACATTGTAAATCTTAACATAAGGTCAAGGTTGTAAGAATAAAATTAAATTTTTAAAACTTTTAAATTTTTATTTTAATTATGTTTAAATTATAATTTTCAGTTACAAATTTTTTGATCCTATTTAGTGTGTATATTCAAGAATAATAATTATAGACCTTAAAATTGATTTTATGACTATTCAAGAACAAACAATAAAACCATTGAAAAGTCATGTTGCCCAACAATAAAAACTATAGAAAAGAAAAGACAACATGTGTCAAACGGCTAAAAGGAAAAACAATGGAAAGACATTAAAAGCCATGTGTACTTTTACACGGCGACTATATAATGGCTTGGAGATATTATTTGGTAGGTGAGAACAAAAATCAATACAGGATTCTTTACTTTTGTTCATTTTAGTAGATTTTTCAATTGCTCGTATCAATTATTTTGGGCGACCTTTTTCAATTATCATCGATTACTTTATTTTTGGGATAACTTGATTTGAGTCAAGTTCACTTTAACTTTCCATTAGACGTGATCATTAAGAAGGTGTTGCTACGAGCGTTTGAGTTGAATTTTGGAGTCACTGGTGTCCGTGAGTACTCTCACGTGGGGAGGCTCAGCTTCTTTAAAACACGCCTCTCGGACTCCCAGACCAGTTCTTTCCAAATCAATTTATTTAGTTTATATAAATTGTATATATTCATTTAAATTGCATGTTATATTTTTATGATTCAACCACTATTTGCATGCTTTATTTTTGATTTTATATTACAACACTCATATTTATTTTGCTCACATCATAATTATGATATTTGTCGTTTTGATCAATATTCAGTAGCAATTTTTATTAATTTCAATTATAAATATATGCTTAAAAACTATAATTATTTTTACAAAGGTGATGATGCTTTAAGTTCAAAATCTAAAATATACACAAAGGAAGGAATTCAAGCTTCAAAAACATATTATGAAAGACCTCTCTTGAATTTTCAAATCTAAGGAAAGGTAATGATCTAGACACTCTAAAACTCTTGGTTCTATACTTTGACAGATTAGGTTCTGTTTAAAATAGATTTAGGATAACCCTTAAATGACCCGTAGGCTTTTTCATGAAAATACTTTTGAAACATTCAAACTTATTTTGAAAAACATAGATTGAGTCATGTATCAGATCTTTATTTATTTATTTTTTTGAACCTCGACGGTGTGATGAGATTTTAGTGATTAAAAAGTTAAATTACATCTATATTGGAGGGACGTATGTACCTTACCCCTCGTTGCAATCTAATTACATGAGTTTTAAAATTGAAATATAAAACCAAGAAGCAAAATGCATGCGTAGTTACAAAAAAAAATATGAAATAAAAGAAAACTAATCATGCTGCCCCCGGAAATATTAATGACATTAGCTAATCTGAGCTGAGAAATGTAGCTAAGCTGCTTCACATAAATGGGCTGAACTGTAGCTGAATAGATCTCAAATAAGCTTCGAGTGACAGCTGCCTTGAGCTGGAGACACGCTGATGGAGCTGGGAGGCGAGCTGAATGAGCTGGGCCATGATCAGTATGAGAACTTATCTCGTAACGAAACTGTGCAGTCACCTCAATAGGCTATCATAGGTGATAAGATAGCCGCGTCTAGGAAAATGAAAAGCCAATTGATAAGGCCACTTCCTTATTGGTAAGCCAGGCGAAGTGCTTCTGAATGCCAAAAGACCTCTTGGGGAATGCAAAGCTATCTGGAAGGCTAAACTAGTCTTCAGAGAGACTTCTGAGTCCCAGGTGAAGAATTCCCAACTATGCAGATTCATACTCCTCCACCGTAAAGTGTAGAAGATGAATATCCAGCCGAAGACCTTCGTTGAGTGAAACGATTGTCCATATATTCCTGCATCAGAAAGATATAGAGAAAGATAAATGAGGTTTCTCCTCATTAAGACAATGATATTGAATGTACAACACCATGTAGAAAATAAATATCCAGCATATTGGATTCTGTCGAAGATAGTGAGGCTACGTAGAAAGTGAGAATTAGAAGAAGAAGAGGCCTTTCTGACAAGCCATCTGGAGCAACATAATTGAGGCTCAAATGACATCATACAAATCAAAAAGTTCAAGTCAACTGCCATGTCTTTTAAAATTTAAATTTGATCCAAAAATTTGATCAGTCTGATAATCATATTCCAAGATCTCTGAACAGATGAGTCTTTCAGAAAATGGTCAATAGAGAGATGCTGAAAAGATGATAAACAAGCCAGAGAGAGGTGAATGTCCAGTAAGAGATGAGTGTTCAGCATAGAGATCCAAAAGCCATCATAATCCTTTTCCCAGTTATCAAAAATCGAGATATAGTCAGAACAGAAATTCCAATAGTCTGAGAAGCAGATTGGAAGGCTGTCTGACCAAAAGTCAATGAGAGCCATCAGAGATGAAGAACCTATGTTTTTGTTGTAGCTTAAAAACTAGTAGGGATTGCCTTTTTCTCACTCATTTTAGGCTAACACTTAAGAAAAAATCGAAAGAGGCTGAAGAAGTTGGTAGTGGAGACAGTTCGAGCAGTCCCTCCTTAACGTGACAATTGATTCGTTTCTTTATTCTAGTGATGTGCACCCTCTGACTGCTCCCTCATGGCTCGAGCGATCCCTCGTGAATTTCAATTTTCTTGGCTCCAACATTACTCTAATTATGGGCATATAAATAGGACAAACTTCTCTAACTTAAGATTCTACAAAGCTAAAAATTTGCTCTTTTATCTTTAGAGAGCCAAGAACAAACCCTAAATCCCTAAAATTCAAAGGTCAATCCTATTTGATCTCGGGTGGGTGTATCCAGATGATAGATTTAAGGAAGAAATCGTTTAACTATGGGTATATTGGTTAAGGTATAAAATTTATATCGTTGTAATTGATTTTGAGAAGAACATATTAGGTTAGGTGAACCGAGATTGGTTTTGTGGTTTTCCCTAAGAGGGTTTCCTTGTTAAATAGCTTTTATTGTGGATTGTTGAATTTATTGCGTTATGTTAGCGCGCGCACACACACACACGCACACAATAGTATACACTCACAATGTTTTTGATGGACTAACTCATTGTTGTGGTTGTTGGCTTAATTGGAAGGATAAGGTTGGAAGATTGGATTGTTGTTAGGTTGTTTAATTGACATATCTTGTATGTATTCATCCATCATGAGTTTTTTCTAATGGGAAAAGGCATTCAAAGAACTTAATTGACCAATTAATTAACTAATTTTGTAATTATGGTTCATAGGTTTTAAAATTAGTGTGCGTTCAAGCCGGAAGTGTCATAAACCTTTTCACCCCTTCTAGTTCATGAAAGTGTAATTCCATGTTTTGTAATCGTAATAGAAAGATCCTTAATACACTTACCCCAAATGGCATAAACAATGGTTAAAGTTGTAGTTTAGCCATCTAACCACCATAGGCCTCCTTTTATCTTAGCTATCTATTTATGTGGAAGCTAAATCTATATAAAAAGGCATAGAATGATGCTTCAAACCATTGGAATGTGAAACTCTTTGGCCTTGTGTCTGAACCATGAGTTAATGATGGTCATGCTTTTTGGTGTTTCATTTTGGGATGTTTTAGTCATATTGTAAGAACCAACATCTAGATATTTTGATGAAAAACAGTCAAATTTTTTAACGCCCCAAAATCCATTCTAGAAGATATTACTATCTATAAATCATCTAATTATGAAAGCAATTAAAAATAACTCATTAGATAATAAACCATTAAATCATCCATTAAATACCAAAAAAAAAACTAAAGACAATAAAACATTATCGCATCTCCAACTTACAATTCAAAACCAAACCATGACTAGCAGCGGAACAATTAAATATAACAAAAACATTCTTTCATAGTCAACTCTTAAAATAACCTAGATTACAAAGAAGCATCACTAAGCCTCCACGTCAGGATCTAAAAACAGATCCTCTTCAGTCTCGAGGTCAGCCTACTCATCTAATCCAACATCATCCTCTCTGCCAAAATTTATAAGTGTTGTTGTAGAGGATGAGCAAAAATTCGTAGGAAATCCTTCTAAAATCCAAACAGGATTTTAAAATAATAAAAAAACAAGGCAAGTATCTTTTAGAAAATAGAATATATACATTTTGAAATTAAAAATATGACAGTTATAGTTATCTCAAGTGTATGGAATACAATAAATCCAAAGTTGGAATAACATTTAAGGATTAAAACAATCAATAAATAACTCCATAGCATCATCTCATAGTCTCATTTATGTTAGTTGCTTCTCAATAATCTATACAACAATACTACCTCATTCACCCACCACAAACTCACAATCTCAAACATTCTTTATAGGGCCAAATCACAAACCACTTTAGGAAAGGAGTATACCGTCTCCCACAACATTGATGAATCCTTCCAAGGAAAGATATACCATCTCTCAGTCTCGAACCTACGTGAACAATATTGGTTGCTCTCACAAATAACAATTCATTACAAGTGTTAGACAATCATCTCACCCCCCATTAGGATAGACTAACCTCTAACATTTTACGACAGTTTTCGAAGGCAATTCAAGTACATCACACCCAAACCATACAAGAGATGAAATCACAATTTTCTCAACAACTGTAATCTTAATCAATTACAATTTTCATAAAAATTCAAATATCACAATTTCACAATTCTCAATATACTACAGTAATAAAGGAATTAAAATAGGCAAGAGATCATATCAATAAAGCCATTACAATTTTGAAATCCAAATTCTAGGGTTTTGTCAAAATCATGATTTTTTGGAACAAGAACAAATAGTAATTGAAAACTTAATCTAACAAATCCTAAGAATTTGTAAATCAAGAATCAATAGGTCTTTCACAATAAAATAGGTGTTTAGGAAAAACTAGGATTTTGAAAATAAAATAACGATATTCCTTGAACACAAGACATGCATCTTGTTTAAAACATATGTTAATTAAAAAGAAATCAAGAACGAATGATTATTTAATATATAATAATCAAGAAGATTCAAAATATACATAAATACTATCCTAAGTCTCAATGAAAGAACTCAAGAAGAATCTTCTACCTCCAATCTACAGATAATGTGTTGATACGTGTATTTGATGCAATCCCTATATGTTAATCCTGCACATATAACCCCTGTTCTTCCTCTTTTTCTTTTTCTTAGAAGTGATTAGGGTTGTTTGGAGTGAAAAGTAGATAAAAGAACATTAAATCGTGGCCCTATTGTATATATAGGGTTAAAAATAGAGAAAATTCTAAAAACTGATCGGACTCATTTTTAGAGAGGGGTTCGGATGCTATAAACTTTATGTCCAAACTTGCAGAACGATTTTCACCTAGTTAGAAGTCGATTTAGGAAATTTTCGTGAAATACTCTTTCGTAACCCTTAAAGTCTAGTTTCTAATGTCCAAAAATCAGCTCAATCAGATTTTGACGTAAAACCTTTTAGTTAAAATACTAAGATAGTGTCAAATTTTTTTCACCTGAATTCTTTCTAAAATATGCTTTAACTCCGAGATACTTCTAAACTTCTAATATACCCCATTTTACCTCTCCCAAGGTTTCTCAACCTTCCGAATTCCATGGTGGGCTTACTTTGAGCTAAAAAAATTTAGAAACTCACCTAACCGTCATTCTCAAGCTTAAACACGATCGAAACTAAGTATGACCCGAAAGTCAATTTGCCAGAATCACAAACTTCATGATCAATCTTTCAACAATGATTCTAGGTTTGAACAATACTTTTATTTATCCTACAAGAAATATTAAGATGATATTATTCTTATTTAATTCTCGTACGAGATCTTATAAATTTATAGTAAATGGGCCTTAACTACATCATAGCCTATTTATAATGCCTCTATCTCCACAAATTTTGTATTATCCACTTTGGGTTTGAGGCTTGGTTGACCCTGAATCTTGAATAAATGGCTTAGAAGTTTGACCAAATTTTGGTTCAGTACGATGAAAATCAAGTGTAGCTTTGTTGTTGCTCTTACAAAGAAATGACTAGCTTATTAGGACTATTGGAGGAATCAAAATATGTGTTATGTCACTCACATACATGTGTTTCTCATCCCTTCATTAAAGAAACCAAAACTACTAACATTTGATAGGATTTCTCCTTAGGTTGATGCCTCATTTGGTTGTCTTTGTGTTGGGTGGTCTTATTTTTTTGAGTTCGTGTCACAAGTTTTTTTTGTTATGGTATGTTATGTTGTATTTCTTGCTTAAGGGTATTTCAGACTTTGTGCTTATATATATAAATTTGGATGTAACTATGTAACCCTAATACAAAGCATTTTATATGCATCTAGATTAGGGAGTAGCCTTTTTAAGAGATACTCTATTAAGCGTGGCTCATCCTTTATGAGGAACATTTCAGGTGCGGGACAAGCGCAGGTGGATGGCTCTCACTTGGGCCCTCATTGATGAAGAAAAGTAGAGATGTGGCTTTAAATTATGTTTTTGTAAAACAAATATGTAATTTAGTTTTGGACATGTAATATTGTATAAAAGATTGTAAAATGAACTCATGTGGACTATGTTTTGTGTAAAATTGTATGTTATATAAGCTTGGGTGGATGTTTTATGAGATTGGATGAGTTGGATTTGGAAAAGGATTGAATTGGGGGCAAACTGGGCACTTCTGCTGGTAGAACATTGATCATCTACCAGTAGAAGAATTCCAGTGGGCAATACTGATTAGCACAAAACATTGCATATCTTATGTACATTTACATCCCTTTTATACTTGTTTTTGCAATTAAAATGAGCAGAATTGCAATGTTTAAGTTATTAATGGAGTTTCGGTATATTTATAGGTAAAGGTGCTTAAATGGTGCTTGTTAGGCCCTATCATGGTGTTTGAGATGATTGGAGATGAGATGGTGGTTTACCGATAGCTTGAAATACGGAGGAACCAAGAATATAGCAAAACAAGGGAAAACCTAACGGTAGGTTTTGGCTACTACCTGCACCTACCGATAGTTTTTGCTCACTGGAATAAAAGCTACCAGTAGGCCCTACCGGTAGGTTTTGGCTATTGGACCTGCACCTACCACAAACCTACCGATAGTATTTGCTCACTAGAGTAAAACCTACCGGTAGGTTTTACTGAAATGCTCCAGAATCTGCAACTCAAACTCTATAACTTTGGGGGTCCCACCATTGGGTCTTCCACTTGTCCCTGACACTCCTTACACACAAGACATACCCTCCTCAACACTAGCTTGTTCTTTGGAGGCCTTGGACATTAATGAGGAGAAAGAGAATGGATGAAGCCTGAGAGTGCAGGCTAGGGCTATGCTAGCCTGCCCACTCCATCCTTTTAGCCCCTTATTCATGGGAGGTCCATCACACAGACCCTAGAAGCTCCATGGACGTTTTTGGCAGGCTCCATTCACCATTATTGAGATACATTGCAATATAGAGAGAGAGAAACTCCAAGGAAGAAGATGAAGTCCTAGAGAGAGAAGTTGATATTTTTGCATTTTTTTTCCATCCTTTCACTTGTAATTTCTTGTAAGACTTGTATAAGCTTCATTGAATGTATTTAATGTCATTTATTACAAGCACATTTCAAGTTTAGTCTTACATTTTGGATTTCACCATTAATGCATTTAAGTTCTTCATTGTCAAGCTTTAAAATGAGTATTGCATATTTCTCTTCATGGTTTATATTTTCTTGCATTAAGTTAAGTTCCAATCTTCATTTCTTCATTATGTCTCTTCACATTGTGCATGTTTTTTCCTTTAGTATGTGTAGCTAAATTTTATGTTGGCTAATCCAAGGGAGAACTCCTCTTGGATATTCCATTTCAACTCATTTTCTTTCCTCCTTGTAGTATATGTTGATTTGGTTTGATTGAGTTAAGTGTGGACGTGGTTGTGAGTCTTTGAAATCCCATAGACCTGTCATGGGGCATGCTTGGATTCTCACTTTCATTTTAGTCCCTCGTTTCCCACGAATCAATCGAATATCTAGACACCATTGGAGGAAGGCCGTGAGTTGATTTGGCATTCCCATTGGAATGACCTCTTTGGATTAGCCAACACTTGTTCCATTTCATTTTCTGTCACAAACACAAACCAACAAACTCATACTTCAAAGATTTTTACATTTTTTTCTTTTTCACCAAAATCACCTTCAAAACGATTCACCTCCTTCCCTGAGAAGATGAACTTGGAATACGATTTTCAAGTAAAACACAACACTCGAAAGTCACCCTGCGCTTGGGGAGCACTATTGTTCACACACACACACACATTTCATTTCACACACCCATTTTCCCAATTCTTGCATCGAATCCAAGTGAGATTGACACTCACCCACACACATAAGCCATATACACATTTGAGGGTTCATGTTCGAAAATTAGGGAATACGACGAAACCGATCAAGCATTTTTGGCACCATTTTTAGGGAAGGCAAAGTGTTGAATTGAGGAGGTGATTTTCAGACAATAGAGGTAAGTCCCGTGTTTTTCATCACGGGCTGAGGTACGTTGCTCCTTGCATATACTTTTGTTTGTGTATATTTTCATTTGTAGATAGTGTGTTATATGTGAGGATGGGATGAACAAAACCGATTAGTTAGACAACCCTTAGGCCCCAACATGAACATTAACCAAGATCCACCCAATGATGCGGGTGACAATTTTGAGAATATAGGTGCAAATCCAAACATTCAAAGGGGTAGGGGAGTGCAAGACGCTAGAATGCCTAATCCATGAATGCAATTCCCCCCTCCTATGAATGAAGGGAACAACATCCAAATTGATCCTCCGACAAGTTCAATGAGGGATTACCTTCAACCTACAAGAAGCACTACACCCTCATGGATCCTATTACCGGTACAAGCTCATGGCTTCCTAGTTAAGCCAGGGATGTTGCAACTACTTCCTACATTCCATGGAATTGAAAGGGAGAACCCTTATTTGCACATAAAGGAGTTTAAGAAAATAGTTGCAACCTTCCTCACTAATCATGGTATGGAAGAAATAGCTAGAATTAAATTATTCCCCTTTTCCCTGAAAGATAAGGCAAAAATGTGGCTCAATTCCTTGAAGCCTCGATCCATAACATCTTAGACTCAAATGTTCTCCGAGTTTTTAAATAATTTTTTTTCGGTTCCTAAAATCACCGCTCTCAAAAAGAAAATTCAAAACTTTTCAAAGAAGTCCAATGAACAATTCTACCAATGTTGGGATCATTACAAGGAATTACTACAATCCATTCCACACCATGGCTTTGAACCACGACAATTGGTGAGTTTCTTCTATGAAGGAATCACACTGGGCCATCGACAGTTCATCACTATGATGTGTAATGGGGAGTTTTTGAACAAAGATCCCGACGAGGCCTTAGAATACTTTGATACATTGGCACAAAATGCACAATCATGGGACATCACGGATCCCACCGATGTACCAAGGTCTTCTCCTCAAGGTAGTAATCAAGCACATAGGGGAGGGATGTATGACTTGAGAGATCGGGAAGACTTGTTTTCCAAAATTGCCAAGTTGTCTAGAAAAATTGAGAGTCTTGAGGTCAATAGGAGGAATGAGGTGTCCAATGTTTTAAAGACTGAGGAGTCTTGCTCAATTTGTGAGAGTGTGGAGCATTCCATATCAGAGTGCCCCAACATTTCAGCACTTAAGGAAGTATGCCACGTGCAAGTTCATGTCTTTAACCAAACAAGGCAATCATTCTCCCCTCACTCAAACACTTACAATTCGGGTTGAAGTAACCACCTAAACTTTAGTTAAAGAAATGAGAATCTCATTCCTCATGGGTCTAATGAATATACACTTCCAGTGCCTCCTAAGCAAAATCAATATCAAGGCCAAGGTCAAGCGTCTAACTCCCAATACCCCCTGTTCAATCTGCAAGGGTATTTATCGAATCCACACCCACAAAATTTCTCCCAAAGTCCACCTCCATAAAATTTTTCCCAAGGACCATCCAATCCTCCCACCTACCAACATCCCCATAAGAAGAACTTGGAGGATGTGCTTTACAATTTTATCCAAAGCCAAACCACCTTTAACAACAACATTTCGGCTCAACTCACAAAACTGACTAATGCCATAGGGATATCACAACAAGAGAAAGGGAAATTCCACGCTCAACCTCAAGAAAACCCTAAAGGCCAACAAGTCATAGATTCATCTGAGCCCACCAAAGAGAGTTGTGAGCAACTCAAGGTGGTCACCACCCTTTGAAGTGACACACAAATTGATAAGAACGTTGTGCCAAAAGTCTCTCCCAATGCCACATGGCCTTTAGAGAAAGAGACTAAGCATGACACCGAGGGGGGGGGTGAGGTAAGTGAGAAGAAAAAAATAGAGGTGAGTGAAAAAGAAAAATTGGTTGATGAATGTGTGCATGTTTTCCCCATTCCTGCTCCTTTTCCTAATTGTTTGCAGCCACCCGTCAAGATGACTAACTATTCTGATATAATTGAGATGTTCAAGCAGATGAAGATCAACATTCCACTCCTTGATGCTATAAAGTAAATCCCATCCTGTGCCAAAATATTGAAGGACTTGTGTATCGTGAAGAGGAGACTGAATGTGCACAAGAAGGCATTCCTCACAAAGCAAGTGAGCTCAATCTTGAGGACTAACACCCCACCAAAGTTCAAGGATCCCGGATGCTCTACCATTGCTTTCATAATCAAAAATTACCGGGTGGAGCAAGCTCTTCTTGATTTGGGGGCAAGTGTCAACCTTCTACCGTACTCGGTGTACCAACAACTCTAGCTTGAAGAGTTGAAACCAACCCCGATCACCCTTCAGCTGGTGGATCGTAATGTCTGAACACCGAGGGGTGTAGTAAAGGATATTTTAGTCCAAGTTGATAAATTTTACTTCTCTGTTGACTTTATTGTGATTGACACCCACCCGGTTGCAAACCTTTGCTCCCAAATACCTGTTATACTTGGTAGACCTTTTGTTGCCACATCTAATGCTGTGATTAATTGCAAGAATGATTTTATGAAGCTGGCATTTAGGAACATGACTATGGATCTTAATGTTTTTAACTTGTCTAAACAACCGGGAGATAATGAAGAGGCACATAAGGTCAACCGGATTGACACATTGGTGGAGGAACACTTTGAACTAATGAGCACCTTCAAGTTGGGAGAGGAGGAGTAGAGTTTGAAAGGGGTAGAAAAGTGGACCCCTACATTTAAGAAGCTTCCGCACCAAGACAAGAAAGTTTTTCCATCAAATGAACAAAAACCCATATTGGAGTTGAAGCCATTACCATCTCATCTTAAGTATACATATCTTGGGGATGATAAGACCTTTTCGGTGGTGATTTGCTCAACTTTGGAGGAAAAGCAAGAAGAGGATCTCTTGGAAGTGTTGAGGAGGCATAAGGGAGCGATTGGTTGGACAATTGTCGACATGAAGGGGATAAGCCCCCTCATTTGCACACATTGCATCTACCTTGAGGATGATTCCAAGTCGTCCTGACAATCACAAAGAAGGTTGAATCCAATCATGAAGGATGTGGTGAGGGATGAGGTACTTAAACTACTTGATATAGGCATCATTTTCCCGATTGTCGACAGTAAATGTGTGAGTCCCACTCAAGTGGTACTGAAAAAATCAGAGGTCACTGTCATAGCAAATGAGAAACATGAGTTGATTCTGACAAAGGCGATCACTTGTTGGAGAGTATGTACTGACTATCGGAAGTGCAACTCTTGCACAAGAAAGGATCACTTCCCTTTGCCATTCCTCGATTAAGTACTGGAAAGGGTAGCCGGACACTTATTTTATTGCTTCTTGGATGGATACTCCAGCTACAATCAAATCGAGATTGCATTGGAAGACCAAGAGAAGACCATTTTCACTTGTCCTTACTGTACTTTTACCTACCGTTACATGCTTTTTGGGCTATGTAATGCCCCTAAAAGCTTTCAACATTGCATGATGGGGTTTTTTTAGTGAAATGGTGGAGAAAATTATTGAGGTGTTTATGGATGACTTATCGGTGTTTGGGACTCATTTAATGGATGCTTGGAGAATTTGGAGAAAGTTCTTGAGAGATGTGAAGAGAAGAGCTTGGTTCTAAAATGGGAGAAGTACCACTTCATGGTGACACAAGGAATTGTGCTTGGACACAATTCAAAGGTTGAGGCAATTTTCAACCTCCCCACACCGACAGCCATTAAAGATATCAGGTTGTTTCTTGGCTACGCTTGTTTTTATCTTCGTTTCATTAAAGACTTTAGTGCATTGGCCCAACCTTTGACCAATTTACTTTCAAAAGATGTCACATTTGTTTGGTCGGATAATTATGATGTATTTTTCAAAAAATTGAAAAGCATGCTTACCACACCACCAATTATGCGACTACTCAAGTGGGATATACCATTTGAGCTTATGTGCGATGCGAGTGATTACGCGATTGGCACAGTGCTCGATCAAAGGGAGGATAAGAGACCTTATGTAATAGACTACACTAGCAAAACACTTAATGAAGCTCAAATGAACTATACCACCACAGAAAAGGAGTTGCTAGTGGTATATTTGCATTGGATAAATTTCGGTCCTACATCATTGGTTCACCGATAGTAGTCTAGATTGATCACTCTACTTTGAAGTATCTATTGTATAAGTAAGATGCCAAACCGAGACTCCTCAAGTGGATTCTCCTACTCCAAGAGTTCAATTTGACAATCAAAAATAAGAAAGGAGTGGAGAACGCGGTGGCAGATCATTTGTTCCGACTGGTGGTGCAAGAGATCGATGAGCACATTCCTATCCCTGATTTTTTTCTGATGAACAATTAATTTCGATGCATTTTATTTGTCTTTGGTATGCTGACATATGTAATTATCTTGCAACAAGACAAATACCACTGCACTGAAGCCCATAAGATAAAAGGAGGTTTATGGCGAATGTGAAGTACTTTTACTTCAACAACCCATATCTGTTGAAATACTGCCTTGACCAAGTCATGCGGAGATGCTTACCAAATGAAAAGTCCTTGCATTTTGCCATTTGGAAGCGTGCGGTGGCCATTTCTCTACAAAAAAGACTTCAGCAAAAATTCTACAATCAAGTTTTTATTGGCCTTCCTTAATAAAAGATTGTATTTCATTTTGTAAAGAATGTGATAGGTACCAACTTTTAGGTAATGTGACCCGAAGGAACATGATGCCTTTCTCTCCCGTGCTTGTTATTGAGATATTCAATTGTTGGGGCATCAACTTCATGGGTCCCTTCCCCGTGTCATTTGACTACCTATACATTCTACTGGCAGTGGACTGTGTGTCCAAATAGGTGGAGGCTATCCTGACCAAGACCAATGACCACCGGGTCATGATCAAGTTTCTCAAGGAGAACATTTTTTTGAGGTTTGGGATGCCTCGTGCTATGATAAACGATAGTGGATCGTATTTTTATAATAGGCCATTTGCATCTCTTATGTATAAATATGGCGTCACACATAAGGTATCCACCGCATACCACCCACAAATCAATGGCCAAGCTAAGTTGGTCAATAGGGAGATCAAGAATATCCTAGAGAAAACAGTAAACCCGAATAGGAAAGATTGGTCATTTAGACTGACCGATGCCCTATGGGCTTACTGCATTGCCTGTAAGACTGTCTTAGGTATGTCTCCCTACAAGTTATTCTATGGAAAGGCTTTCCATTTGCTAGTTAAAATGGAACATAATGTCTATTAGGCCATAAAGACCCTAAACTTCAATTTGAGAATGGCCAGAGAACATAGGAAGCTTGAACTGAATGAGTTGGAAGAGATTCGAAAATATGCGTATGAGAGCTCCAAAATTTCAAAAGAGCAGGCTAAGATCTTTCATGACAAATCTATTGTGAGGAAATCATTCGAGCCTGGCCAAAAAGTGCTCTTATACAACTCTCGCCTCTTGATCTTTCAAGGGAAACTCCGATCCCGTTGGGATGGCTCCTATCTTGTCAAGGTGGCCTACCCCAATGGAGCCGTGGAAGTCACAAACCTCAAGGATGGCAAGACATTCAAGGTCAATCGCTAAAGACTTAAGCCATTTTTCGAGGGTTTTGAAGGACAAGGAGTGGAGGAGGATTTGATGGATCCGGTTTACCCGGACTTGTTGGAGAAGTAATTGTGCTTATGTTTTTAGTGTACAGTCATTTTTATTTACTTTAACTATTTATGTTACTTACTTTGTCTTTCGTATAGTGTTGTTTTTCTTAGTCGCAGATATTGGTATTTTGTCTAAAGCTCAACTATGAAGTATTTTCTAACCCTACTCATCTTTTACAGTCCATCATTGCATATCATATATTTTTGTTGCATTGAGGACAATGTATGATTGAAGTTGGGGGGGTGAGATGCACCATTTGCATGATACACCAATGTTTGTGGAAATGTTTTGTGGATAATACAAATTTTTGTGGTTAAAATTCACGTTTCACATATCATACAGATTTTTATTTACAATAGTTGAAAATTATGTGAAAAATTTCAAATTTTTTGCCAAAAATATCTAAATGTTGATATGTATTCCCTTATTTAGAGTGCTTTGGGTTTGTTGATATGTTGATCTTTGTTTTGAACCTTGAGCACATGAGTACATTATAGAAATTCATCCTATGTGTGAGTATCACATATGTATCTGCTTTTGAACTCAACTGTATGTGCTCCTTGAATGTGTAATTTTGACAATTTACAGATTTGATTCATATTTTAGGCTTGACACAAATAGTGGAGATGAGTAAGGACCCATGAGAGCTTTAGTGTCAATCCTTTTTGGAATAAATTTACAATTACTCGAGGAACAATTTTTTTTTCAAATTTCAAATTTATTCAATAATCTCAATGTGCTTGTCTTTGCTAGGTGTGTTTGGGTAGTAGACTAACTTTGTCTTGATATGTACAATGCACCCCACACCTATCTAGAAATGATCTTAGGTCATCTTTGTTTTACTTTGAGCCTTTAGCCTTTTTTTTTTCTTGCAAAAGTTTATCCTTAGTGCCGTTATTGAGCCTTAATTATAAATTTGTTTCCATACCATAATTTTGACCAAGCCAATGCAAAATGAAAAAAAAATCTGCCTCACCTTAGTTGTTCCTAGTGCTAAGTATGAATGATCATAAAAGAGAAGGAGGTATGGTGTGGAAGTCCAAACAAAAGGGATGAATGAAAGTTGAAACTCAAAGAGTTAAATTGAAAAAGAATGAAAATCCAAGAAAAGGAGAATAAGGGATAAAAAGAAGAAAACAATGATAAAATAAAAGGAAAATGTTATTTTTCTTCCCGCATCCATAAAATCAAACTTTCCTTATTCTAATATTCATACAAAATAGATGTTGCCAAATTATGCAACAAAACCTCTTATAATACTAATAAGATAAGTTCCCACACTCAATGTAGTAACTAAATGAAACAACTATAAGATCATAACACCATTATTTCTACTTGAAAAACTCTTACTCACCTATTAATCCACCCACCTACTTATTTGCAATTGTTTATTAAAAACTTCATTTTGGGTATACTATTTCTGTAAAACCTGGGTAAATTTAAATTTTTATGGAAAAGGGTAAAATAGTAATTTGTTACTGTGGTGCAGGTTGAAAAAGAAAAATTTTTCTAGACCTTGAATGAAGAAATGGACCTTACCGTTAGATTTGTCTCGCGAATTTTCTTCAAATTCTGAGACAATCAAATTTTTTACGTTTTACAAAGCAATAGGGTGTCAGGTGACCTCATAAACAAACTCAAGAATAAAATTTTAAATATTGGATAATAATTTAAAGCAAGTTGAAATAAAAATATTTTGAACTTGAACTGGGACAAAATTTAATCAATTCGAGTCAAAACCAAACCTGCGAAAGGAAAATGTGTGGCGAAATGTGAACCAATCATTTAAAGGGTATAAATTGGGGAGAAATTTTGATTTTCTCCCCATTTTTAGCTGGGTCTTCACGTTGGAGGGGGAAGAGAGGGAAAAAGAGAGATTTCCAAATTTCTCTCTATAATCTATGCCTTCCCGTCGCTCGAATCAACATAAAGTAAGAAGAAAAGTCGATATCCTCGTCATGAACTACGTGACCATACCAAAAAGGACGGATTTCACCGAAGTTTCAAAAATGATATTTTAGGGAAAGCTTGGATTAGAGCTTGTTTCGGGTCCTTGAAGCTTTTCACGGTTATTTTACGCTTCAAAAAGTAGGGTTCTTTCCTAACTAGGTTTATTTCTAACCTATGGTTGTGATATAGAATGGATAGGTTATTAGAGATGTATAACACTTGCCTATTGTTGTTAATTTGATGAAATGGGTAAAATCAATTCTAACTTGAATTGATATTTAGAAATTGTTAGCTTGTAATTTCTTAGAAAATTGTGATATATGGGCATGCTATATATTTATATTATGCCTTGGAGAATTAAATATGTTATTTGCATTAGATTATGTGGTAACATGCTTTGAAATTATTGATGGGTATAATGTTGATATATGCTTGGTGATGTATTAACATTAAGATGATTGATGGGCATTAGGCATGAGTGTGGGTGTGTGTGCATGGTTGTCATCAAACACCACACTTGGTGGATAATGGGTGGGCTTGAGAAAGTTAGATCAAAGATCGGGCTGAGTTGCATGTTTTTCATGGTAAATTGGGTCGAGATTAGTAAGAAGGGCTAGACTATCCCTCAGGTGTGAGACCCGATTATTTCGGATACACACTACATTGCTATTAAGTCCATAAAGTATGTCAGCATATGCAGAGCCATCGGTGGAAGTCCATAAATGCCATGTCAGTTGCGTGACCACTGGTGGAAGTCCATAAATGTTGTGTCTGTTGGGTGACCGTTGGTGGAAGTCCATGAATACCCACCCCAAGAAAGACTCAGAGAATTAAATGGTCATTGGATGTGAAACATGAATGGCGGGGGCTTGGAAAGTTCAGATTTACACTCATGACATTTGCATGTGTTGGGAGAGCCGGTAGAGCTCGGGTTGATGTGTAAGAGTGAGTTTTATCTCATTTCATGGCATGACATGGTGATTCCTATCATTGAATTGCATATACTTTATTGGAATGATTGTTGCTTGTTGAATGTTGCATATGAACATTTCATATGCATATGAGTTGGGGAGTAGCCTCTTTAGGAGATACTCTATTGAGCATACCTCACTCTTTATGGGAACACATTTCAGGTGCGGGCTATACATCGTTGAAAGGCTCTCACTCGGGGCCTCAAGGATGAAGAAAAAGCGACTTGTGGTTTTTAAACCATATTTTTTAAAATATTTGTGAAATTTGATTTTGGGCATGTAAATTTATGGAAAATGATTGTAATAGAAATTGTATGGACCATGTTTTATATGAAAAACTTCATTATACATGAGTTGGGTCTATATGGAAGGGATTGGAAATCGAAAATAGATGAAACAGGAAGATCTGGGCACACCAGTTGGAGGTTAAGCTCTTCTAGCTGTAGATGGGGTCCAATAGGCATATTTACCGCTAGAACATCAAATTTTTTTTTTGTGGTAGAACATTTCCAGTGGCATTTTCTACCGGTAGAACTTGCACATCTTGTACTGGTAGGATTTCACAGATTTTCTAAAAACAAGAATCCAGTGTACAACTTCTACCGGTAGGTTTTTTAACACTTCTACCAGTAGGTTTTATTAAAACTTCGAACTTTTGAAATGTTCACTAAGCTCTTAGGCATTGTTTTCTCTTGCTCGAGGATGTTCTATGGGAGGTATATGATGCTGAACTTATGTATAAAAGGACCACTAATGTGTGGGTTATGATCCAGGTTAAGGGGATGCTATTCATGTAACGTCGGGTTATGCGATGATTACGGGTACTTCTGTGGGTTAATGGATGTTCAACGGTTGATAATGGACCCTCGATTTTTGAGACGTCACAGCTTGGTATCAGAGCCTAGATTTAAGATTTACCTAGGGCTTGAGGGGCATGAGTTTAGGCCATAACATCCATTATGTATTACATATTATGTGCTTTAAATGCTACATATTATGTGTTATGTGTTATCTAACTAATATGCATGGTTAAATGTATATGAAAAAGGGACAATAGGGTTAGAGAACATAACCTTGGGGGTCGAAAAAAGAAAAGGAATGGGACGGTTCAAGGTGTAGATGTCTAATAGTAAGTGACACATGCACTATTAGTGAGACAAGGAGAGAAATCTCAATGTTACGACTTTGATCCCTACCTTGGGATACTAAGTTAGTACTCTATTGCTATTTGAAAATCCATTTCATGTGAGTTCGTCCCTAGGAACTAGGGTATGCATTGATTAGATATGTAGAGGTTGTGAGTTAGAGATTTCAGGAATTTTACTCATCATGGACCTTAGGGTCATGGACATGTTAGAGTTTGATGTCATCCTTGCGAAGAATTGGTTGATTGCACACCAAGTTGTCATCGATTATGAGCGGAAGAGGGTCACTGCCTATGACTTGATTTGAAATGTGTATATCCAAGTGTAGGCAGTCAAGCTATAGTAATAATTCGATTAAGTCTGGAGTCGAATTCACAGGGAACTATTATCGGTGTTTCAAAGTAAGTAGTGACAGAGACCAAGTAACTGGAATCCTTGAGATTTGAAGTTATGGGATTTTTCTGGACAGAATATAATATTCTTTTCGAGGGGTTTTTCTCGACAAAATATAATAAATTATCAAATGTAACAGCCACCTTTTAGCTTGAAGATCTGATCATGTAGTTAATCATCCGGTTTATTATACTTATGCTTAGTAACTCAATTTACCCCTATGTCAACATAAAGTTAATTGAAAGATAAAGATAGATTGTGAGAATTAAAAGCACAATTTTGATGTCTTCGTAGAGGTTTACAAGAATTATCTGTACCAAGACTCAACCCGTCTACAAACAAGCAAATGTATCTACAAGTCATTCAACCATGGTATTATTATTTCATTCTTTAAATGAAGCACAATAATGATGAAGATTGAAATGTAGTCATGAAGATCTAGCCGGGGTACTTTCCTACAACCAATGGGTCTTTCTATGCAAGATTCATCTATGCCATAAAAAGCACTCATGGCTGTACAAAGTACCTTAGCTTTACTAGAGGCGATCAATCATTCAATAAGCAAGTGTAATATAAAGCATTTAAGTATAAACGAAATACAAAAATATAACTTTCAGATGATTTATACATGTTCATCACCTCTTACTAAAGAGTGAATGAGAAACAACTCACTCTTCGTGGCTTTTGTAAAGCTAAAAAAGTGAGTGATGTTCATCCCTCAAAGTAGAGGAGTTACAAAGTAAAAGACACTAAACAAGGAGCCGATCTTCGATAAAGAATGAGTGAATCACATTCCACCCTTCACGGCTTTGGTAAAGCTAAAAAAATGTGGAAGAGTTCCACTCCTCTTAGGGGAGAAGGAAGCTCAATTAATGGAAGCAAATGAAACTAATAAGGAAAGTAGAAGAAAGCTAGTTACTTTTGGAGGGTTTCTTCCTCAACCAAAAGATGATCTATCTTGCTTTTATGCAAATAAATGTAAATATAAGTCTAACTCTACAATTAGCTCTAGCTCTATGCATCCTCCTTGAAACTCCCACAATGGGAGTATTTATAGGTGAGGAGGAGGGAGCAAGGGAGTGTGAAAGAATAGTGTAAGGCCTTAAAAGTCCAAGAAAGCCATCCACTCTGCAGAATTCTGGGGACAACGTTTGAACGTTAGTTGGCGTTCGAATGTTGTCTCCTATCTTCTTTGGTGGGCATTTGAATGCAGGATGGGGGTTTGAACTTCCTACTCAAGTGACCTTTGTTCTTTTGTGAGAGCCACTTCCACATGCCAAGGAGTCCTCAAGTGATTCAAGTCAACATTCGAATGTTAGTTGGCGTTTGAACGTGGTACTCAAGTATCCTTTTGTTTTTCTTCTAGCTGCAACTCGCTATGTATCATCATCTCAGCAGTCTGATCCCCCAACAATTCAAGAGGATGTTCGAACGTGGATTGGCGTTCGAACGTTCAAGCCTTGTTTCAAGTTTCTCCAATTTCTTCCAGAATGTGTGATTGTTGCAAGAAAGTTTGATATGCATTGACTTTATGCCCTTGTACAATATTTCTCTTAAAATGCCATTATTGAAACTCTATCGAAACACAATTAGTCATAAAAAGACAAAGTAAGAAGCTAGTTTTTAACTACTAATTAGCCTACACACTAGATGGTGTCTATTTTAAATTTCAGGGGGAGAAACATGATGTTTTACCCCAAGTAGTGTATGATTCCCAATGGCATAGGCAATTGATAGGTTGGCTAGCAAGCCTTACCCTAACAGACTAGGTAAGACAGGAGTTGGGTCTACCTCGGGTGATTTGTGAGTATGAAGATGTTTTTCTAATGAACTATCGGGATTACCTCCACCTAGGGATGTAGACTTCACCATTAAGTTGCGCCCCGGTAAATGTAACACCCCGCATTTTATTTTATATATGTATATAGATATATAGTAAATAATTGTGGTAAAAATATGGATATGTGTAGTGATGTGTGTTTGAATTTGGTAGATTGGAAAAACAGATATTTAAAATGTTAGTGTAAATAATAATTGAAATTTGGTTTTAATAAGTGAAAATATGAAAGTTTAGGTCCTAGAACTTGTATTAAATAGGTTTGTTGTAGAAATATGTGTTGGAGAGGTTTGTGGTGGATTTGATTGGCTTAGGAATGGATTGCAAATGGAAAAGGGATGAAACAAGACGTGAACAATGCACTGGCTGCAACTTCAAGCGCGATTTCGACCTTGCTGCAGTCAATATATCTCAAACCTCAAACATGAAAGTTGTAGAGATCTTTCTTAGCATTCCATAGCATCTTGCATCATCTCAATCGGAGCTCGAATGAGAGAGTTATGCCCAGATAACAAAGTGATGACAAAATAGCCCAATTAGCTTAGACAGTGCACGTGAACAATGCACTAGCTGTAACGTCAAGCCCAATTTAGACCTTTATGCAGTCAATATCTCTCAAAACCCAAAACATGAAAATTTAGAGCTCTTTCTTATTTTTCCATAGCATCTTGAATCATCTCAATCGGAGCTCGGATGAGAGAGTTATGCCCAGATAACGAAGCGATGTCAAAACAGTCCAATTAGCTTCGTTTTGCATTTCACGTCTCTATTTGCATTTTAAATCAAAATATAAGAATAATGAATAAATTTAGACTTCAAATAAGTATAAAAGGCTTTAAGAAGCACCCTTTATCACATTTTATTTGCAAACAACGCAAAACTTCATTAATAGCCAGTTCGGATGGATAAAATAGAAAATTTAGTATTTCGGGTGTACGTTAACTTTGGTTTTGAGATAAATCATAAAAATAAATTTTTTTAGGTTAAAATAACATTAAAAATGAATCCGGAACGTCGAAAAACCTTAGGATAGTCATATGGATCAAATTGGAGATTCTTAGTGGTAAAATCGTAATTTTGGAGAAAATCAAAACAGACTGTGAGCAGTGAATTTCGGGGCTGAGGTGTTTTAAACCCTATTTTCATCCCATTTTCCCTCATTTCTTTCACTCCACTCTCACCCCACACCTCTTGGAACCCTAGAGAGCTATAGAGAGGAAGAAAGGAAGGGAAAAAAAAGATTCAAGGTAGTGGTTTTGTCTCATTCACTTACATTGAGGTTAGGATATTTATATATGTATGTTTTGGTTATCAATGGTATATATATGCTATGGAATCATCCTCTCTTAGACTTTTTGTAAGGATTACATGTTTTGAACAAAGTAGGGTTTAATGTCCATGAAATCTCTTTTCTAGTTTTAAAACCCTAATTTTTGGAGAGTGATGTATTTCCTTCCTAAATGCTTTCTTTATTATGGATTTCGAAACCTTAGTGCTTTGTGTTGGGTAGAAAAATGATGTTATTATGATCTCATGTATTTGTTTAGTTGGTTGTGGAATTGTTACGTGATATATCATGGGAATTTTGGATAGATGCTTGTAAATTGAGATAAATATTGAAATTATATGCTTGGTTTGGTTGTTTGTGATGCACATGAGTGAGAGATTCCTTTTAAGGATGCTCACCCCTTCCCAAAAGGTTCCCAGTAAAGATGTGTGGGAAACAATGTAGTGATTGATGAGAGGTTCTATGTAAGGATGCTTATCCATTCTCAAGAGGTTCTTGGTAAGGATGCTTAAGAATCAAAGGTGACCTAAAGGGGGGTGTAGGTTACCACAAAGTATGTCACCTACCGAAAGAATTGTTGGGAATTGGTTATGACAATTAATGGTTATTATTTGTATGTGGTGCTCATTTATTCATTTAAGTAATATTTTTAAATAAACTTGAGATCTTTTTTCAATGTCATTGCTTTATTTCAAATTATGTATCTATGTTATGTTAAAATTGAGACTGACCATTTTAAATGCTTTTCTAAATCTTGTATGGGTTTGGGAGAATTTTTCTACAGAGCTTCGTGCTCACCCTCTATTGCTAACATTTTTCAAATTACCTGCTTGAGGAGGAGGACGTAAGGGTTGAGGAGCCCACTACTTGGGAGACTCCACTGGATGGGGACGCGAAAGTGGGCGTGGCCGTGGAGGTCAAACGAATCCACCGCCACCACCACCTCTGGATGACATGCAAGACATTTACCAATGCTTGAGGGAGCTTACCACTTCGGTACAAAACCAAAATGGTAACAACAACCACAATGGTGGAGCTCGTCCTCTTGCTCAAGTACCAGGCAATGGGAACGAAGACCCAAGAATGATAGCTCTTCAAAAATTCTTAAGACAATGACCACACAATTTTCAAGGGAGCTCTAATCCTTTGGAGGCGGATAGATGGATCCACCGAGCGAAGAAGATCTGTGACGGCATGGGAGTTACCGAGGAGTTGAGAGTTGGTTTGGTGACCTACCTATTTGAGGGGGAGGCCAACTATTGGTGAGATGCCATAAAGAGGATAAGGGACACTGACACACTTACTTGGGCAAAGTTTGATCAACTTTTCCAAGATAGGTACTTCCCTGAATTGGTCAGAGACCGAATGAAGACGGATTTTTTTGCACTACGACAGGGTAGTATGACCATGGCCGAGTATGAGAGGCGGTTCGATGAGCTTTCCCGTTATGCTACGGGATTTATATCTACTGAGGCCAACAGGGCCAAGCGCTTCTAGTAGGGTCTGAGGCTGATCATTAGGGAGAAGTTGGTGGCTCTCAGGATCTGTGATTTTGGGGACTTGGTGGACAGAGCTACACTAGTAGAGAGAAACATAGAGGATAGCCAGTGACGATAAGACTTCTCGAGAGAAGGTCCGATTCGGATGGGTGCTAGCACTAGTGGGGCACAGAGACCGACACCATACCGTCGCCCAGACCAGACAGGTGGACAACGACTTTTGATAGCCCAAGGAGAGGGAGACACTCACACTAGAGCCGATATTATCCCACGATCCTGCTTTGCATGAAGAGGTGTGGGACATATTCGGATGCATTGCCCAGTTTTTCCACCTCAGGGGCCTACCTAGACCACCAGACAGGTACCAGCAGCCCAACCACCACCACCGAGGCCTGCATTGCAGCGACTGATACAAGCTCAAGCCCTCGATGGCACCAACCAAGGGCGAGTATTTGTTTTGACTCAGCTGGAGGAGGACATTACCAATGTCGTTGTGGAAGGTATCATTCTTATTTACAATTCTTGGGCCTGAATATTATTTGACCTCGGTGTAACACACTCATTTGTACGCACAACATATGCACTTGATTTGGGATTGAGTTTCGCGAAGCTAGAGCATGTTATGAACATTAGCTTGCCCACGGGAGAACGGTTAGATACTAACCGAGTCTGCAAGAGTTGTGTGCTTCGCATTGGGGAGCATGAATTGATTATGAATTTGATTACTTTAGAGATAAAGGGGTATGATGTGATTTTTGGGATGAACTTGTTGTCCGATTTTCGAGCGGTAATGGATTGTTTCCACAAGCGGATTATATTTCAGTTGTCGGGAGGAATCATTTTCAATTTTGTGAATAATCGAGATTCTTTCCATCCATTTCCTACTACGAGTAGTAGATTCTTAAAAGCGAAATCGGGAAGTCATTTGAGTTTCTTAGCTAGCTTGATGGGAGATGATAGGGATAAAATCCATATGGATGTGGTGTTAATTGTATCGAAGTTTTTGGATATTTTTCTTGAGGAATTACCTGGATTACCGCCTCATAGGGAAATTGAGTTCAAGATCGATCTCTATCCGGGAATCAAACCCATATCCATTGCTCCCTACCAGATGGCACCTTTGGAGTTGAAGGAGCTAAGGAAGCAGTTGGATCACTTGTTGGCGATTGGATTTATCCGTCTAAGCACTTCACCTTGGGGAGCCCTGGTCCTCTTTGTGAAGAAAATGGATGAGGCTCTACGGTTGTGCACGGATTACCGGAGGTTGTATTAGGTTACCATGAAGAATAAGTATCTATTGTCGAGAATTGATGACTTTTTTGATCAGTTGAAGGGTTCGAAGTATTACTCCAATATTGATCTTCGCACGGGGTATCATCAGCTGCGAATTAAGGAGGAGGATATTCCTAAGACTATATTTTCATACCCGGTATGGTCATTTCAAGTATACAGTGATGCCATTCGGATTGACTAATGCCCTTGCAGCCTCCATGGATTTGATGCATAGAGTCTTCTGGCCTTACCTCGATTAATTTGTCATTGTGTTTATTGACGACATATTGATTTACTCATAGACTCAGGAGGAACATGCTCATTATCTCTCTATTGTGCTACAAACATTGAGAGAACATAAGTTATATGCTCAGATGAGCAAGTGTGAGTTTTGGATAAAGGAAGTGAAGTTCCTTGGCCATGTTGTGTCCGAGCAAGGAGTAGCGATTGATCCTGCAAAGATTGAGGCCGTGATGAAATGGGAACCACCGAAGAAGGTAACAAAAGTACAGAGTTTCTTGGGGTTAGCCGGTTATTATTGTAGGTTTGTGGAAGGGTTCTCCAAGCTTACGATGCCGATGACTAGCTTTACAAAGAAGGGGGAGAAATTTTTGTGGACTCAAGCGTGAGAACTAGCTTTTCGCACCTTGAAGGAGAAGTTGACGACGACACCTATCCTTATTATTCCGAGCAGTGGAGAAGGCTACAATGTCTACACCGATGCTTCACTACGAGGCTTGGGATGCGTTCTAATGCAAGGAGGGAAGGTAGTGGCGTATGGCTTGAGGCAACTCAAGGTGCATGAGCAGAATTATTCCACACACGAGTTGGAGTTGGCTGCGGTGGTGTTTGCTCTTAAGTTGTGGAGATGTTATTTATACGGGGAGAAATTTCAAGTGTTCTCGGACCATAAAAACCTCAAGTATATCTTCACACAGAAAGACTTGAATCTCCGACAGAGAAGGTGTATTGAGTATTTGGAAGATTATGAGTTCACGCTCAACTACCATTCGGGGAAGGCCAATGTAGTTGTCGATGCTCTTAGCAAGAAGTCTCAGGGTAAAATCAATTTTCTTATGGTAAATAGGTGGAAAATGATTGATGCATTGGAGGAGTACGTTCTATGGGTGGATGGACCAGAGTATCAACAATATCTATTCAACTTTGTAGCTTAACCGACACTTCGGCGACGGGTAGTGGAGTTGCAATGCCTGAATTTGGAACTCGATTGGATTATAGCCCGATTGGAGAATGGAGAAGTGTTTGAAAGATGGTCTTGGAAGAATTGAGAGTTGAGATATGGGGAGAAGCTATGTGTTTCCGGTGATTCGTCCCTAAAGGAGGAGATACTAGGAGAGTGTCATCGCTTCAAGTTTGCTATCCACCCCGATAGCAAAAAGATGTATAGGGACATGAAGTGTCAATATTGGTGGAGGGGAATGAAGTGAGATGTGGCCAAGTATGTGGCAAAATGTGCGATGTGCCATCAGGTGAAGATTGAGCATCAAAGGCCAGGAGGAGTCCTACAGTCTGTGCCTATTCCAGAGTGGAAGTGGGATCACATCACCATGGACTTCGTGTTGAGTTTACCATGGACGTTGCGCGGGCATAATGCAGTGTGGGTCATTGTGGATAGACTCACCAAGTCCGCTCACTTTTTAGGTATGAAGACCATGGATACATTCGAGACTTTGAGCCAGCTGTATATCCATGAGATAGTGAGGTTACATGGCGTTCTGCTCTCGATTGTGATGGATCATGACTCTAGGTTTGTGGCGAGATTCTAGCAGAGTCTACAACAAATGATGGGGACGGAGTTACCCTTCAGTACAACTTTTCATCCCCAAACAAATGGCCAATCCGAGAGGGTGATACAGATTGTAAAGGATATGTTAAGCGCTTGCGTGTTGGACTTCAAGGGGAGTTGGAGCGACCACTTACCGTTGGTGGAGTTTGCTTACAACAACAGCTGTCAGGAAAGTATTGGGATGACACCGTATGAAGCATTGTATGGAAGACCATGCCGATCACCGACGTGTTGGTTAGAAGCCGATGAGAGTAGTTTGTTTGGACCGGACATTGTTTGAGAAACTACGGAGAAGATTCAACTCATTCGAGAGAGGCTACGGACGACGCAAAGTAGACAGAAGAGCTATGCGGACCACAGACGAAGACCCTTAGAATTCAAGGTGGGAGACTACGTATTTCTCAAGGTGTCACCCAAGAAAGGCGTGTTTCAATTCGACAAGAAGGGGAAGTTAGCGCCAAGATATATCGGACCGTTTGAGGTAATTAAAGCGGTAGGCAAGGTGGCATATCAACTTCGACTACTAGCCCAGCTATCCGGAGTACATGATGTGTTCCACGTGTCCATGTTGAGAAGGTGTCACTCGGATGCAACTCCAGTCGTGAACTTGGAGGAGATTGAAATTCAAGACGGAGCAACCTACGAAGAACAACCGATAGAAATTCTCGACGCCCAGGAAAAATTGCTTCGCAACAAAGTTATCAGATTGGTGAAGGTTTTGTGGCAACACCATGGAGTGGAGAAGCTATATGGGAATCAAAGCAAGAAATGCAGGAGCAGTATCCATATTTGTTTGATACTTGAGGTAAGTTTCGAGGACGAAACTTTCTTTAAAGGGGGTGGATTGTAACACCCTGCATTTTCTTTTATATATTTATATAGATATATAGTAAATAATTGTGGTAAAAATGTGGATATGTGTAGTGATGTGTGTTTGAATTTGGTAGATTGGAAAAGTAGAGATTTAAAATGTTAGTGGAAATAATAGTTGAAATTTGGTTTTAATAAGTGAAAATATGAAATTGTAGGTCCTAGAACTTGAATTAAATAGGTTTGGTGTAGAAATATGAGTTGGAGAGGTTTGAGATGGATTTGGTTGGCTTAGGAATGGTTTGGAAATGGAAAGGGATGAAACAAGACGTGAATAGTGCACATAAATAGTGCACTGACTGCAACTTCAAGTGCGATTTCGACCTTGATACAGTCTATATCTCTCAAAATACAAAACATGAAAGTTGTAGAGCTCTTTCTTATAATTTCATAGCATCTTTAATCATCTCAATCGGAGCCTGGATGAGAGAGTTATGCCCAGATAACGAAGTAATGTCAGAACAGCCCAATTAGCTTGAACAGTGCACATGAACAATACACTGGCTGCAACTTCAAGCCCGATTTAAACCTTGATGCAGTCAATATCTCTCAAAACTCAAAACATGAAAATTTAGAGCTCTTTCTTATAATTCCATAGCATCTTGAATCATCTCAATCGAAGCTCGGATGAAAGAGTTATGCCCAAATAACGAAGCGATGTCAAAATAGTCCAATTAGCTTCATTTTGCATTTAACATCTCCATTTGCATCTTAAATTAAAATGTAAGAATAATGAGTACATTTAGGCTTTAAATAAGTATAAAAGGCTTTAAGAAGCACCCTTTATCACCTTTTATTTGTAAACAACGCAAAACTTCATTAATAGCCAGTTCGGATGGGTAAAATAGAAACTTTAGTATTTCGGGTGTACGTTGACTTTTTTTTTGAGATAAATTATAAAAATAAATATTTTTAGGTTAAAATAACATTAAAAATAAATCCGGAACATCGAAAAATCTTAGGGTAGTCATATGGATCAAATTGTAGATTTTTAGTGGTAAACTGTAATTTTGGAGAAAACCAAAATAGGTTGTGAACAGTGAATTTCGGGGCTGAGGTGTTTTAAACCCCATTTGCCCTCATTTCTTTCACTCCACTCTCACCCCACACCTCTTGGAACCCTAGAGAGCATTAGAGAGGAAGAAAGGAAAGGGAAAACAAGAGATTTAAGGGTAGTTTCAAGATCAAAGCTCAAGTTCTTTCTACAAACTAAGGATTCAAGGTAGGGATTTTCTCTCATTCACTTACATTGAGGCTAGGGTATTTATATATGTATGTTTTGGTTATCAATGGTATATATATGCTATAGAATCATCATCTCTTAGGCTTTTTGCAAGGATTACATGTTTTGAACAAAATAGAATTTAATACTCATGAAATCTCATTTCTAGTTTTAAAACCCTAATTTTTGGAGAGTGATGTATTTTCTTCCTAAATGCTTTCTTTATTATGGATCTTGAAACCTTAGTGCTTTGTGTTGGGTAGAAAAATGATGTTATTGTGATCTCATGTATTTTCTTAATTGGTTGTGGAATTGTTACGTGATATATGTTGGGGATTTTGGATATATGCTTGTAAATTGAGATTAATGTTAGAATTGTATGCTTGGTTGGGTTGTTTGTGATGCACATGAGTGAGAAGTTCCTTGTAAGGATGCTCACCCCTTTCCAAGAGGTTCTCGATAAGGATGCGTGCGAAACAATGTAATGATTGGTGAAAGGTTCTATGTAAGGATGCTCATCCATTCTCAAGAGGTTCCCGGTAAGGATGCTTGAGAATCAAAGGGGACCTAAAAGGGGGTGGAGGTTACTACAAAGTATGTCACCTACCGAAAGAATTTTTGAGACTTGGTTATGACAATTAATGGTTATTATTTGTATGTGGTGCTTGTTTATTCATTTAAGTAATGTTTTTAAATAAAATTGAGATCTTTTTTAAATGTCACTGCTTTATTTCAAATTATGTATCTATGTTATATTAAAATTGAGACCGGCCATTTTAAATGCTTTTCTTAACCTTGTATGGGTTTGAGAGAATTTTTCTACAGAGTTTCGTGCTTATCCCTTATCGCTAACATTTTTCAGATTACCCGCTTGAGCAGGAGGACGTAAGAGTCGAGGAGCCCGCTACTTGGGAGACTCCACTGGACAGGAGTGTGGATCCCGAGGTGGAGGCATGGAGCGACCTCCTTTCCTTTTGTACTAGACTAGGATATTCTTTTGGAACATTGTGTAGTCTAGCTTCTTTTGTTTATTCCGCGATGCTTCTTTAATTAATTTTTGAGATGTAATAGCCATGACTTGGGCTTATTCTTTTGGATAATGTTGTAAATATTCGTAAATGACAAATGAAGTCTTGTTTCTTAAGGGATTATGTTAGTGCTCTCATAATATGAATGGTTTTAGAATGTAATGCCGTCTAGGGTGTGTTTTGGGGCGTTACAGTAAATTGCCCATTTCTATGACTCCGCATAGAATGACACCTACAGAGTTGCATGAACTCAAGATCCAATTGCAAGAATTGATGGATAAGGGCTTCATTAGACCGAGTACCTCACCTTGGGGCGCTATGGTGTTATTTGCCAAGAAAAAGGATAAAACTCTTTGGCTTTGTAAAGACTACTGGCAGTTGAATAAGGTTACTATCAAGAATAGATACCCTTTACCGTGGATTGATGATTTATTTGATCAGCTGAGAGGGGTGTGGGTCTACTCCTAAATAGATCTACACATAGGGTACCATCAGTTGAGAATTAGGGAGATAGATATACCTAAGACAGTGTTTAGGATGCGGTATGGGCATTTTGAGTTCACTGTGATGCCTTTTCGATTGATGAGTGCCCTAGCGGCATTCATGGATCTCATGCATAGGGTGTTTCAACCCTACCTAGATCAGTTTGTCATGGTCTTTTTTGATGACATTTTGATCTTCTCTAAGTCTAAGGAGGAGCATGAGGGTCACTTGAGGGTTGTTCTCCAGACCTTGAGGAACCATCAGTTGTACGCCAAGTTCAGCAAGTACAAATTTTGGCTAACAAAGGTGAAATTTTTGGGATACATGGTGTTGGTTTCGGGTGTGTTAGTTGAACCGGAGAAGGTTGAGGCAGTTATGAGTTGAAAGAGGCCAAAATCAGTCTTCTAGATACGCAGTTTCTTGTGATTGGCGAGGTATTACAAGAAGTTTATTGAGGACTTCTCCCAACTAGCTGCACCTACGACTAAATTGACCCAAAAGGAGATCAAGTTTCTGTGGGATGACTCGTGTGAGGGGGCATTCCAAGAGCTGAAGGAGAGGCATACTTTAGCTCCTATTTTGATATTTTAGGAGAGGAAATAGAGGTATATAGTATATTGTGATGCCTTCAAGGATGGACATATGTGTGTTTTGATGTAGTTCGGGAGAGTGGTAGCTTATGGTTCTCCGCAGTTAAAGAACCACAAGTATAACTACCTAATGCACAAAATGGAGTTGGCAGCCATTGTCTTTGCCTTGAAGGCTTGATGCCACTATTTGTATGGTGAGCATTTTGAGGTGTTTTTGGACCATAAGATTCTGAAGCACATCTTTACATAGCGGGACCTCAATATGAGGCAATGCTAGTGGATGGAGTATTTGGAGGAGTACGACTTCACTTTACGTTACCATCCTAGTAAGGCAAATGTGGTGGCTGATGCACTCAGGTAGAAATCATGGGGGAGTTTTGGTCAATGTGGCTTTTCGAGAGTGGCAGATGTTTAAGATTGTGGGACAGTTCGGACTACATTACAAGGGTCAGGCTCAAGGCACTTTGGGGGATTAGTGGCTACACTTTCCTTACTAAGTAGGTTGAACGAGTCCTAGGGGTAGGACACAAAGATATTCTCCATTAGGGACCATGTACAGTTAGGTACAGGTAAAAAGGGTTGGGCCATTCACATGAATGGTAGTCTTCGGTTCAGGGTAAGGGTTGTGGATTCCCAGTTTGCGGGTCTGAGAAAAGAGATCCTTAGGGAGTTCCATTGCTTCCATTTTGTTGTGCATTCAGGTGGTACGAAGATGTACTATGATCTTCATCGCCAGTACTATTGAAGTGGGATGAAGAGGCACATTGGAGTTGTCGTTAATCGATATCTCACGTGTCAATAGGTCAAGGCTGAGCACTAGAGACTAACATGGTTTCTCTAATCTTTGGAGGTGACTAAGTGAAAATGAGAGCATGTCATGATGAATTTTGTGACCCACTTGCCATGGACATCATGGGGACATGACGAGGTGTGGGTGATAGTGGACCGACTTTCGAAGTCAGCATACTTTTTGACAGTGCGGAGATCTTCACATTGGAAGAGTTCTGCAGACTTTATATACGAGATATAGTTTAGTTGCATGGAGTGCCCATATCTATAGTATCATATTGGGATCCAAAGTTTATGGCTTAGTTTTTAGAGAGTTTTTAGTAGGCCATGGCGACAAAGTTGATGATGAACACAACTTTTAATCCCCAGACGGACGGTTAGTCGGAGAAGACCATCTAGACTTTAGAGTACATGCTATGACCATGCATCCTAGATCTCAAGGGTAGTTGGAAAAAATATTTACCCTTAGTGGAGTTTGCCAAAAATAATAGTTATCTGGCGAGCATATATATGGCACGCTATAAGGCACTTGATGGGAGGCCTTGTCGTTCTCCATTTTGTTGGATGAAGGTTGGAAAGAGACCCTTTACAGGTTCAGACTTGGTTAAAGACACCTCAGAGAAGGTGGACTTCATACAAAAGCGTTTTCTCATGACTCAGAGCCTACAGAAGAGCTACGCCGATAGACAGGGGTGACCTTTAGAGTTTGAGATGGAAGATTACGTTTTCTTGAAGGTGATACCTAAGATGGGAGTGATCAGGTTCAAAAAGTGAGGAAAGTTATCGACGAGGTATATCGGATCCTTCGAGGTAGTGGAGAGGGTTGATACAGTTGCTTACCGGTTGGCATTATCGCCAAATATATCGGGTGTTCACCCGGTGTTCCATACCTCTATGCTCCAAAAGTACAACCCAAATCTGACCCATGTGGTGGATTGGGGCATGCTAATTGTTGATGCGGATGGGACCTTCAAGGAGGGACCGGTGCGTATCATGGATAGTCGAGAGCAGGTTTTGCAAAGCAAGATCGTGAGGCTGATGAAGGTGTTGTTGTAGCACTAAGGTGTAGAGGGGGCGACATGGGAGCGTGAGGACACTATACGGACTAATTATCCGTTCTTGTTTGAGGATGAAGGTACGCTCTTGTATTCATAAGTATTGTATTATTTGTTGCATATGCATGTGGTTAAGTGTGCATATGTGTGTGAATTTCATGGGCGAAATACTTTTTAAGGTGGACAAAATGTAAAACCTAGGTAAATTTGATTTTTTATGGAAAAAGCAAAACGGTAATTTGCCACTATAGTGCGGGCTGAAAAAACTAAATTTTTCTAGAGCTCGGATGATGAAATAGACCTCAGCGTTGGATTCGTCTCACAGAATCTAGCTGTTCAGTCAATTTTCATCGGATTCCGAGATAGTCAGATTTTTTACGTTTTACGAAGCAATTGGGTATTGGGTGACCTCATAAGCGAACTCGAAAATAAAATTTCAAAAATTGGATAATAATTTAATGCAAGTTGAAATAAAAATATTTTGAATTGAACCGTGATGAAATTTAATCGATTCAGGTCAAAATTGGACTCGAAAAAGGAGAACGTGTGGCGAAATATAAACCATGCATTTAAAGGGTATAAATAAGGGAGAAAAATTTGATTTTCTCCCCATTTTTAGCCAGGTCTTCACGTTGGAGAGGGAAAAGAGGGAAAAAGAGAGATTTTCAAATTTCTCTCTACGATCTACGCCTTCTTGTCGCTCGCATTCATGGGTATTAGGCATGAGGGTGTGTGTGTGCATGGTTGTCATCAAACACCACACTTGGTAGATGATGGGTGGACTCGGAAAAGTTGGATCGAAGACTTAGTTGAGTTGCACGATTAGCATGGTAAATTGGGTCAGGATTAGCAAGAAGGGCTAGACTATCCCTCGGGCGTGAGACCTGGTTGTTTCAGATACGCATTCCGTTGGTATCAAGTCCATAAAGTGTGTCGGCGTATGCGGGGCTGTTGGTGGAAGTTCATAAATGCCATGTCAGTTAGGTGAATGTTTGTGGAAGTCCATGAATACCCACCTAAAAAAAGACCTGGGGAATTAAACTGTCATTGGTTGTGAAACATCAATGGCAGGGGCTTGGAAAACCCAGATTTGCCCTCACGACATTTGCATGTCTTGGGGGAGCCAGTAAGGGCTCGGGTTGAAGTTCAAGAGTTAGTCTCATCTAATTTCATGGCATGGCATGGTAATTCCTATCATTGAATTGCATATTCTTAATTGGAATGGTTATTGCTTGTTAAATGTTGCATGTGTATATTTCATATGCATTTGGGTTGGGGAGTAGCCTTTTAGGAGATATTTTATTGAGCATAACTCACCCTTTATGAGAACACATTTCAAGTGAGGGCTATACACTGGTGGAAGGCTCTCACTCGGGGCCTCAAGGATGAAGAAAATCCGACTTGTGGCTTTTAAACTATATTTTGTAAAACATTTGTGAAATTTGATTTTGGGCTTGTAAATCTATGAAAATGATTGTAATAGAACTTGTATGAACCATGTTTTATATGAAAATTTTCATTATACATGTGTTAGGTTGATATGGAAAGGATTGGAGTGGATTAAAAATTGAAAACAGGTGAAACAGGCAGATCTGAACACACAAACTGGTTAGGAGGTTGAGCTCTTCTACCGGTAGATAGGGTCCAATAGGTATATCAACCGGTAGAACGTCATATTTTTTTTTTTGTGGTAGAACATTTCCAGTGGCATTTCTATTGGTAGAACTTGCACATCTTCTACCGGTAGGTTTTTACAGATTTTCTAAAAACAGGAATCCAGTGTACAACTTCTATCGGTAGGTTTTTGAACACTTCTACTAGTAGGTTTTATTAAAACTTCGAAATTTTGAAATGTTTCACTAAGCTCTTAGGCATTGTTTTGTCTTGCTCGAGTATGTTCTATGGGAGGTATATGATGATGAACTTAGGTATATGAGGATGCGTGGGTTATGATCCAGGTTAAGGAGATGTTATTGATGTGACGTTAGGTTGTGCAATGATCACGGGTACTTCTGCAGGTTGATGGGTGTTCAACGGTTGATAAAGGATGCCTGGTTTTAGAGGCGTCATAATTTCCACACATAGATTTCCCAAATATATATTTCCCATAGTACCTTTAACATAATTTTCCTATGAGAGTTATGTTTACTACAAAGCAAAGATTGCACACCAATTACATCTGATTTCTATTTCACAACAAAACTTCAGTATCATGAGTATCTAATATAAATTTAAGAAATCCCCTATCAAACAAAAGTTCAACTCTCTAACTTTAATATGAACTAAAAAACACTTCTGTATAATTCAATAACAAGAGGAATATCAGGATGCCTGAGATGCGTGGGAGACTTTTCGTAGGCAATATCTAGAGATAGGCGCTATCAAGTCCTAATTTGGTGTTACTTCTCCACCTCCACATTGTATGGTGGCTCCAAGGAAGGCCACAATTGAGGGGAAGGGGAAAAAGAAATTGCTTGACATCTAAAGTGAGTTGATCATAAATTTGTTCCCAACTGCAGGAAATGTATCAAATAGGATTCCCGAGGTTGTCTCCTTAGGGAAAACGATTGGTTCAAAGGGTGGTACGAAAATAAAAGTAAAAACTCTAAATTTTTGGAAAAGTGGTTGAAGGAATTATCAAGTAAGAAATAAAAATTAAACGAAAGACAGATTAATCGTCATAGTTCATCTCACCATTAACAGATATTTTGACCCAATGTTATAACTCACTCAAGATTGTACTCAAACGCACTCAAGCATAAAAATATTCAACAAAAATCCATTAACAGTAACAAAAGTATATTTAAGTTGATTGACCTAATTTTGAAAGAGTTAAATTCATATCGATTGCAGTGATTTCAAGAATTATTCGTGTCAGACCTAACTATACATATCGATTGTGCTTTCAACTTTAATTATTCAAGCAACTAAATACTTAATCTTTGGAAAAATCCTAATTAGGTCAAAATCCCCATTCATGGATGAGACTCCCTCATTTGATCAAACCGGAAAATGACTACTCACTCATCATAGAATTGAAAACTAAAGCAATTAAAAGAAGCATATTCATACTTCAAATTAAAATAAAACTGAAATTGAAAAAGCAAGAAAAATAAATTATAATAAATGGTAAATTAAATTTAAAAATTACCTAAATAGTTTTCTTGGATGAAAATTAATATACATTGATTTATTGAATCACTTTTTCAGTACAAGATAATTATGTTGGATCCAAAAAAATTGCTACATCACTTCTTCTACTACACATTCTTGAATTACTCTAAATTTGAACCACATTTTTTCCAAATCATTGTGTCCTATCCAATTCATTTACGGTTGATTCAAACTAACTTCTCCCGATTAAACTTTACTAGATGTGACAGTCTATCCTCCTTAAAGAAGTTTCATTCTTAAAACTTTCACTATCACTAATCACAACCCGAATAGGGAAATTAATCATCCTTGCCACAATTATACACGTGGAACTATAATAGCACGAGCTAGAGGGGAGTGAATAGGTTTTTAATAAACTTCAAGGAAACATACACCAATTTTAGACTTAACAACCTTAGTTAACAATTCATTATTTAATTAGTCGATTGAAGCTTCATGGACCCTTTTTATTAACGAACAAACCCTTTAATGGAATGAGTGGGTGCAAGATGTATGAATTCGACAATCATAACTAATACTCAAATCCACCAACCTTATCCCTCCGAAAGCCCAACCACCAATTATCAAAACAAATTGATGAAGATATGAGATAATATAATCAATGAATTTCATCAAATACATTGTGAGTGAGTGCAATTGCAACTGTGTGATAAAAATAAAGGAATAATCAATAGCTATAACACAAGCAATTTTAACGTAGAAACCCTCTAAACAAAAACCACTAGTTCAATACTGGTACACCTAGACCCAGACCACTATTCTCGAAGTTGATTACAAAGTCAAAGGCTTATACCTCAACTATTAGACTTATGGTTAGATGCTTTCTATCTTCAATTTAACCCACCAAATTACCTCATCGCAAGATCTTGAGCAATACCTTCTTTAGGGAAAATTGAGCTTCATGATCCGAATTAGTCTCGAGCAACCTTCAAGGGGTTCGGTGGTTTTCCACTTGAACTCGGTTTTTTTCAAAATAAGAAGTTACAAAGCAAGATTCATCATATAGATCTTTGGTATTTTGGATCCTTAGGGATCTAGGGTTTTTTCTTGATTCTCCATATGATGTAAGAGGTTGATCTAGGCTTAATGAGAATGAGAATTAGCCTAGGCTTAGAAGGATTGCCCATATTTATAGCCCCATAATTAGAGTAATCTTGTGTAACACCCCAATTCATTTCAAAATATTCAAAGTGCTAATAGCCTCCATAACAAGTAAACAATACAAACCTCAAACAATGATTAAGCTCTGACACCAAATTTGTAAACACTCAGATCCAATTGCATATACAAATGAGCTTTTGTTATTGAGCTCAATAGATAAATATACCATAAATAACTATGATACGAATCACTCACAGACTTGTTACATTTGAAACATGTACATCAAGCTCATTACAATTTGCATGCCACAGAAACACTACTCAGCACTTAGAATGAAAACTAGTATTTCAAACATTCAAAAACTTTCCTACCACCTGCTAATCTAAAAAGGGAAAAAAAATATAGGGTGAGCATCAACAGCTTAGTAGAGTAACTCAATGCAAGACAAATGAGTTTGAAAATAAGCAATTTGACATGATTGGGAATCAAAACAATTCATTCATACATATATAATAGACTAGTAAACGTTGAGGAAAAATAGTTAAGTTAAAAACAATAACATGATCACAACATCAATACATTAACACTTTGGTGAGCAAACGTCCTAATAGGCCACTCAGGGTTAATATGAACATACAATATAACCTTCTATGGAACTTTTACCCCAAGGAAGATACCCTCCCTGAATCAATTCGATACCCAAGTCCGAAGACCACTAGGCCACGTAGGCAGTTACAAACTCAATGAAAAAAACCACTATGGCTTCAATTTGGAATGTAGACCCTCTAGCGCTTGAACCCATGTGCACGTACATTTTATTCAAAAGGATCCTAGAATTAAAATTCATATGAACAATACAAGCAATACAATCATTATGACCATTTGTGTGAACTGCACTCAAAAATCTTAATCTAGGTCTAGATTCCAAGTCAAGTTTGAAAACATTGCTTGTTTTAGAATTGAGAAACCCTACTAGTCACGGTAAATCAATTCGAAATTGCCAAAAATAAAAGGCATTAATTTTCAATGAAATTTCATACACATACCCAATTTAACTATGTAAAAGTGAATAAAAAGACCAAAATGGCTTAAAAAGGATCAAATCAACCCTGGAGAAAAAAATAGACAATTTATACCACATATTGATCCAGGTATTAGATTGACCTAAATTTTACCAGGACCACCAACTAGATGTTACAGAACTTTTGGGACCAACAACCATCAAACATTGGACACGCCCTCACTTGCTATTGGGAGCCACTAGTGTCCTCCTCCCCACTTCATCTTCTTCCTTGGTCACTTTAACCAAAACCCTAGACACATTCACTAGCCTTGACCCCCTACTTCCACCACTTGTTTCTCACTCCACAATTCGCCATTTAACCTATTTTTTTAACCTATACACATACCTTGCAACCCTCTTTTAATCCCCATAGGTTTGAAGATTCGAATTAAACTTAAACCCATTCAAAAATTGAATTGAAGTTAAAGAAAAATAAGGTTTTTCCACAAATGCCCAGACCTACAATTGCCCCTTTCACCCTCCAAATTAGCTAGGGGAAACCCTTATTTGAAGCTCAACCATCCAAACCATGGAGATCAATTTCCACCATGGTCAAAAACTTTGTAACCACCTCGGGCCATAACCCACCTCAAAACCACCACCTAGGCAGTCCACAACCTCCCAACAACACAATACCAGGCTTTGATTAAACCAAAACACTCCCAATCGACAAACCCGTTTCACACAAACCCTACACCCAAAACTTTTAAACTTAATTCATTCATATACAGTTACCTAAATCAAAAACTAACTGTGTAAATGAATTCTTAGGATTCAAATTAAGATAGAAATATACCTCTAATCGTTCAAAGTTCAATCTTGATATTTTCTCTCTCTAGCTTCTATCTACTCTCCCTCCCTCTCTCTCTCTCCCCCCTCCAACCAAATTTTCCTTTCTTTTATACCATCCAGTAGCTTACTTATGATCTTCCCACGAAGCTAGTTTCTTCCATGCAGCCTATGAGAAGCCACAGCCCACCAGCAATCACCATGGGAGGTGTTTGTCACCCCAAGGGTAGTTTTGTAATTTCAAAATTTTGACTAGTTTCCAAAATTAATTAAAAATATTTTTTAAAAATTATATGCATATTAAATGAAGCACTAGAAATTATCAATTAAACTATCAGGATTAAATTTGACTTCCAATTTGATCCGTAAACACTATTCATGCACTCCTAACTCCTCAGCACTCGCTAATCCTAATTCGCCCAAGTATGCTTCCACACTCATTTTATCTTCATCAATCACCTTCCTACACCTAATTCACACCCTCACCATCTCCAAAACACCTACGCACACACTTTGGTGCTATCAATTCCTAGTTCGACTCTCCAAACCTCAAACCACTAACCACACAAGCACTTAATCGTATCCCAATTCTCAATCATAGAATATCAGGTCGTTACATCTTGGTGCCCAAGAAAACTAGAATTGCGAGGCACCACTAGAACCATTAGAGAATGGTTAGAGGGAGGTCAACACTAGGATGAGAAGAAGGACCCAAACCAAATTTGTTGAGCAGGAACCACTATAGCAGTGGCCAGACCGCTTGAGCCTTCAATAGGCTGCTCAAGCTGCCTACCAAGCCATCTCTAATACCAAGATTCTCCCTTTTAGTTAGAATCCAAAAAAAGAAATAACAAGTGAAAATTAACAAATGTAATATAAGTGATTTGATGCCAAGTTTGTAAAATTACTCTCCCTATGTAATGATAACAAATTATTTCTTTTGATATCCTCTATTAAACTAAGCCTCATGCTAGTCATTGAATTTCTCCCAATTTTTACTCAAAATCTTTCCACTTTTTTTTTTGGTTACAAAGTGTTAAACACAAACTTACAACGTTGTAGTATAGAATATGAATAAATGAGATATGCATAATTAAGTTGTTGTTCCGGGAGGGCGGAGAAATTAAGTGAATCTTCCCTCATGATTATATACGTGAAACTCATGACACTACCTAAAGGGGGTGAATAGGTTTTTTCGATTTTAAGCATAATTGATTACAAATTAAAACCTAATCTAGCACAATTACCTTATCCCACAAAGATTGGTAATTAATTAGTGAGAACCTCTTTTAGTCACCATGACCCCTTACACCCACGAAGATTGATGTTTATTAATATTCAATTAATTCACTCAAACATCCAATCACAAGGGGACCCCATAACCCAAAATTCAAATGCAACTATGGATGAAAAGATGTAAATCAATTATTCATACAAGCATATAGTGCACGTGTGAAAAGAATCCCAAGTGTATAAGCATAAACTATAAATAACACAAGTAGTTTGTTGATGCATAAGACCCACCTTGGGAAAAATCGCGGGAAAGTACTCGGAATTCACCAACACCTAATCCATTACTCTCAAAGTCAACATATAAGGACTGAAGTCTTATACCTCAACCAATAACATTGTTAGAGGATGCCTTGCTTAAATACGTCTCTCCACCAAAGTTCCTCTCTAATGTCTTGTGTTGCCTCATTTGGATTCATCTCCGTGAGGATTCTCTAGGCCTCGTGTAATAAGAGGCATGCAAATGATTCCTTGTATGCACACACCAATGAGTTTAGTTCATCAATCAAGATCTTCTCTCCAATTTGTTAGGTTAGGTAAAATATCTAGAAGGTAGCCTTGGGTCTTAGGGATCTAGAGTTATGGTGGAAGCTTTCTAAGTAGAAGATGAGGTTTTACTCTAAAATGATTTACAAGAGGCTTACCCTAGCTGAAGAAAATATTATCGCTATTTATAGGTTCGAAATAAAGGTAATCTATGTCAACATGAAAACTCAGATTTGTGAAAGACCAATTGATCAGTGGGAGGGCGGTTGTAAGACAGTGGTCAAAGGAATGAAAATTGGATTTCAATCTTGGCCAAGGAGAGCAGACACCTTGAGCGGCCATGAGACCCCTCGAGCAAGGTTAAGGCTGCTAGAGCGAGCTATATTTTTCTTTTATAGTCTTTTTCCTTCCCTAATTCATAAAGGGACCTCTCTAGTCAAGGCTAGCGAGCATAGGGTGGTCCGTACCAATTTTTAAAGCCTACAACCAAGTAAAAAACTTGTTCTCTTGAGCATTAAAGACTGTTGCTTAAGGAGGGTCCACTAATGACTCAAACTATGTTTTCAAAACACAAAGAGGTTTAAAAAATCTTTTTTTAAATCACCTAGGAGCCATACATAGATTGATCCCTAATTCCATTTTAATTATAATCCTCGAAAGTCTATTAAACCTATGAATCATTTTAGGTATCTAGGTCATTATCTTTATTGTAAGTTTGAAGGTGTAACTAGAGTGTGAATGATGTAAATTTTACGCTTGATCTCATCTCTTCAATACGCTTTTAGATCTTGAATCTTTATAATATTTTGACAATGCAATAGGTTGAGATTTATAACGAACTCCACAAAATCAGTTAATTACAAACAAATATCAAACAATTATCCTCTTTGCAAATTTTGTAATAAAATACTCAAGAAATTAAGATTATACTCACAAATCATTGAAAAAAATGAATAGTAAATCTAATCCCGACTCTCTTGCACACATGCTGAATCTCTATCTTAGTACAAGATCTACATCATAAGGTATTGCTTTTGTAGGTCATAGTCCTGCGCATCTCCACTAAAACCAAAACCTTTTAAAGAGCATCATATGTTATAGAATTAAATAACAAAATCATGGGTATGATAACCACCAAGCTAAGCATAGATTATATTTATATATACATCATGCAAGTGCAAATATATAACATGTTAAGAACTAAAATGCCTCATATGCTTGAGAACCTATTGATGTATGAATATCAATCACATCAAATTCTCCCCCTAAGTTGGTGCTCACAAGAAAAATAACAAGTGTAAAATAGGTGACTTAATAACTTGATTCTGTGTCGTGCTTGTCATATGTAATCAATGGGTTTCCATTTGTGACAAAAATGTCGAGAGCCAAAGTATAAGTAAGCTAGGCAACTCGAATCTTTCCTATAGCTAAGCTCCAGCTTGGGTGAGTGATATAAGGTTAGATTAGATTAGAGGGAGGGGGTCTGTGAACATCCGTCCCATGAATCACCAGGGAACCATTCATTACTCCTTAGTTGGGCTCTCACATGTCGGGGGTCTAATTAGATCAACCAGTGAAAGACTCTATGAATATTCAAATTGCTAGTTTTTCTAGGTTTTTATTTAAGTGTTGAATAATGTTGTTGAGGCATGTAAATTGTAATAAGCTTTATTTAAGTGTGTGAAATGTAATAATTCTATGGCAAAGTTTCTGCTTGATCCCAAATAGGTACACCCAAGTGTAGGTGGTCAAGAAGTAATAATTTCTCGGTAAGTTTGAGGTTGATCCTTAGGGAAATGATTTGGGTATAAGAAAAGGTGGAAATAGAGAATAGTTTATCTCAATTTTAAAGTGGGTAATTGTAACTAATTCTAAAGAAATTCTTTTGTATGAAAGGAACTCTCTAGTATCAGGATCAGGAACTAGTCATTTATATTGAATGTAATATTAATGCAATTATATCTTATCTTAGTTGACTTCCAACATTAGTGAAATGAATTGGTGGATATAACTTCTAAACCAAGATTTGATAATATAAAAATATAACTCTAAGAACTAGTAATATAAAATCGTAAGGAATTATAAGAATTTTCCATACCCAGGAATCAATCCAGTTAATGAACAATCAAATAAGTATACAGAGTATCTCACCTTGATTAAAATTATTCATTTAATCAAATAATAAAATGATAAATCATTCAAGAACAATAAATAAATAATGACATTAACATAAATATTCAATATAAAATCCCAGAACCCTACCCTAACTGTTAATAGTCCTACTTCATGAGATACAAGTTAAGGGTCAAGCTCCTCAAGAATTAGGGTTTCCAAAATAAAACTTCTCTCTACATCTTACTTTCAATCACAATGACTTTTGATAATAACATTCGTTCAATCGCACCAAACCACTTGATATCACTTAAAGATTTGCATTTCCTTTCAGGATTCCCATTGTTCCATCGAATTCTTCTTTTGTTCTACCAGAAATTACGAAATCCATGGAAGCTTTGGTAAATCTTTGAAATAAAGAAAATAGCGCTTATGTGCCTTAGGTGACCTTTGTAAGTCAATCGAAGCCTGCTAAGATAGTGACATTCAACTATGACGCCCCTAAAACCAGGGATCCTTTATCAACTTGTTGATCACCCATTAACCTGCAAAAGTACCCGTGAGCTTTGTATAACCTCTGTACATTTCAATCATTTGACCACTCCAAGGTTCAATATACATCAATTTACCCTTAATATTACTCCATTTACCTCCTTTGGGCAAAAGGACTCAAGACCCAAAGGCTTGACAAAAATATTTTGATTTTCTAAAAATTAAAGAAGACCTGCTAGTAGAAAAGCAATATTCTACAGGTAGGAAAACTCATTGGAAAACTTCTACAGATAGAAGATTGACGTTTTACCGATAGAAGAGCTCACTGAAAAGTTTCTATCGATAGAAGAGCTCACTGGAAAACTTCTTCCAGTAGGTAATCAACATTCTATCGATAGATCACTCCAGTTTTTCCCAATTTGATCCTTTTTCAATTCTAACTCTTCCAATCTCATACAACATCAACCCAAACTCATATAACATATAATTTTACACAAAATATAGTTCATATGAGTTCATTTTGCAATCCTTTACAATATTACATGTCAAAAAACTAAGTTACATGTTTGTTTTACAAAAACGTAATTTAAAGCCATATTTCGGCTTTTCTTCATCAATGAGAGCTGTCCACCAGTGCTTGTACCACACCAGAAATGTTGTCCCCATAAAAAGTGAGCCACGCTCAATAAGGTATCTCCTAAAGAGGTGACTCTCCAACCTAGATGCATATAAAATGCTCACATGCAAATTCAATAATCAGACAAACAATCCATTTAAGAATGTGCAATTTATAATTGAATTCTCTATGTCATGCCATGCTATGACATGAGACTCACACATGCAACTCAACCCAAGCCTTCACTAGCTCCCATAACACATGCAATACCTTGTGTATGAATCCGGATATTCCAAACCTCCGCCATTGATGTTGCACATCCAATGACCATTATAAATACGCTGACACACTTTATGGACTCAATACAAATAGAGTGCATATCCAAATCACCGGGTCTTGCACCTAAGAAACAGTCTAGTCCTTCTTGCTAATCCCGACCCTATTTTCAATACAACCCATGCAACTCAGTCGAACTTTGATCCAACTTTGTCGAGCCCATGCATCATCCACCAGGAATGGTGTTTGATCAGAACCATGCACACACCCACACTCATGTCACATGCCCACGAATGTGATGTTTGTCGTACATATGTAAATGAAATGTACAATTTTATTTTCTAATATCAAGTTCAATATGTCATCAGCACAATATGGACAATATTCCTTCAACCCTTCTAAGTTCTCAATGTCAATATATCATAATGCATATACCTTCCCAACATCAAATTTCAAGTATGTTATAATATAATCAATGAAAATAACACACTTAATCCACATAGACAATTCATCGAACACCTTCAAGGCATAAATGTAAACACATAGCATGCCCATCAATTCATTTTTCAAGAAATCACAAACAAGTAATTTCAGCATACCCAATTCATACTAGAATTGATTTTAATCATTCTTATACCAATTTTTCACATTTCAACTACCATAGGTATGTTCCATACATGAGATTTCATCTCTAACATCCTACCCATTTCATATTTCAACCCTAGGTTGGAAATAAACCTAATTAGGAAAAAAATCCTACCTCTTGAAGCATAATACACATAGTGGGGACCTCCCAACAATCCAAATCAACCCTTGAACCTTGATTTCAAAAATGCTATCTTTTGGACTTCATCAAAATTCATGTTTTTGGTACATAGGCATAGCCCTCGTTGTGTAGATGAACTTTGGTTCTTGGGCCAAGTCGATTCGATGAGCGGTTGGCCCTAGATCGTAGGGAGAATCTTGAAGAATTCCTTGATTTTTCATCTCTTCTTCCTTCTCTCTTTCAAATAAAAAATCCAGCTAAGATTGGGGAAGAAATATGATTTTTCTTCCCCTTTTACACTTTCCAGATACTTGGCCCTCGTTGTGCCACACGTATGTTTTTTTGGTGTCCGATTTTGTCCTTAAACAATTAAATCTCATCCTGATCCAAGTTCAAGATATTTTTAGTTGAACTTACTTTAAATTATTTTTCACTTTTTGTAATAATTTCCCGATTGCGTTTATTTTGGTCATTTACACCCAATTGCCTCGTAAAACACAAAAAATTTGACTATCTCAAAATTCAACAAAAATTGATTAGGTAACTAGATTTTGCAAGATGAAAGCAATGGTGAAGTCTTTTTTGTCATCCGAGTTCTAGAAAAATTTGGGTTTTCAACCCTTGCCGTATCAGCTAATTACTGTTTTGGCATTTTTCATAAAAAATCAAATTTACTCAAGTTATACATCAACAATGGAGAACCTGGGATGTATTGGACAATGGATGAGACTCAAGAATTGTCCAAGAACTTTCAAAAGACTTTGATAGAGAAATGTGCTTATGGGAGGCCTTCTTTAGGTGTTATTCGCGAGTTTATTGTATCTAGATGGTTGTTTAAAGGAGATTTCACTATGGGGATTCTAGATTCAAGACATCTGTTGATTCAGTTTATTCTAAATAAGGATTATGTGTAGACTTGGCTTATAGATATGACGTATATCAAGGGTTTCTTTTTCAGATTTTTAAAATGGTTTTTGGAATTTTAACTTGGGGTGGAGCCTCCTTTAGTTCTTGTGACGCCCCTAAAATTGGGGATCGTTTGTCAACTTGTTGATCACCCATCAACTTGCGAAAATATACATGAATGCCGCATAACCCAACACCACGTCATAACATTCCTTTTACTGGGATCATAACCAACACAATGTTTGGACAAAGTCTTCCTTGTACCGGGCACTCCCAAATGTATAACTTGTGTTCATTTCAATCACTTGACCATTCCGAGGTCTAATATACATCAATTTGTCCTTAATATTATTCCATTTACATCTCTTGAACAAAAGGACTCAAGGTCTGAAGGCTTGGAGGAGCTACTTGTAGCTCGTGTACGTGCTACCTATAGCTGAGCCCTCTACCAACAAGCAACTAGTGCAAAGTTTTGGAGGAGCTGCCGGTAGCTAAGTTCTCTAGAATTGTGCTACTGGTAGATGAGCCCAAGTTTCCCCCAATTCCATCTTTTTTCAATTTCAACTCACCCAATCTCATGCAACATTCATCCAAACTCATATAACATCAAATTTTACATAAAAAATTGTTTATATAAGTTCTTTTTATAATCCTTTATACAATGTTAAATATCCAAAATCAATTACATGATTATTTTACAAAAGTATAATCTAAAGCCACAACTCATCTTTCTTCATCAACGAGGGTCCAAGTGAAAGTCGTCCACTATCGTTTGTCCCACACCTAAAATGTTGTTCGCATAAAAGGTGAGCCATGCTCAATAAGGTATCTCCTAAAGAGGCTACTCCCTAACTTAGATGTATATGAAATGCTCACATGAAATTCAACAATCAAACAAGCATTCATCCAAGAACATACAACTTCAAGAATAAATGTCATAATGCCATGCCATGGTATGAGGTGAGACTTACACATGCAACGCAACCCGAGCCTTTACTAGCTCCCATAACACATGAAATGTTATGCATATGAATGCGGGCATTCCGAGCCCCCGTCATTGATGTTACACATCCAATGACTATTTATAAATCCTAGGTATTTCTTGGATAGGGTATTTATAGACTTCCACCAACGGGCACCCAACTGACACGACATTTATAGACTTACACCAATGGTTTCACATACGCTGACACACTTTGTGGGCTCAATACTAGTGGAATGCGTATTCAAATCACTAGGTCTTAGAACCTAGGAATAATCAAGCCCTTCATGCTAACCCCGACTCTATAGTCATTGTAAAACCATGTGAGTTAGTTGAACCTTGGTCCAACTTTCCTGAGCCCACACATCATCCACCAAGAATGGTGTTTGATCAAAACCATGCACACACCCACACCCATGTCACATGCCCACGAATGTGATGCTTCTCACGCATATGCAATGTAATGTACAATTGTATTTCATATGATTATGTAACTAAGATTTCAATTGCAATCACAACATCATTTTCAACATGTCATAAGCACAATATGAACAACATTCCATCTCAAAAAACATTCTTAATTGTCAATTATATCATAAGCATATAATTACAATCCATATCCTCACTATGATGCCCCTAAAACCGGGGGTCATATGTTAACCGTTGACCATCCGTCAACCCGCAGAAATACACATGATTGTCGCACAACTCGACGTCACGTCAATAACAACCCCTTAACCGGGATTTTAACCCACACGTAAAAAAAATGTGTTCATTTTATCATTTGATCCAACCGTGGTCCAACGTACCAAAATTCAAACTCCATTATAGTCCATTTACATCCTTGGAACCCAAGAACCCATAGTTCTAAAGCATGGCAAAGGAATTTTAAAATTTTCAAAATTTTGAAAAGTGTACTGGTATGGGTTGCATACTGGAACAACTGTACCGGTATGGGTTGCCTACTGAAAAATCTGTACTGGTATGGGTAACCCACTGAAAAATTGTACCAGTATGGGAAACCCACTGGACCTCGTTGTACCGGTACTGCGTACTGGTACAGTTTGGTGACTTTTGCCTATTTCACTGCTTTTCATTTCCAACTCATTCGTAAACATATTATTTCCATCCAACTCATGTATAATGAAGGTTTTCATATTACATAAGATTCATACCAACTTTTTTACATTCATTTTGATGAATATACATATCAAAAACAAGTACATAAGATTCATACCAACTCTTTTACATTCATTTCGATGAATATACATATCAAAAACAAGGTTTTCATAAATATTTACAATATTCAAAATAAAGCCACATTTTCGGCTTTCTTCATCTTTGAGGTCTCATGTGAGGGCCTTCTTTCGGCGTGTATCCCGTACTTGAAATACTTTCCCGTATAGGGTGAGCCAAACCCAGTAGAGTATTTCCTACAGAGACTACTCCCTAACCTAAGTGCATATGAAATGTTCATGCAATATTTAACAAGCTACAATAGTTCCAATCAAGATCAACAAGTCTATGATGGATTCTAACACGTCATGTCAGGATATGAGATGACACTCACTCATGAAACTCTACCCGAGCCCTCCCTGCTCCTTTCACCCATGCAATGCTATGAGTATAAAATCGGACTTTCCAAGCCTCTACCATTGGCGTTAAACATTTAATGACTATTTTAATTAAAATTCTCTGGGTCTTTCTTGGGGTGGGTTTTTATGGACTTCCACCAACGGCACCCAACCGACATGAAATTTATGGACTTCCACCAACGATTTTGCGTACACTAACACACTTTATGAGCTCTTATACCAATGGAGTGAGTATCCGATCACCAGGTCTCTCACCCGAGGGATAGTCTAGCCCTTCTTGATAACCCGGACCCAATTCTTTTTCCATGTCACTCAATCGGATGTTCGATCCAACCTTCCCGAGCCCACCCATCATCCACCTATGTGGTGTTTGATGTCAACCATGCACACACACACACACACACATGTCCATGGATGAGGTTCCTCCGTGCGAATGCAATGTAATGCACCATTGCTATATTAATGTCATGCCCATATGTAATGAATGCCACATGAGCAAGTTTAATAACATTTCTACATATTTCATGTCAATTCATATCTCATGCATATAATCACCATTTTCCTCACAATGTCAATGTGTCAATAAACAAACATCAACATTTTATTCTCAACAATATATTACAAGCATGTTATTACATAATAAATACCCATAACACATTTTATTCACAAAGGCATAAAACACATAATATGCCCACATAACACCAAATTCCATGAGATTACACACGTATTTTCCACATATTAATTCCAAGCTGGGAATTTATTTTAAACCATTTCTATACCCATTTTATTTCCCATTTTCAACACCCATTTTATCAATTTCACAACAAGAGGCAAGTTATATATAATTCTATCAACCTACCCATTTCATATAATCACCCTAGGTTAGAAATACACCAAAGTAGGAAGGAACTCTACATCTTGAAGCGTGAAATCATGTTGGAAAGTTCCAAGAATTTCACCTGACCTCTAACCCAAGCTTCCAAAAAAATTTTATTTTTCAAACCATTGGTGAACGCCCTCATTTTTGGTACGTATGCATAGCCCTTGATGAGGAGATCGACTTTTATTTTTGGCTCGCGTTGATTCGACCAAAGTTTGCCCTTGAGCACAAGTAAAAAGCTTGAGGAAACCCTCTTTTCTCTCTCTCATTTCTATCGGGTAACGATTGATCAAGAATGGGGGAGAAACCAGATTTTTTTGCTCTATTTATACCCTCTAATTGTTTGGCCCACAGTGCGCCACACGACCATCTTTTTTTTGGGTCCATGTTTGCCCCGAAACGATTAAATTTCATCCTGATTTAAGTCCAAAATATTTTTATTTTAACTTACCTTAAATTATTTTTAAAATTTTTAAATTTTATTAAAAATTTTGATTTTGAGTCACCTGAGACTGGACCGCCTCGTAAAACATAAAAAATCCAACTATCTCGGAATTCGACGAAATTTGACGGGATAACTAGATTTCGCAAGAAGAATCCAATGATGGGGTCTGTTTCATCATTAGAGTTCTATAAAAATTCAGGTTTACAACCCGCACTGTAGTGTCAAATAACCATTTTGCCTTTTTTCATAAAAAATTTAAATTTACCCGGGTTTTATATTCTTCTCCCCTTAAAAGAATTTTATCCTCGAAATTCAGACACACATACACATTTAACTGCATGCATATGCGACGACAATATTACATTTAAAATTATAAAACTTGTACCTCCATCCTTAAACGAGAACAGATTGTTGGTACGTATGGTATCCTCACGGTCCCATGTCACCTCCTTTACTCCTCAGTGCTGCCACAACACCTTCATTGACCTCACGGTCTTGTCTCGCAAAACCTGCTCTTGGCTATCCATGATGAGCACCGGTCCCTCCTCAAAGGTTCCATCAGCATCAACAATCAACTCACCCCAATCCTCTACATGTGTCAGATCTGGAGTATACTTCCAGAGCACAGAGACATAGAACACCACGTGAATACCTAATAAATTTGGCGATAATGCCAATCTGTAAGCCACTGTACCCACCCTCTCGAGTACCTCGAAGGGCCCGATAAACCTCGGCGACAGTTTTTCCCATTTTTTGAACCTGACCATTCCCCTCTTAGGCATTGCCTTCAAGAAGACGTGATTACCCCCTCAAACTCCAAAGGGCGCCACCATCTGTCAGCATAGCTCTTCTGTCGGCTCTGAGCTCTAAGAAAACGCTTCCGTATCAAGTCCACCTTTTTCGAGGTGTCTCTAATCAAATTTGGACCCGTAGAGGGTCTTTCTCCTACCACCGTCCAACAAATCGGATAAAGACAAGGCCTCCTATATAATGCCTCATATGGTGTCATCTTTATGCTCGTCTGATAACTGTTGTTGTAGGCGAACTATACTAAGGGTAGGTGCCCTTCCCAGCTACCCTTGAGATCTAGGACACATGTCATAGCATGTCTTCTAAGGTCTAGATGGTCCTCTCCGAATGACCGTCCATCTATGGATGAAAAGTTGTGCTCATCATCAACTATGTCCCTATGGATCATTGAAAACTCTTCCAAAAATGAGCTATGAACCTGGAATCCCGATTCTATATTATAGATATAGGCATCCTATGCAACCAGACAATCTCCCGTATATATGACTTACAGAATTCCTCCAGTGTGAAGGTCATCCACACAGCCAAAAAGTGTGTCGACTTCGTAAGTCGGCCCATTATCACCCATACTGCATCATGCCCTTACGAGGTTTGTGGCAAGTGAGTCACAAAATCCATCATGACATGCTCCCACTTCCATTCAGCTACCTCCAAAGGCTGGAGTAACCCTGCTGGTTTTTGGTGTTCAGCCTTCACCTGTTGACATGTGAGACATTGGCTAACAAAATACCCCATGTGTCTCTTCATCCCACTCCAATAGTATTGGTGACGAAGATCATGGTACATCTTCGTGCCACCTGCATGCACAATAAATCGAGAGCAATGAAACTCTCTAAGAATCTCCTTTCTTAACTCCGCATACTGGGGAACCACAATCCTTTCCCTAAATCGAAGACTACCATCCGTGTGCATAGCCCAGCCCTCGTCATCTGTACTTGATTGTACTTGGTCCCTAATGGATAAAATCTCTATATCCTGTCTCTAGGACTCGATCACTCTACTCAGTAGGGAATGCGTAGCCACCAAACTTCTCAAAGTGCCCTAAGCCTGGCCTATGTAGCGTGGCCCGAACTGTCCCACAGTCTCAAGCATCTACCACTACTAGGAAGCCACACTAGCCAAGACTCCCCATGACTTTTGGCTGAGTGCATCAACCACCATATTTGCCTTACCAGGATGGTAATACAAAGTGAAGTCATAGTCCTCCAAATACTCCATCCAACTGCGCTGCCTCATGTTGAGGTTTTGTTGTGTGAAGATGTACTTCAGACTCTTGTGGTCTAAAAACACCTCGAACTGTTCACCATATAAATAGTGGTGCCAAGCCTTCAAGGCAAAGACAATGACCACCAACTCCATGTCATGTGTAGGGTAGTTCTACTCGTGATTCTTCAACTGTCGAGAACCATAAGCCACCACTCTTCCCGATTACATCAAAACACAACTAAGTCCATCCTTCGAGGCATCACAATACACTGTGTAACTCTGTCCCCTTTCCAGAACTATTAAAATAAGGGTGGAAGTAAGCCTCCTCTTCAATTCTTGGAATGCCTTCTCACACGAATCATTTCACTCAAACTTGAACCCTTTCCGAGTCAATCTTATCATAGGTGCAGCTAGTCGGGAGAAGTCCTCGATGAACCTCCTATAGTACCCTGCCAGTCCTAAGAAACTACGTATCTCGAAGACTAATCTTGGCCTTTCCCAACTCATAATCGCCTCAACCTTCTCTGGGTCCATCAATACACTAGAAGCCGACACCACGTGTCCCAAAAATTTCACCTTGGTTAGCCAAAATTCACACTTGTTGAACTTGGCGTACAATTGATGAACTCTCAAGGTCTGGAGAACAACCCTCAAGTGACCCTCATGCTCCTCCTTAGACTTGGAGTAAATTAAGATGTCATCAACAAAGACCAAGACGAATTGATCTAGGTAGGGTTGGAACACCCTATGCATGAGATCTATGAATGCCGTCAGGGCATTCGTTAATCTGAAGGGCATCACAGTGAACTCAAAATGCCCATACCGCGTTCTGAACGTCGTCGTAGGAATATCTGCTTCCCTAATCCTCAACTAATGGTAGCCGATGTGAAGATCTATCTTAGAGTAGACCCGAGCTCCCCTCAGTTGATCAAAAAGATCATCGATCCTTGACAAAGGGTACCTATTCTTGATAGTAACTTGGTTCAACTATCGATATTCTATACACAATCAAAGGCTCTTGTCCTTCTTCTTAGCCATTAACACTAGAGTGCCCCATGGTGAAGTGCTCGGTCTAATAAAGTCCTTGTCCAATAATTTTTGCAATTGGACCTTGAGTTCTTGTAACTCTGCTAGCGCCATCCTATGTGGAGTCATAGAAATAGGCGATGTACCGGGATGCAACTTAATGCTGAAGTCTACATCCTTATGGGGAGGTAATCCCGATAGTTCATCCGAAAAAATATCCACATACTCACACACAACCCAAGTTAGACACAAATCCTGTCTCACCTCATCCTCCAAGATAAGGCTCGCAAGCCAACCCATCAACTGCCCATGCTAACGGGAGTCATACATAGATTGGAGCAAAGCTTTATACTTTTCCCTCTGAAACTTAAAACAAACACCGTTCGGTGTGTAAGAAGTTACTCTCTTCTAAGTGCAGTCAATGACGACCCGATGTGCTGGCAACTAATCCATCCCGAGGATAACATTGAACTCCGATATGTTCATAACCCTAAGGTCCACGGTGAGTAGAATCCCTGAGATCTCTAACTCACAGCCTCAACATATCTGGTCAACACATACCCTAGCTCCTAGTGGTGAATTCACATACAATGGCTCTTGCAAGAAATCAACCTCTAAGCCTAGATCCCTAACACATGATATAAATATGAATGAATGTCATGCACTAGAGTCAAATAATACCCTTACCCATAAGCGAGAGAGTAGAAATGTACCCTAAATAACTGACTGATCTATTGGCTTAGTCTGAGGCATGATGGCGTAAACACACCCCTAGGTCTCTGAAGTCCCAGCTTGCATGCCTTGTCCTCAGCCTCGGCCCATACCATGGCCTATTTGGCCTGATCACGTAGTCCCCGCTCGTGAAGTAGTAGGGGTCTGTGTAGCATCCTGGAACTAGTACTGATTTTCCTGGCCCATGGTGAGGTAGGGAGGAACAAAGTGCGTCTGTGCATGCCGCATCAAAGATTGGGACTGGGATCCTCCATAGCTCTGAGATCCTTGTCGCTAAGGACAATCCCACTTCATATGCCACGGTTGGTTGCAATGATAGCAAGTTCTCTGACTTGCCTGATAGGAAGGCCTCTGATTTCTCCCTCCTTAGGAGGTTTGACCCTGGCCTTGGCCTTGATAGCCGTGACCCTATCCCTGTGGAGTAGAACGTCTTTGTCTCTTTCCCGAGCTAGAAGAAGAGGATTGGCCCTCCTTCTTCTTGTCTTTAGCACCTGTTTCCCGGATATTCCGTGCGTCCTCAACTTCTCTCTTAATGGCCATAGCTGTCGTGACCATCGATTCTAAGTTTTGTAGGCAGTGGCCCACAATCTTACCCTGGATGGACAATTTCAGACCATTTTCAAACTTCCTCACCTTGGCCATGTCTGTGGCCGTATAATCATCGACGAAATGGGCTAACTCACTGAACTTAGCCATGTATTCTAGCACTATCATTGTCCCTTGTCTCAAATCTAAGAATTTCTGGGTCTTTTGCATGTCGAGCGGCCGCTGGAAAGTATTTACCCATGAAGAGTTCTCAAAACTCTCCCCATGTCATTTCTTCCAAGTTCTCGGAGTCTTTTTCCCACTCCCACCACAGTTGGGCTTCTCCCTCTAACTGGAATATGGCTAGCCTTATCTTTGTGGCATTGGAAGTGATCTCCATTGCCGCTAAAATCTTATCAACCTACAGGAACCAATTGTTGGCTATCATCGCATCTGCTCCTCCCTTAAAAATCGGAGGCTTGTGTTTCTTAAACCTCTAGAGGTTACTCAAGCCTCCTTATCCCACACTTGCACTAGCCTGTGCAATAGTAGCAACTGCAGCACTAGCTTGTGCAATGGTAGCAGCTACAGTACTAATAGCCTACACGAAGGCTTAATGGTCAAAGGCCGATGGTGGTTGATTATTGTTCTGCCCATCGCCTCGGCATCTTCTTCCCCTATTTTCCATCTACACACATTTTAGACAGCAATAAAGCCTCACATAGTATTCCATGGTAGGGACCAAATTTTAAACTTTGAGATTCATCTCCTTGTCCCCGTAGTAGAGCCTATGCCACCCACTAGTTGACCTTTACACCTAGAACTATCTCGTTCCCTTTGTTTTTCGATCCCCAAGGTTATGTTTTTTCACCTTAGTGTATCTTTTCCATATACACTTCACCATGCATATAATCCACATAACACATAGCACTTAATATGTAGCAATTTAAGCACATAACATGAAATACACAATAAATGTAATGGTCTAAACCCATGCCCATCAAGCCTTAGGTAATTCGAATACCTAAGCTCTGATACCAAGCTGTGACGCCCCTAAAATCGGGGGTCATATGTTAATCGTTGACCATCCATCAACTCGTAGAAATACTCGCGATTGTCGCACAACTCGATGTCACTTCAATAATATCCCCTTAACCGGGATTTTAACCCACACGTAAAAAAAAATGTGTTCAACTTACCACAATTCAAACTCCATTATAGTCCATTTATATCCTTGGAACCCAAGAATCGATAGTTCCAAAGCATGGCAATGGAATTTTCAAATTTTCAAATTTTTGGAAAGTATACCAGTACGCCGTACCGATAAGGGTTGCCTTTTGGAACAACTGTACTAGTACGGGTTGCCTACTGAAAAATTGGTATCGGTACAGGTAACCCACTGAACAATCTGTACCGGTACGGGTAACCCACTGAAAAATCTATACCAATACGGGTAACCCATTGAACCTTGTCATACCAGTACGCAGTACCGATACAGTTTGCCAACTTTTGCTTATTTCACCTGCTTTTCATTTCCAACTCATTTGTAAGCATATTATTTCCATCCAACTCATGTATAATGAAGGTTTTCATATTACATAAGATTCATACCAACTCTTTTACATTCATTTCAATGAATTTACATATCAAAAACAAGGTTTTCATAAATATTTACAATATTCAAAATAAAGCCACATTTAGGCTTTCTTCATCTTTGAGGTCCCTTGTGAGGGCCTTCTTCTTGCGTGCATCTTGTACCTAAAATATTTTCCCGTATAGGGTGAACCACAGAGGCTACTCCTCAACCTAAGTGCATATGAAATGTTCATGAAATATTTAACAAGCTACAATCGTTCCAATTAAGATCAACCAAGTCTATGATGGAATCTAACACATCATGCCATGATATGAGATGACACACCCTCAACCCGAGCCCTCCCTGCCTCCTTTCACCCATTCAATGCTATGAGTATAAAATCGGGCTTTCAAAGCCTCTGCCATTAGTGTTACACATCCAATAACTATTTTAAATAAAAATCTCTAAGTCTTTCTTGGGGTGGATTTTTATGAACTTTCACCAACGCCACCCAACCGACAAGGAATTTATGGACTTTCACCAACGGTTTCGCGTACATCGACACATTTTATGGGCTCTTATACCAACAGAGTGAGTATCCGATCACCGGGTCTCTCACCTGAGAGATAGTCTAGCCCTTCTTGCTAACCCGACCAAATTCTTTTTCCCTGCAATCATGCGACTCAGTCGGATGTTCGATCCAACTTTCTTGAGCCACCCATCATCCACTTATGTGAAGTTTGATGTCAACCATGCACACACACCCACACACATGTCCATGAATGCGGTTCCTTTGTGCAAATGCAATGTAATGCACCATTGCTATATTCATGTCATGCCCATATGTAATGAATGCCACATAAACAAGTTTAATCACATTTCTACATATTCCATGGCAATTCATATCTCATGCATATAATCACCATTTTCCTCACAATGTCAATGTGTCAATAAACATACATCAACATTTTATTCCCAATAATGTATCACAAGCATGTTATTACATAGTAAATACCCATAACACACTTTATTCACAAAAGGCATAAGACACAGAGCATGCCCACATAATACCAAATTCCATGGGATTACACAAGTATTTTCTACATACTAATTTCAAGCTAGGAATTTATTTTAAACCATTTCTATACCCATTTTCTTCCCCATTTTCAATACCCATTTCATCAATTTCACAACAAGAGGCAAGTGATATATAACTCTATCAACCTACCCATTTCATACAACCACCCTATGTTAGAAATAAATCAAAGTAGAAAGGAATCCAACATCTTGAAGCATGAAATCACGTTGGGAAGTTTTAAGAATTTCACCCGAGCTCTATCCCAAGCTTCCAAAAGAATTTCATTTTTCAAACCTTCTGTGAACACCCTCGTTTTTAGTACGTATGTGTAGCCCTCGACGAGGAGACCAACTTTTGTTCTTGGCCTACGTTGATTCGGCCAAAGTTTGCCCTTGATCACAAGAGAAAAGCTTGAGAAAACCCTCTTTTCTCTCTCTTTTCTATCGGGGTAACGATTGATCAAGAATGGGGGAGAAACCAGATTTTTCCCCCTATTTATACCCTCTAATTGCTTGGCCTACAATGCACCACACAATTCTCTTTTTTTCGGGTCCATTTTCCCCCCAAAATGATTAAATTTCATCATGGTTTAAGTCCAAAATATTTTTATTTTAACTTGCCTTAAATTATTTTCTAATTTTCAAAATTTTATTAAAAATTTTATTTTTGAGTCACCCCAAACTCGACCGCCTCTTAAAACATAAAAAATTTGACTATCTCAAAATTCGACAAAATTTGACGGGGTAATTAAATTTCACGAAATGAATCCAACGATGAGGTCTGTTTGATTATTAGAGTTCTAGAAAAATTCAGATTTATAACCCGTACTGTAGTGATAAATTACTATTTTTCCCTTTTTCATAAAAAAATTAAATTTACTCCAGTTTTACACTCAGTAACCATGTTACAATATCTTCAATGAAAAAACCATGCTAAATCAACCTAGGCATTAATCAAACACCCAAAAGACACAAAAATCGTATAAACACATAATCATGCCCAATTTATCCCATTCTCAAGAAATCACCAAACAAGCAATTTCAACAAATCCAATTCATGCAAAATTGATTTTATTCATTCTCATATTATTTCTCATATTATAGTTACACTAGAAATACATTTAGACAAAGGATTTCATCTTAAGTTATGCTATCCATTTCATACAAAACCCTAGGCTAAAAATAAGTCTGGTAAGGAGAAGAACCCTACCTTTTGAAGCGTGATACGAATGGTAGAAGCTCCAAGAAAACCCAACTCAAGCTTTAGAATTTATTTCAAAAAATCCCGTTCTTGGCACTTCGGCAAAATTTGTGCTTATTGGTACGTAGACGTAGCTCTTGTTACGTAGATCAACTTTCATTCTTGGGCCAAAGGATTTCGACGAACGAATCACCCTAGATCGCAAGATGAAGATGGAAAAGCCCTTGTATTTCTCTCTCTTCTTCTTCTTCTCTCTCTCTCTCTATATATATAAAAATTGGTTGGGTAATGGGGAGAAAATTTGGTTTTTCTCCCCTATTTATACCCACTGGATACTTAGCCTACAACGTGCCATATGTCCCATCTTTTTCTAATCTGATTTTATTTTGAATCAATTAAATTTTTTTCTATTTTAAATTAAATATATTTTATTTGAATAATTTTACATTTGTTTTCTATTTTTCAGAATTGATTCCTAGTCACGTTTATTTTGATCTCACAACACCCGATCACCTCGTAAAATGTAAAAAATTTGATTGTCTTGAAATTTAACAAATTTTGCGAGACGAATCCAATGGTAAGGTCCGTTTATTTTTTGAGTTTTAGAAAAATTTGAATTTTTAACTCATATCTTAGCAGCTAATTTCCATTTTATCCTTTTTCACAAAAATTCAAATTTTCTCAGGTTTTACAATTCCAGTTTGGGTTTCTTTGCCTAGATTGCCTATCCATCTTTTTAATCGAGAAAGCTTGAGGCACATTTTGAGTCTTGTGGGATGAATCTTAGTTATAGATAAACCTACTTTGTAGTTGTCTAGGCTAGGGGTTAGGAGGGCTCGTCGTGGAGGTGAATGTTCTTATTGATAATCCTAAGAGGTTTTGGTTGGATATGGGGGAATCGAGTGGACGAGGGTAGAAAATTTTCTATGAAAAAGACTTTAAATATTTTTCAATATGTCTGAATTAGGGTCATGGGGATTTGCAGTGTAGGAGGAATAAGAATGGGGAGGAAAGGAAGGATAGTAATTCAAATGGTGGTAAGACCATAGAGAAAGATTGGCAAATAGTGAAGGGAAAGGTGTTCTAAGTGAAAATCAAAGGATTGTGTAGAGAAAAGAATATAAGTAGTAGACTGATGGGCAAGAATTCAGAATCCAGAGCAAAAAGGAATTAGTGCTCAGGATTTGTCACATAAGGAAATGGAATCTGCGCTTCAGAAGTAAGAATGTTCAGTAAAAGATATAGGTCTTCAAGGTATTTCTTCAAATAGTATCCCAATTATTGAAGTTATAGATAAAGGTGATCCAAAGGTTTATGAGGTGGGTGTGCTAAACTCAGAACAAGAAAGGATGATGGAAATAAATCATTCTATATATGTAGTAGATCAGACTTTTGATTCTCTGGAAGAGAGAAGTAGGGTTCCTAAGGATGATGTGGAGGTTGAAGAAAAGGGGTTCAGTGTAATAGTAGGGATAGAGGAAAAGGATCAAGAGTGTTTGCCTAATTGTGGGGTGAATAGGCAATATTCCCTTACTTTGGGGTCTTCATTTCTAGTTGATCATCAGTTTATGGTTAGAGAATTGAGTACTTTTTCTCTGGATGATGATTGGGGATTGGTTAGAACAAAATAACCTTCTAATAAAGGGTTTATGTCTGATCAAGAAAGTTCTAAGAGTTGTGAGGAGGTAGTTGAGGATACAGAGGGTTCTTTTAAGCAGTGGTTGATAAGCATTTTTCAATTAGTACTAGACTGAGGTCCAGAATTCTTTGCATAATAATCTATGATTAATTTTCTGGCATAGAATATGAGGGGGGCGGGTAAGGTTGTCCAAAGAAGAAGACTCAAGAGGTTAATTATAATGCATGATGCTTCTTTGGTTTCAATTTAGGAGCCTAACATGAGTATGTCCAAATTACAAAGCTTTGCTAATAGTATCAGTCTTGGTTTTTACTGTTCACATGTTTTAGCTGAAAAGAATATATGGCTTCTTTGGGATTATAAAATGGAGGTAAAAGTGTTGGTATATCATGAACAAGCAATGATTGTGGAGATATCCTTTATGGGTTAGAGGTGTTTTTGGTGACAGTAGTCTATGCATGTTTTGATCACATATTAAAAAGGCCTATTTGTCAACATTTGTTAAGTCTTTTAGTACCATCCAACACTCCTTGGATGATACTAAGAGATTTTAATGCTATTTTAAATTTTGAAGAGAGGTTAGGAGGATTTATTCCTTCTTTTTTTTTTGTTTCTAGAGGAGTATAGATATTATATTGATGATGGAGGATTGCTTGATTGTGGATTCTCTGGTAGAAGATTTACATGGTGTAATAACCATCAAGGTACATCTAGGATGTTGCAATGAATGGATGGGGTTTTGGTGAACATTGAATGGAGTTTAAAATGAGAGAATACTAAGGTGATGTACTTGGCAAAAAGTACGTCTAACCATTATTCTTTATTGCTCAAAGTGTTGGAAATGCAGTCTACACATATAGTTTCATACTTTAAGTTTCAGGATATGTGGACAGAACATTCATCATTTTTGGTTTATTATCTACAAACTGGGGAGGTAAATTTTCAGATAATGGTACACTATTGGCCCTTATTCCTATGAAAAGTGTTCTTGTTTCCTTTTTCAAGTTTAGGCCAATAAGCTTATGCAAACTTTTTGTACAAAATTTTTACAAAACATTTGAGAAATATATCTGTTCTTTGCTGCCTAAATTGATATCAGAGGTGCAAAATGGATTTTTTAGGGTATAAATATTGGTGCCTGCAAATCATCAGCACAGTTTATGGTGAATGAAATTGGCAGAAAGGTGGAAGCATGCAATGTTATTATGAAATTAGACATAATGAAAGCCATTGATAGGCCAGAGTGGGACTTTTTGAGGAAAACTTTATCCTATTTTTGGTTTTTCAAACCTATTTGTATCCATAATTAAAAATTGTTTGATGAACCAAAATATTTCTATTATTATAAATGGTCAGAGGCATGGATTTTTTTCATACTTCTAGGGGTCTAAGAGAAGGGGATCCTACATCCCCTAGTCTTTTTTATTTTGGCAAAGAGAGTACTGACCAGGGGGTTGCAGAAGATCTATCAAGAGGGTTTGGTGAAACCCTATCATACTGGAAGAGGTTCTATGGTGAGTAGTCGCTTATTGTTTTCAGATGATACTATGCCTTTTCTGAAAGGAAATAAAAGGTCACTAGAGAATTTGATGACTATTATTGGTAAATATGCAAATAGTTTTGGATAGAGGGTTAATAGGCATGAAAGCTCAATATTTTGCTCTAAGAGCACCTATTAGAAGACAAATGTTGGTTAATATAGCAAGTATACCTATTAAAGAGTGTCCTTTTACTTATTTGGGATACCCTTTAATTAAAGGCAAAACCAAAATCAGTTATTTTGAAGATATTTTGTTGAAGTTTGGAGCTAAAATATAGGGTTTCACTAAACCCTATTAATTTCACATGCGCTAACGTACATAAAATTATAAAGTCATATCATATGTCAACATTCTTATTGAAATTTTCTCACTTTAAATTAAACAATTCTTCCAATAATCGTTCTTTATAAAATTATCTCTAAATATTAAAATATTCATCGTTCAGATTCAGGTCTCGTATCATTACTCGTAATTAAATACAAATCGTAAATCTTATGCACATATGTCAGATTTGAATATGCTTATGACAAATATTATATACTTGTCATGCATGTTTGGGTCTTACAAGGTTGATATACTCTAGTCTTTGAAGGTGGAGGTGCCTTATAAGATTTTTACTAAGGTGGTTTGGGTTAGTCGGAATCCACCTCCTAATGGGATTTTAAAGATAAATGTAGATGGTGCTTCAAAGGGGAGTTCTAGTCTGTCAGGTGGAGGAATCGTTCTATGAAATCCTAAAGGTGGAATGGTATTAGCAGCCTATTATTTTTATGCTGAAGGTTCTAATATGCATGCGGAGTATATGGTTCTGCTGGATGGTTGAAGTTTGGTGGAGTGCTATGGTTTGGTGTGTATAAGATTTTAATTGAATCTAATTCAAAGGTTTTAGTGAATATGCTGATAGGAAAATATGATATTTCTTGGAAGTTTTGGGAAATTTTGAATCAAATAAAAGAGTTATTGGCGAAATTTGATTTTCAGATTGCTCATGCTTTTAGGGAGGCTTACAATGTAGTAGACTTTATGGCTAATAGAGCAGTGCCTTTTTAAGCGAAGTTTATGTTGTTGCAAGATTGCAAAAGAATGCATGTGCTAAGGAAGAAGACAACCCCTATGGCTTGATTCTTTTTATTTTTTTCCCTCTCTTTAGATTTTTTGGAGGCTTTCTGAAGGTCGGGTAAAGATGTCCTCCCTCTCTAAGGAATTAAACATAATGTCCTCACGATGTTGAGGTTTAAAAAAAAAGGAACCCTACACAAACTAGAGAGTCCAAAGAATCTTACTCATTGGCCATGGAGGTTATCTCAAAAGACTTGAAAATTACAAAAGGAAAGAAGATAAAGAAGAACCCCTTGCAACTGACTATTTCCCCTGTTTATATTTAGCACTAAAAATAATCCATAATAATAAAAATTTTGATCTAAAATATTTAAAAATCTCTTCTAGGGTGAAACTGAATGCACTCAATCCAATACAAGCATCCAGACAGAAGACATGCATCTGGATTTACGCATCATAGTTTAGGGTCTTCTCCTTGGTCAACCAACCAAGTCCAAACGACTAATTACGTCCCAATGAGGGTACACCGTATCATCAAATCTTAGTCCACACGTATCCCCACATCCTAAAATCTTGAATTCTTTGGAATCCAATACTTAGTAGGCGCGTCTGGACGTAGGACTTGAGTTCAGATGGAAACATTAAAGTATAGTCAAAAAAAATTAGCCAAATTCCAAGCTGTTTAGCATCAAACATTGCGTTCAGACACAAGACTCGCATTCGGATGCATCTAGCTATCCAGGACTAGTCCCACAATATCCAAAGTGACTTTGTTGACTTTTTCTTTAATTTCTCTTTGACCCCACTTGGTTTCTTTGTAATTCCCAATTGTTTGCTCAATTTACCAGTTTTACCTAGAAAAATATCCAAATACTGAAAATTAAACAAATCATAAAATAAAGGGATTATCTAATTAATAACTTTGAATCAATGCAATTCGTCATAAATAATTGACAAACAATTGATACTTTAGTGCCGAATCAGTTGCTCCATAGCCTTGCGTAGTATGTTTTTCAATGGGAGCTTAACAACAAAAGCTTGGTATGTATATATGGATTGGGAATAGATTTTTTAAAACTTGCTATGAGAGCTTACTCACTTATTTGGAGATTGTATCATTCAAGACATATGGAGGCTTTTAGTGCTCTGAATATATTATTAAAATGGATCAAGGCGTTATAGTTTGGATAACGACCTGTGGGTAGTAGAGGAAATTGATTTGTGATGAATTTAGATTTATCGTATAAAATATTTTACATGTGGTGATTTATCTATCTCTTTGTGGATTAAATTTTATTTTGTTGGATATGACCATTAAGGATAATTTGAACATGGGCTATGATGGTTAGCATGTATCGAGGAGTTAAGGGTGCAATAATGGCATTCATAGATGAAATTGGGGGTCAATTTGAGTTCCAAAAATTTAATTGAAGATTTTCTAGAAACTTATTTAATATGTTTATAGTTTAAAAAATATATTTTAACGAATTTTTGAAATTCAACAAAAGTTTGAAGTTACAACAACACCACTAGAAGCTTCCTAAAGCTTATCCAGTGGCAAGGTGTTGGATAGGGGGTCTCTCCTTGCTGCATGATCTCCATAGGATTACAATAAGGGTGTGACTCATCTAGTTTGAAGTATAAGAAGGGGAGAAAATTAGTTGCGAGAGAGAGCAAGAGAAGTTACAAATAGAAACACAAAGCTTGATTTTTGGGTTTTCCATAGAGTGATCTTTGAGCAATCAGAGGTATATTACTAACCTAATTTTCATACTAGGAATCTGGTGGTGTGGTTGGAATTTTTCTTCATGCACTGTAGTAACACAAATTTGAATTTCAAAGTTTCAGGATTAAAGGGTTTCATTAAATGGGTTTATGGATATAAATTGTTTTGGTTTATCTGGGTTATGGGGTTGTGTTATGGAAGTGTTAGCATGAAGTTTGGTGGTGGTTTTTTTGGGTGCAGTTTTAGGTTAATCTGAGTGGTGAAACCTATGGGGTTTGATAGAGGGGTCGTGTGGTGTGTGTAGGGTCCCAAAACAACACAAAATGTTATGAAAGGGGAGAAATGGAAGAGTGCAGTGGAGCAATTGAGCTGGTTGGGTAGAACCATGGGTTTTGACCAAAATAACCAAGGAAGAAAATGAAGCAGGGAGGGGGGACACCAATGGTTCCCAATAGCAAATGAGGACGCATTCGAGATTTGATTGACCTCTTGTCAAGCCCAAAAGTTCTGTAACATCCATACAGAGGTCCTAGTAAAATTTTGTCACGATCCGACATCCATATCAATATGTGGTGTAAAATATCTATTTTACCCTCCAAGGTCAATTTGACCAAATTTTTTAGAGACTTTGACCAAACCAATTTGACACCCACCCTTAGATTGTTATTTATAGCATGTGTATGCAATTTCACGAAAATAACACTATTTTATTTTTTAGAGTTTTAGATCGATTTTTATACTCAGGTAGGGTTTCTCAATTCCATAACAAGCGATGCTTTTCAAACTTGTTTCTAAATTATTCCATATGTTATTTGTGATTGTATATTATGTTTTGAAATATATGATTAGGTGTTTGAATATGAAGCAGGGATCCAGACCTGGATTATGGTTTTGAGTGGGATTTCGCACAAATGCTTGAAATAATTGTATTGTTCATATTGAATGAAACTCTGGAATCCTTTTGAATTTAATGTAAGTGCACACAAGTTTAAGTTACTGAGGTTTTATATTCTAGGTTGAAGCTGTAGTGGGTTTTTAATTGACTTTGTAAATGCTTGGATGACTTGGTTGGTCTTCGGACTTGGGTACCAAATTTTGACTAGGGAACGTAACTTCCTCGGGTGCCAGTCCCCCAAAATTTTGGATTGTATTTTTGTATTGACCATGAGTGATCTATTAGGATGATTGCTCACTGGTGTAACACTGTACTTGAATATTTGAAACCTTGTTTATAATTATGTTTTTGGTTAAATCCTGTAATTTTACAGGAAATGATGTTCTTTCTCTTATATATGTATCAAATGCTCATTTGGATTTTTCCTAACCATATAAAACTATGTATTTGGAGAATCATTTGCCTGATATTGAGTTACTTTACTAAACTATTGGTGCTCACCCTACATTGTTTCTCCACTTTTAGATTAGCAGGAGGCAAGAGAGTCTGCTAATATTCAAATTGCAAAATTTTCTTGGTTTTTGTCTAAGTGTTGAACAGTACTGTTGAGGCATTTAATTATAATAAGCTTCACATACGTGTGTGATATGTAATAACTCTACGATAGAGGTGCACGATAGCCTTGTATAGTTTATTTATCTGTATGAACTTAATAACAAAATCATGTTATGTATATTGAATCAAAGTGTTTACAATTTGGTATCAGAGCTTACTCACTTATTTGGAGACTATATTATTTAGTACTTATGAAGGTTTTTATCGCTCTGAATATCATGGAAATGGATTGCAATGTCACAGTTTGGTGTCAGAGCATAGGTTTGACATTCTGTAGACTATCATATGTTAGTTACTTAGGATGATGATTTGTGGGTAGTGGAGGAAATTGATTAGTGATGAATATAGATTTATCATATCAAATATTTTATTGGAGATGACCTTCAGGGATGATTTATACATGAGCTATTGTGATTGGAGTCACACAAAAAAGATTAGTATTTTGTTAGAGTTGCGTAGTGGTAACACAGTGGAGTAATCGAGTGGAAACCAAGTGAACATAATAAAAGGGGTGTGTAGTTATGATGAGGTGAATTAGGATACGTTAAAAAGTTAAGATAAGTACACGTTATGAGTTGATATTTCGATGTTAGTATATTTATTTAAGGATTGAATAGTGTATGTATAGTTGAGTTTTGAGGACGAAATTTCTTTTAAGGTGGGTGGATTTGTAACTACCAGAAGTTCGGTGATCAAGAAATAAGAGGAAAAGAGTGCGTGACTGGTTAGGGGTTCAGATTCTGGAAATTTGGACCATGACTTGATAGCTTCAGGTGTGTGCATAGATGATCTGGAGATGGTTAGGGTGTTAGTTAAGTGTAGAAAAGTGACTAGGGGTGAGAGAATGAGCTGGAAAGCAAAATTGGATGAATTAGCGTTAGCACGCACCTGGGAGTTAGAGGTGCAATAATGGCATTCGTGGATCAAATCGGGGCTCAATTTGAGTTCCAAAATTTTAATTGAAAATTTCAAGTGACTTATTTAATATGTTTGTTGACTAACCCTCAAAATTGCAGAATTAAATTAGGGTTTAGGGTTAATTGTACGTGTTAATTGAATTAAGATGATTGATTTATAAAGTGTTGTGGTTAATGTGTAATTTATTTATGTTGTAGGGTTTCAAGGATAATTACGAAAGTTTAAGAGGATAAAAGTGTTGAGACTAAATGAAGGAAGGGAGGCAAGTGTAATTAAGGAGTCAACAAGTCAACAAAAGGGACTGCCAAGCAAGGAAACCCAGAGAATTTCTACCATATCGATGGTGTTGGTGGCATCTAGACAGTACTCCAACTGCCCTTCTCCTCCCTTTCCTCCCATTGGTCCATTTAAGCAACAAAAGGCCCTTATTAGCTAGCATGAGCATCTGTTGCCTCTCCCTTACCTTCCGGTGCCTGTAAATAGCCCTATTGAATTCAATTTTAGGGAGTTCATTCCAATTCAGAAAAGAAAAGAAAGGAAGGAAGGGGAGAGAAAGATAGAGACCTCAGAGAGAGTTTTATAGCTAGAAAGAGCGAAGTCCTACCCTAATCACTTATCCTTTCCACTTTGAGGGTTGAACCTCTCTCACGTTTGTGCCCTAAATGGTAATAAGAGTGATAGTGTTTCAACTATTCCTTAGGAAAGGACTCATTATATTTTATATTCTATCGTAATGGGATCATCTCATTCTTCTTACTCGTCTATAGCAATGAAGCATGAATAATCCATTTATACTCTTTAGTAAAGGGTGAATGCATGTGTAATATTGTTTAAAGTTATGAAACTGCCAATATTTTATTTATGCGATTATGTTTATACCTCCATTAATTAATGGATAGTTATTATTGTTGTATGCTCATGGTTATGAACATTGAGCAAAGCTTATTGCTATATACCATTCTATCTATAATGTATTACATACTTCATGCATGATTCAATGATTCATGCAATTGGGTTTTATGTAACAGTTGTGAGATTGTTATAGACGGGTTAAATCTTGCCATAGCCAATTAGTTTGAATGGTTCACCTTTGGGTTTACTAGGGTTATCTAGTTGTTGAATGTTACATAGACCTTCCAGCTAACCTAATTAGTTGCTATGATATGGTTCAGTTACACATCAAACCTACCGGTCAACTTTTTAGTGAAATGGAAGTTAATTGCTATAAGGTGACATTTTTATAAACAAACAATATAATGCACGTTGGATTCCCGAACTGAAGATTACTTTTTATCACTGTTATTCGAAGTTTAGTTAAGTACTTGGTTGATAATTATAAGCTCACACCACAAGTTATTCCATTGCGCATAATGCACATGACAATCTTACCTTTTTCTATTTTTGAATACCAACAATTAGCTCCCTATGAGTTTGACCTTAGATTTAACCAAGAAATATTACAAATTGACCATTTATAATTGGGTGTATGATTGAAATCATGTCAATCAAGCTTTTTTGGCATTGTTGCCAGGCAGTGACAGTGATTTCAAAATGAACAGGGAAGTTGTCTTGCCTGTTAAGTCATCAATATGATCTGTAAATTAGTATAGTCCTTCATCATCATCATCACAAGCATCATTAGAATCTTTTGAGTTAAGCATGACTAATAATAATCATCAAAGGCAGCAATATGTTGTTTAGAATGTCAGACCTTTAAGAGAGTATTTGCATCCCACATGCACTAGTGTCCCTTCATGTTTTTCTTTTCCCACAAATACGCCAAATTTTAACATTAAAGCAGGGACAATACAAGTTTTACTGCAGTCTCATGATCTTGAGTCTGAAAACCCCTATTTGCATATGAAAGAATTTGAGAAAGTATGTGGTTCATTGCAAGATAATTCTGAAATGGTCTAGTTGAAACGTTTTTCTTTCTTTTGAAGAAAAAAGCTAAATAGTGGCTAAATTCATTGAAAGCTCAATCTATTCAAAGTTGGCAAGTTTTGCAAACAAAATTTTTCAAAAATTTTTTCCTGTGCATCGCACCAATGCATTGTGACATCAAATCATGAATTTTTCTTTGAAAGAAGGAGAAACTTTTTATCAATGTTGGGAGAAATTTAAGAATCTTCTCCAAGCTTGCCCACATCATGCATTTGAGAGTTGGACCTTAGTTGGTTGCTTTTATGATGCCCTCCCGCCTATAGTGCGTCAGTTTGTTGAAATAATGGCCTAGGGAGAATTTATGGGTAAGAATTCTGATGAAGCATGCTTGGATTGTTTCCTTTGCTTCCCACACGAAATTGATTATTTGTATGGCTTATAATGAAGGCTGAGTGTCGCTTTCACTTGAGCTCGTGTAAGATGCAGGGAATTTGTGTGTGGATGAACGAAAAAATGTGTGTGAATATGCAAAAATGCTCCACAAGTGTAGAAAGACTTATAGTGTCATATTTTACTTAGAATGATATTCCAAGGTTGTATCCTCAATGAAGGAAAGGTCAAATATTTTTGAAAGTGATTTGTGAAAGAGAAAAATAAAAAAATATTATGATTTGAAGTTTGCTGGTTTGTGTTTTGTGAAATTTGCAAGTGGAAAAAGGGTTGGCTAATCCATAGAGTTCATTCCAATGGGTATGATAAATCGACTCATTCCATTCAACAAATGGTGCCTAAGTGTTTGCTTGATTCGTAGGAATCAAGAGATGAATGTAATTTCTCGGAGAAAAGGATACCCCGTGACAAGTCTACCAAGTATCAAAAACTACAACCACATTCATCTGCAATCAAACAAGTTAAACCCAAACATTTTACACTATGAGAAAGAATGAAAGAGAGTTGATTTCACATACCCAAGAGGAAATCCTTCTTGGATTAGCCAACTAAAGGTTTAACTACTCATGATAAAGGAAAGAACAAAAATGAATGAGAAAAACATAGTAACGAAATCAAACATGAACTTGCATTACTGTAAGGAGAAGTTTAAACTACAAAAGAAATAGCATTCATATTCAAAATGTAAAACTTAAAGAGAAAATACCCAAATACAAACAATAGAACTAGTAAACCCCAACAAAACTCAATACAAATTGAAATAAATGAGATTAATGTGATAGAAAGAAAGATTAAAAGTAGATTGAAGCTTACAAGAATAAAAATGGTAAGAAAGAGCAAAAACCCTAGCCTTATCTCTCTACACTGCTCCTAAGCTTAGGTAACCATACTTCCCTCCTCAAAACTCCTAAAAGAGAGATACATATAGATCTAGTGGAAAGCGTGGGTTATTCTTGATCAAATCCCAACTTTGACCCAAGTTTTTATTTTTTATTTTTTAACTATAGTACCATTACCAATTGATGAGGTACCGGTACCTCGATGGCAGTGAGCTTTAATGATATCTCAGACCAGTTTTGGTACATTTGTCATAAATTTTGATTACACCATCTAATTGAGCTGACATTTTGGCACAAGACAGAGGACATCCAGATCTACAACTTTTATGTTTTTCACTTTTTCAAATTTAAAGTGGATCATGGTAAACAAAAGAAAATACCTGCGTACTAGTACCAAAATGTGTGGTTACCGGTACCAATATTCCAGGAAGAATCCCGATGAGTCATTAGAGTTTTTTGATACCAACGGACAGTTCCCAAATGTGGGACTCAACCTTGTCAAATATTGTTGAAACCAAGCCATCTTCATCCCAAGGAGAGAAATACGTGTTAAAAGGGGATGATGACCTAAGGGCCATAACAGCTACTTTGCCTCAAAATCTTGATGCTCTAGAGATGAAAAAAGCCAAGGAAGTTTCTATTGTGTCGCCTACTAATAAGTTGCGTGAAATTTGTGCTTTGGCAGGACATCCCATAGGGGAGTGTCCCATCATTCCAGCCTTCAAAGAAGTTTTGATGGAACAAACCAATACCATTTTAAAATTTAATAATCCTTATTCCAATATCTATTTTGAAACCTATAATCCAGGGTGGCAGAATTACTTGAATTTTTGTTGAAAAAACACACAGCCGAGTCAACCACCAGGTGTACCTTCACCACAACTCCAAACTCAGTAGCCATATCAACCTTATCACCCCCTACACAAGAGAAGTTTAGAAGAAGCCATTTATCAGTTCATTCAAAGTCAAATGAGTTTTAATACTCAATCCACCCAAGCATTCAATAACTTGAAAGCTCAGACATCACAAAATATTGAGGATATTAAGGGTCATCTAGCCAATTCAACCTAGTCTCTAAGCACAACAGAGAAGGAAAAAATCTCATCTCAACCTAAACCTCCGCAATGCCAAACCCAGTCTCTAAGTTGACAAGTTTTATTTTCCAGTTGATTTTATTGTCTTGGATACATAGTTAGTCTTGCATGTCTCTACATAAATTCCTGTTATTTTAGGGTGGCCATTCCTAACTACATCAAATGTATTGATCAATTGTTGGAATGAAATCATGAAACTTTCATTTTAAAATATGACATTGGAATTGAATGTGTTTGATATTACTAAGCAACCCAGATAGGAATAAGAATTGCACTAAGTCATTAACTCAAAATCTGTTTGAAAGTGCCTATACAAAGAAAGAGTCACATACATTAGAGTTTGTAAATAATGCTGAGTCTATAGATATGTCTATGATTGAAACATGGGTTCCAAAATTTGAAGAATTATTGCCTACTAGAACAAAGCCCGCAGAGTCTAGTGTTGTTGCTCCTAACACATAGTTGAAACCTCTTCCAGCTAACTTGAAATATGTCTTCTTGGGAGAGGATGAAACTCATCCAGTGATAATATCTTCAAAATTGTCAAAAGTCCAAGAAAAATAATTAATCGGAGTTACAAAAAATCATCAAAGTGCCATCGGTTGGATGGTAGCAGACATAAAGGGAATAAGTCATCTTCTCTGTACTCATTGTATATACTTGGAAGAAGGCTCTAAACTATCCCGATAGCCGCAAAGAAGGTTAAATCCACATTTGAAGGAAATAGTCTGGGCTGAAGTACTTAAACTATTAGACACTGATATTATATATCCTATATGTGATAATAAATAGGTTAGCCCTACATAGGTAGTACCAAAAAAATCTAGTGTTACGGTAATGATAAATCAAGAAAATGAATTAGTCCCTATGCGTACAATCACTGATTGGCATATGGGTATTGACTATTGAAAATTTATTTCTCTCATCATAAAAGATCATTTTTCCCTACCATTCTTAGACCAAGTTTTGGAAAGAATAGCTGGACATACATATTATTATTTTTTGGATGGGTATTTCGGCTATAACTAGATTGAAATAGCAATTGATGACCAAGAGAAAACTACATTTACATTTCCTTTTGGAACTTTTGCTTATAATAGAATGCCATTTGGATTGTTTAATGCTCCAACCACTTTTCAACGTTGTATGTTGAACATTTTTAGTGATATGGTGGAGCGGTTTTTGGAAGTTTTTATGGATAATTTTTTTGTATACGGTGATTCATTTGAATTATGTTTAGAAAATTTTGAAAAATTCCTTATTCGATGTGAGGAAACAAATCTTGTTTTGAATTAGGAAAAGTTTCATTTCTTTGTCACATAGGGCATTATTTGAGGACATGTTGTTTCTACAGAGGGAATTGAAGCTGATAAGTCAAAGATTGATTTAATAGCCAATCTCCACCACCTAAGACTGTAAAAGATGTTTGATCCTTTCTAGGTCATGCAAGATTCTATAGAAGATTCATTAAAGATTTTAGTTTGATATCCAAACCTTGTGTAATATTTTATGTCAGGATGTATCATTTGATTAGAATGATGCATGCCAATCAGCATTTGATAAACTTAAAAACATGCTTATTTCTACACCAATTATGCAACCTTCTGATTGGTATTTGCCTTTTGAATTAATGTGTAATGCTACTGATTATGCAGTTTGAGTTGTTTTAAGTCAAAGGAAAGATAAAAGACCCTATGTGATTTACTATGCAAGTAAAACTCTGAATGATGCACATATGAATTATTCTACCATAGAAAAAGAATTACTTGATGTAGTATTTGCTTTAGATAAATTTTGATCATATTTAGTTTGATCCTCAATTATTGTGTTTACTAATCATTCTGCCTTGAAATATTTGCTTACTAAGAAGGATGCAAAGCTATGTCTCCTACGATGGATACTGCTGCTTCAAGAATTTGATCTTATCATCAAAGAGAAGAAAAAGTTGAAAATGTGGTACCTAATCATCTATCAAGGCTTAGTCGGAACCAATCAAAGAAACTTTTCCTGGTGAGCAATTATTTGCAGTAACAAAAGTACCATGGTATGTAGATATAACCAATTATTTAGCTACATGTAGTAATCCTTTTCAATATACCTGGACCGATAAGAATAAATTTTTAAGTGAGGTACGCAGTTTCTTTTGGGAAGATCCCTATGTATTTAAGTATTGCAAAAATCAGATACTAAAGCATTGTCATTCTGAAGCTTATAGAGGGTATTTTTCCTCAAAGAAAATCGTTGTGAAAAATCTACATATTTCTCATATTTCCTCTTCAGGGTATATAGCATGATTCTAGATTAATAGGCTTATACCTTTCAAGCCAGCGATGGTCCACCCAAAGACACTTTTATGTGTTTTAAGAACTTCAATCAATTTAGATTCTTCCAAGTTTGTGAGCTTAGATGAAATTATCACTGGGTATGACTCGTACTCTCCTAAAAATGCATATTTGAGGTCAGATGGGAGAGATTTTAGTTCAGGCTTTGGTGGCCTAACACTTGATAAGATTGGCTTTGTGCCACTTGGTGAAAGTTCCTCAAATTTGGGTGCCCATGTCTCAATAACATGAGAAGGACAACTCTTTGGGTTTGGATCAACATCTATTGACTCAGATGTGATAGATTATGATAAAGAGGATTTAGTAGGGTTTTCACAGAATGTGTTATCCAGATGTTCCTGAACCAACAACTCAATGGAATCTATTTCTCTCTCTTCTTTGTCCTCTCCAGGATGTTTTGGCAATATTAAAAATATTCAACTCAAGAGTTATATTTCCAAAAGTCAATTTCATGACTCTGTTCTTGCAATTATTAATGCATTGGAGGTTGCTAGGAATGGTCGACCAAGAATAATAGAAATTTGGTTCTCTGAATGTATTGCTAGCAGAGTATTTAGAACAATGAAGTTAACTGGGAAGAAAAAATGGTCCACTTGGACAAGTACATCTTCAATAATGCCTCTTGGTATTTTAATAGACTTGTTTGCCAACTGGAGTGTAACACTGATGGATTTGAGTTCACCCAGACCCTACTGCTAATAAATAGATAAAGGAAGTAGATTGACACTTGCCCTAAGATTGAGTAGAGTTTGTTCTATTTTGAAGTTTCCAATGACACACAACACGATTGGACATCCAGGGTCCTTGTATTTTAGAGGAGTTTTGTGTTGAAGTAAAGCACTGGCTTGTTTCATCAAGAAAGCTCTTTTCTGAATATTTTGGTTTCTCTTGATTGTGCACAATTCTTTTAGAAACTTGGCATAAGACAGAACCTACTTGATTGCATCCAGAAGTGGGATGTTGATCTTTATTTGCTGAAAAGCTCATAAATTTCTGGCTAGTTATTCAAATTTTTTACAATTTTGAGTATATAAGGAAAAGGAGCATGAATAGGACACAAAGGTTCCTTTTCTTTTGAAGGTTTTGGTTCTTATTCAATCATAGGCTCGAGCTCTTCCTCAATCACAAGTTCACGCTCCACTGGCATATTGACTGGGACTGACTCAGATTTTGGCTTGGGAATTAGCATTTCTCTAATGGTCTTGTCAATCACCTTGCCACCCCTTAGTATAGTGACAACTTGGGCTTGGTCTTGGTCTTGTGGGGTTTCCATGATTGAAGGATTTCCCACCTGAAATTGGCCTTGTGGTGGTTTTGGTTGGGCAAGAAACTTATCCTTCCATGTGTGCTCATGGATTGGATCAATTTTTTGATGTGGCTTTTGATATCCTCGAACGATTGGGTGGTCTGTGCCTTGAAATTGGTGAAGGCCTGTGTGGAGTGAGTATTGTAGTTCATTTGCGTTTGCATGAACTAGTTTAGTGTATCTTCAAGGCTCTTCTTGTGTGGTGGTTGGTATGGTTGATATGCAGGAGGTTCTTGAGGTGGTGGTTGGCAATTTTGTGGATTCATAGGATTTGGTTGTGTGTTCCTCCAACTGAAGTTCGGGTGATTCCACCACCCTAGATTGTATATTTCAGAGTAGGGGTTGGAGGAAGGCTTGTTGAAGTTAGAAATTGTATTTGTTTGTTCCAACAAAACCTCTTTGAATGTCAGAATGGTAGGACATTCCCTGGTAGGGTGTCCAGTCAGTGCACAAATCCCACACACTTGTTCTGTGGGAGAGCCAACATCAACTTGATGCATCTTTTTCATCTCTAAAGCTTCCAACTTTTGAGATAAGGTAGTCATTTTTGCTCTTAGGTCATCATCATCTCTCAAGACATACTTACCCCCTTGGGTAGTAGATGGTTTGGCTTCAACAGTGAAAGGAGAGGCTGAGTACTACATCTGAGAACTGTCAGATATGGTGTCAAAAAAATTAAATGCCTCCCTCAGACTCTTTCCCATGAACTCCTTGAGCCATCATTTTGACAAACTGACGTAGTCCAGTGGGTAAAGAATCATAGAAAAATCCTACCAAAATTCAATTCTCAAAAGCATGGTGTGGGCAAGACTGGAGAAGATCCTTGAATCTCTTCCAACTTTGGTAAAAGGTCTCTCCTTTAATCGAAAAATTCATGATCTGCCTTTTGAGTGTATTGGTGTGGTGTAGAGGAAATAACTTTCTAAAAAATTCATTTTGTAATTCCTGCCAATCAGGTATTGAAAGGGCTTTTAAAGAATTTAGTCATTGTTTAGCTTTGTCCCTTAAAGAAAAAGGAAAAAGTTGCAACTTGGCCAGCTTAAAATTGTCTTGAAATGTTCCACATACTTCCTTAAAATATTTTTATGTGTAGATATGAGTTTTCTGATTCGAGCCCATGAAAGAGAGGGAGTAGTTAAACTATCCCCGTCTTTACAGTAAAGGTGGGCACACTTGCAGGAAAGATGAAACAAGAAGAGACACTATTTCTTGTGGGATGTAGGTAATCCTGCAATGTTCGAATGTTAGGCACCTCCGCCTCTCTCACAGGAACTTCTCCTTCCCTCTCATTATTTACCATATTATTATCAAAAGCGTCTGCTACTGATCTAGGTGAAGATGGTTTAGACTGATTTACAGATCAACAGATTCTGCTGACAAATTTTAAAAGTGAAGATCGTCCTCAGACATAAAAAATAAAAATTTATACACAGTAAATCAAAGAAAGAATATATACAAAAAGGAAGGTCTTATTACCTTAAAACACATTTTATGGTTCCCCAGCAACGGTGCCAAAAACTTGACTTGATCTGACATGTGTACATCCATGTGCGGGTGGTCAACTTGTAGTAATAATCTAGTTAAGTCCGAAGTCGAATCCACAGGGAACTATTGTTGGCTATTTGAAGTAAGTAGTGAGAGAGACCATGTAATTGTAACCTTTGAGATTTATAATGATGATCTTTAGAGATTTTCCTGGGCCAAATATATCATTCTTTCCAAGAATTTTTTCTAGGCAAAATATAAGATAAATTCAAATGTAAACAGTCACCCTTTTGTTCAAGGATCTGAAAATGTAGTTAATCATCCGGTTTATTATACTTGTGCTTGGTAACTCAATTAACTCCAGTGTCAATAGCAATTTAATCGGAAGATAAAGGTGGCTTTTGATAATTAAGCGCATGGTTCCGATGCCTTTCTAAAAATTTACAAGAATTGTCTGTGCCGAGGCTCAATCTATCTATAAACAAGAAAGTGTTTCTACAAGGCATCCAACCATGACATTAATATTCCATCCTTTAAATGAAGTTCAATAATGGTGAATATTGAAGGGTAGTCATGAAGATCTAGTTGGGGTACTTACCTTGAATCAATGAGTTTTTCTATACAAGAGTCATCTATGTTATAGAAAGTACTCACAGCTATACAAAGTACCTTAGCTTTGCTAGATGCAGTCAATCATTCAATAATTAAGTGAAATATAAAGCATTTAAGCATGTCTATCACCTCTTACTAAACATTGAATGAGAAACTACTCACTTTTAATAGCTTTGGTAAAGCAAGAAAAGTAAGTGATGCTCATCCCTCAAAGTAGAGGAATTACAAGGTAAAGCACAATAAGCAAGGATTCGATCTTCTACAAAAAGGTAGTGAATCACGTTCCACCCTTCATGGCTTTGGTAAAGCTCTAGAAAAGTGGAAGAGTTTCACTCCTCTAAGGGAAGAAGGAAGCTCAAGCAATGGAAGTGAAAGACAATTAATGAAAGTAGAAGAAAGCTAGTCACTTTTGGAGGGTTTCCACCTCAACCAAAAGGTGATCTATCTTCCTTTTTGCAAGTAATTGAAATCCTAAGTCTAAGAATAATTATATAAAAAGCTAAGAAAATGTTGGTCTAGTGCTAATCCAACTCTCCTTTGAAGCTCCCACAAGGGGAGTATTTATAGGCAAGGAGGAGGGGACAAGAGGGTGTGAAAGAATAGTGTCGAGCCTTAAAAGTCCTACTGAAAGTTATCCACTTTGTAGCTAATCTTGGGACAACGTTCAAACATTGTCTGGCATTCGGACATTGTTACTGTATTTGCTTGATGGGTGTTCGAATGTGGAGATGCAGTCTAAATTCCCCACTCAAGTGGCCTATGTTCTTCTGGAGATCTACTTCCATATGTCTTGAACTACTGCCTTTGCACTAATTAGCCTGGTCCTTAATAGTGGAGGAGAATGTTCGAACATGTTTGGACGTTTGAACAAGGTACTCAAGTACCTCAATGCTTTCCTTTTTAACTGCAACATGTCATGTCTCAGCATTATGATCTTTAAATAATTCAAGGGAACATTCGAACATGAGTTGGCGTTTGAACGTTCTTGCTTAGTTCCAAACTTTTCAAATTTTGTTCCCCAATATGTTGGTGTTACATTCAAGTTTGATATTTGTTACCCTTGAGCCCTTGTTCACTTTAGGACCTGAAATGTCATCATTTAAACTCCATCAAAGTATAATTAGTCTTAAAAAGGCATAATAATATGCTAATTTTAACTACTAATCAATACCTCTTCACCAGCTACCGGTACCTCCCAGTTGTGCCCTCCATGTTTAACATAGAAGATATGGAGTAGGTACCGGTACCGGTACCTCTTCTCTAGATACTGGTACCTGAGCCCTCTACCTATCAAGGCACCAATACCTCATAACTTGGTACCGGTACCAAGAACCCAAAAAATTCAGATCATCTTCCAAAAAATCCATCAACTACAAGGGCTAACCTTTTGATATCTAATCCATGTTTTCACCTTTTCAGCACCCCATCATGACCTCCTAACCTCTGCACTCAGACAATAAGCATGAAGGAATGGGAGGCCAATGAGGACAAAGGGAGTGGTTGGGAAGAAAAAGGGGGCCATGCTTTGACTGACTTTGGAAGCTTTTTTGGATAACCTCTCTCCAAGCAATCCAAGTCAGGACACTCCAGACTAAAGAGAGGGGGATGTATGAAAATACATCATTCTTACACACATTTTTAGATTATCAAGCTTTTAGAGAGAGATGGTCCAAGGACGAAGATGAAGTTCTAGAGGGAGAAAGTTGGGTTTTTACATTTTCCTTCACCATTTTCATTGTAGTAAGCTCCATTTTACATGGAATCTTTCCTTCTTGCACTCTAATCTCTTTTAACTAAAGTTGTATTTAAGTTGGGCTAGGTTTCCTTTGGTTCATTGTTACATTTGGGCATTGTTCCCTTCAAGCTTCATATTTTGGGCATGAATACCATTTCTTTTTAGTTTAGAGTTCTTTTTACCTTAATACAAGTTGATGTTTGATTTCATTACCATGTCTTCCTCTTTAATGTTTGTTCTTTCTTTTATCATGGATAGCTAAACTTTTAATTGGCTAATCCAAGAGGGATTTCTTCTTTGGTATGTGAAATTGACTTTCTTTAATTCCTCCTTGTAGTTTAAAGTGTTTGGTTTTACTAGGTTGAGTACCGATGAATGTGGTTGTAAGCTTTTGATACACCCTAGACTTGTCACAAAGTATGCTCTTGTCCAACACAACTACATTAATCTCTCACTTCCTATGAACCAATCAAACACCTAGGCACCATTGGTTGAATGAAATGAGTTGATTTGGCACTCCTATTGGAATGAACTCTATGGATTAGCCAACCCAGTTTTCTTGCATATTTCACAAACCACAAACCATTGAACTTCAACTCACAAGATTTTCCAATTTTCACTTTTTACAAGTCACTCTTCAAAAACACTTGACTTTGCCTTCCCCGAGGAGACGACTTTGGAATACACATTCCAAGTAAAACATGAAACTATAAGTCTGTCTACGCTTGGGGAGAATTTTTGCATACTCACACATGTTTTGTTCATCCACACATAATTTGCCTACTTCTTGCATTGGGCTTGAGGGAGAGTGACACTCACATACATTATAAGCCATATACACACATAATCGAGTTCGTGTGGGAAGTTAGGGAAAATGATCAAGCAACCTGTCAATCCTAAACTTGCTTTTTCTAAGATAAGATTCCTAAAAGCTACCAAACAAAAGAAAGGAAGTGACAAATAGTTTCTTTATTGCTTGTGTAGTGCACTTACTTCCTTTTCCTCTATTCTCTTCTTTGCATCATCACCATCATCATCATCATCACCTTCATCTCCCTCATCATCATCACTATTTTCTTCCTCCTCATCATCAAATTCCTCAACATCAAGCACAAAAGTTGAGGGAGGCACAATAGCAGGTTGTGTGGAACTGCTAGCTCTAGGAGTAGTTGGTGGAATATAAGGTGTGGCAACTGGTGGTGGAGGTACCACAAGTGTAGGCTCTCTCAGGAATTGTGACATTAGATGCCTTATGCCTCCTATTCACCTCTAAGCTCTCCACCTTATGAGACAATTTTGTTATCTTAGCAAACAAGTCTTCTTGGTCATGCAAGTTATACATTCCTCCACCACTTGGTTGACATCCCAGGGAGGACCTTGACACATCGGTGGGATCTGTGATGTCCCAACATTGGGCATTTTCTACCAATGTGTTAAAGTACTCAAGGGCCGCATCGGGATCCTTACCCAATATGTGAGAGTATTGAGCACACTATTGTGGAGTGCCCAAAAATTCTGGCACTTAAAGAAGTATACCATGAGCAAGTGAATGCATTTAACCAAATTAGGCATTCATACTTTCTATACTGTACCACATACAATCTAGGATGGAGCTCCCACCCAAACTTTAGTTGGAAGAATGACAACCCTATTCCTCATGGTTCCACCTCATTGTCACCTCTCATTCCAACCAAGCAAAATCAATCATATTATGGCCATAATCCATCATTTAGCTCTAAAATACCCACAGTCCAATCCACAAGGGTTATCCTAAAACCCACCTCAGTAAGGGTTTGGTCAATAAGGACCACCCAATCCACCCACATATCAACCTCATCACAAGAAAAATTTGGGATGTTGTGCATCAAGTTATTCAGAGTCAAACCACAATTAACAATCAAAATGCCACTGCATTTAATGACATTTGGACCCAAATTTCTAAGTTGACCAATGTTATGGGGTCTTTCCAGTAAGAAAAATTGAAATTCCCTGCTCAACCCCAAGAAAACCCAAAGGGTTAACACGTGATTGAATCTTCTGATACTACTAAAGAGAGTTATGAGCAACTCAAGGCTATCACCACCTATAGGAGTGGAAAGGAAATAGATAAAACCATTTTGCCTAAAGTCTCACACAAAGCCACTTTGAAAAATAAAAAGGAGACTAAGAGTATCTTCGAAGAGGGTGAAACATTTGAGAAGCCAAAGATTGTTGATTTGAATGTGCATGATTATCCTATCTCGACCCTTTTTTCCTAATGTTTGAAGTCACTAGCTCCAATTGCTAACTATTCTAATATCCTTGAAATGTTTAAGCAGGTAAAGATCAATATTCCTCTCCTTAATGCTATCAAACAAATTCCCTCTTGTGCAAAAATATTAAAAGATTTGTGTACCATGAAGAAGAAATTGAATGTGCACAAGAACGCATTTCTCACGGAGTAAGTGAGCTCCATCTTGATGACAAACATCCCACCCAAGTTCAGGGATCCTAGCTCTCCTACCATTGCCATAACCATTAAGAATTTCCATGTGAAGGAAGCATTGCTAGACTTGGGAGCAAGTGCTAACCTCCTAACCTTCTTGGTGTACCAACAACTATAGCTTGAGGAGTTGAAGCCAACCCCTATCACTCTTCAACAAGCAAATCGAAGCATGACAACACCAAGGGGAATAGTTGAGGATGTTTTGGTCCAAGTGGACAAATTTTATTTTCCTGTTGATTTCATTGTGCTTGATGCTCAAGACGTTGCTAATCCTAATTCACTAATTACTATCATATTAGGTAGGCCTTTCCTTGCTACTTCTAATGTCGTGATAAATTGTAAGAATAGTCTAATGAAGCTTGCATTTAGAAACATGACAATGGATCTCTATGTGTTCAACCTTTGCAAGCAACCAGAGGATGACAAAGAGGTTCATCAAGTCAATAGGATTGACACTTTGGTGGAGCATCACATGGATTTTCTATGCAATACCAAGATAGAGGAGAAGGATTTTATTAATAGTGTGGAGCCAGAGAGTGTGCATGTAAAATCCGGGTAAATTTAAACTTTTTCTGAAAAAGGGCAAAATAGTAATTTATCACTATAATGTGGAATTAAAATATATATTTCTATAGAGCTTGGCTGATGCAACAGACCTCCCTGTTGGATTCGTCTTGCGAAATCTAGTTACCCTATCAATTTTTATTGAATTCTAAGATAGTTAGATTTTTTAAATTTTACGAGACAATTGGGTGTCAGGAGACCTCACAAACGTCCTCAAAAATAAAATTTATAAAATTTCCTTATAATTGATGGAAAGTTCAAATAAAACTAAATTGAACTTAAACTAGGATGAAATTAAGTTGTTTCGGGATAAAAACAGACCCAGAAATAAGAAACGTGTGGTGTGACGTAGACTGCACAACTAAAGGGTATAAATAGGGAGAAATATATGATTTTCCTCCTTATTCCATCTGACTTCTCACGTTAGAAGAGAAAGAGAGAAAAGAGAAAAAAAATTTCTATCTTCCCTCTACGATCTATGCAGTTCTGGCGGTCAGAATCCCTCAGTCCAAGAGTTAAAGTCAATCACATCAACGAGGGCTACGCAACCTACCAAGAATGAAGGATTTCACCAAAGATCCAAAAAGGAGATTTGGGAAAATCAAGAGTTTTGGGCTTAAGAGGTATTCTTGAAGGTTCTACCCTTTGTTTTACACATCAAGAGATAGAGTTCCCTTCTACTTTGGTTTATTTCTATCCTAGGATGTCCATATGGAATGGGTAGGTGTATAGCTAGAAATGTCACTTGCCTATTGTTATGGAAATGAGGAAATGGGTATGGGAATGACTTAAACCAATTTCTAGTTTGAATTTGGTGTAGGGAAGTTACTTGTGTAATTTCTTGGAACTTGTTATTATGTGGGAAATTTTATATGTTAACATGATTTGGTGCCTTGAAGGTGTTTGCTAAATGCCTATGTGAGCATTAAGTTTGTTATGGCATGAATGATGTATGACAAGCTTGAGAAAATAGTAATTGAATAAATGAGTTGATATATGTTGTTAATATATTAGCATCATGCTGATTAATGGTGATTATATGTGGAGAGATAAATTACCATTGGATATGTTGATATGCGGTTTGAATTGCTGCTTTGGAATTCATTACAAATTAGGCATGAGGTTGGAATTGCATTCATGGGCATTCGACATGAGTGTGAGTGTGTATGAATGGTTTGATCAAGTACCATACTTGGTGATTGATGGGTGGGCTCGGAAAAGTTGGATTGAAGATTCAACTGAGTCTCATGATTGCACGAAAAACTTGTGTCGAGTATAACAAGAAGGGATAGATTCTCCCTTGGGTGAAAAACCTGGCTACTTGGTTCATACACTCCCCTGTGGTGAAATTTCAAAAACTTATAATGGCGTACGGAGCCAACAGTGTGATTCCAAAATCTGATACCCAATAAAGACACATGATTTTGTTCTATAAAGTACTCATTTGATGGGTAACATCCAATAATGATTTGGTTTCAGAAACACATGCATTACACTGTATTGTGAAAGTTGGTGAAGACTCGGGTTAAAGTGCACAAATGAGTATCATCTCATATCATGACACGACATGGTAGAATTCCTATCTTGAATTACATATTCTTGATGGAATGGATAATGGTTGTTAATTGTTGCATGTGCAGATTTCATATGCATCTAGGTTGGGGAGTAGCCTCTATAAGAGATACTCTATTGAGCGTAGCTCATTGTATATGGAAAAATATTTCAGGTGCGGGATACAAGCCGGTGGACTGCTCTTATTCAGGGCCTCAAGGATGAAGAGATGCCGACTTGTAGCCTTTAATTTGTATTTTTGTAAAATATTGAGAACATGTAATCTTTTGAAAATGATTGTAATAAGACTTGTTTTAACTATGTTTGATGTATAAATATATGTCATATGAGTTTGGGTGGGTTTGACATGAGTTGGAAATGAAAAACAGGTGAAACAGGCAAATATGGACAAAACCTACCGGTAGGACCTTTTACAGGCAGAATTTTGTATATCAGGCAAAACCTACCGGTAGGACGTTCCTGTGGACAAAACCTACTGATAGGTTCTCGGAAAAATTGAAACTTTAAGACTGCCCTGCCATGGTTTTGGACTTTGGCTTCTTTGGGTCCAAGGATATAAATGGACATAAAATAAGTATAAATTGTGGTATATTGGACTCGGTTGGGTCAAATGGCAAAATATGCATGTGTTATACGTGTGGGTAAGAAACTCAGCTAAAGGGATTCTATTGACATGATGTTGGATTGGGCGACAATCATGGGTATTTCTTTGGGTTAACGGATGATCAACGGTTGACAAAAGACCCCCAATTTTTAGGGGCGTCATAATGCAAGGAGTGGAGATTTGGACTCCAACATTTGAAAACTACTGCCACAAGAAAAGAAAATTTTTCTATCAACAATACAACTACAAACTTTGGAGTTTAAGCTATTTCCATCCACACTGAAATATGCATTCTTAGGGCAGCACCAAACATTTCCAGTGGCGATAAGCTTGTCATTGGAACCAAAGCAAGAGGAGGAATCGTTATGAGCCTTGAGAAAGCATAAAGGTGCCATCAGTTTGACCATAGTCAACATCAAGGGGATTAGCCCTCTCATTTTCACTCGTAGAATCTATCTTGAAGAAGACACCAAGCCATCCTGACAACCACAAAGAAGGCTCAATCCCATCATGAAGGATGTGGTTAGAGATAAAGTGCTCAACCTACTAGATGTGGGCATTATCTTTTCAATTGCCAAAAGTAAATGGGTCAGTCCCATGCAAGTGGTACCAAAGCAATCAGCTGTGACTATAGAGGCAAATGAGGAGGATGAGTTGATCCTAACAAGGGTGGTCACTAGTTGGAGGGTTTGCATTGATTACTGGAAGCTTAACTCATGCACTTGAAAGGATCACCTTCCCTTACCATTCCTTGATCATGTGCTAGAAAGGGTAGGAGAACATCTTTTCTATTGTTTCTTATATGGCTACTCCGACTACAATCAAATAAAGATCACCTTGGAAGACCAAGAGAAGACCATATTCACATGCCCTTTTGGAACATATTCATATCGTTGAATGTTGTTTGGGTTATGCAATGCTTCAGAAACTTTTCAAAGATGTATGATGGGGATATTCAGTGACATGGTGGAAAAGATTATGGAAATTTTCATGGACAACTTTTCAGTGTTTGGGGACTCGTTTGAAGGATGTTTGGGGAATCTAGAGAAAGTATTAGAGGGATAGGAAGTGAAGAATTTGGTGCTTAACTGGGAGAAATGCCACTTCATGGTAACACAAGGGATTGTGCTTGGACACATTGTGTCTGCAAAGAGGATCGAAGTGGATAAGTCCAAAGTGGAAGCGATTTCAAATCTACTCACTCCAAGGGCAGTCAAGGACATTAGGTCATTTCTTGGCCATTTAGGTTTTTATTGTCATTTCATTTAGAATTTCAGTGCATTGGCTAGACCTTTGACAAATTTGTTAGCAAAGGATGTCGCATTCGAGTGGTTGGACGGTTTTGAGGTATCTTTCAAAAAACTTAAAGGTATGTTTACCTCACCTCCAATAATACGACCACTGCTTGATTACGTTTACCCTAGTCTCCAAACTCTAACCCGAACTAAGTGTATATGGCTTATGTGTATAGGTGAGTGTTAGTCTCCCTCGAGTTTAATGCTAGAAATGGGAAAAATGTGTGTGTGTGTTTGTGTGCAAAAGTGCTCTCCAAGCGAAGAGAGATTTTTGAGTGTCGTGTTTTACTTGGAATGGGTATTCCAAGGTCGTCTCCTTAGACATGGAAGGTTGAATGGTGTGAAGGTGATTTTGTAGAAATGGTAAAATATAAAATCTTGTGAATTTGTATTTTGGTGAGTGAGATTTTGATTAAAATGCAATGGAAACAAGGTTGGTTAATTCAAATGGGTCATTCCGTTAGGAATGCCAAATCAACTAAAAACATTCTTCCAGTGGTGTCTTGATGCTTGATTGATTTGCAAGAAGTGAGGGACTACTATAGAAGTGTAGGCTCAAGCATACCTCGTGATAAGTCTACAGTATATCAAGAGTTCACAACCCCGTTTGCACTCAACTTAGTCAACCCAAACAACTTACACTACAAGGAGGAATGAGAAAAAGTTGATTTATCATACCCAAGAGGAAATCTCCTTTGGATTAACCAACTAAAAACTTAGCTACTCATAATAAATGCAAAGATATACAATGTGTAAAGAGACATGGTAATGAAATGGAGATTGAAACTTGAATTAATGTAAAGAAAAGTTAACTACAAAGACAAATGCTTTCAATTCCCAACTAAAAAGCTTGAAGTGAAAAATTCAAATGTAACAATGGTAAATTCAAAGATACACAACTAAACTTGAAATAAATGACATTAAAGTGCAATAAATGAAGATTACAAGAGTCTTACAGCTTACTAAAAGTGAAATGGGTAAGAAAATGCAAAAATCCAAACTTTTTCTCTTTAAACTATCTTCTTCCTTGAGCTTCTCTCTCTAAAATGCTAAATAATGGTATAAATCTATTTGCATTTTCATCCATGAGGCTCCTATAGCTTGTGTGTGCAGGCTTCCCATCAATTGGAAGTGAGTTGATGGCTTGGACAGGCTAGGACAAGCTTATCCAGCAACCACCATGCCACCCTTTTTCTCTCTCTTCCTTTCCCATCCTAAATCCTCCAAAGTCAAATTTGTAGTGTAGGTAGGCATGGTTTGATGTAGAAAATGTTAGGGGATGTGTAAGAGAAGAATAGGTGGGACCCCCAAGCAAGTGGAGTTGAGTTGCAGAATCTGCCATTTATTAACAAAACCTACTGGTAGGTCGATGACAAAACCTACCCATAGGTTTCGTTCCAATAAGCAAAATGTTCCAAAAGGTTTGCGGTAAATCCAACTCCAGTGTACAAAACCTGCCTGTAGTTTTATGAGCAAACCTACCTATAGGTTGTTACTTGGTTTGCTCCATTTTTGATCTTTTCACCTTCCAAGCTTTATATTGAACCTCTCCCTCTCTCCATTGACTTTGAGCACTACGATGGGGGCTTAAATCAAGCCATATCCATCTCTTTACCTACAGTCACACAACAACTTCATTAATTGTTTGATTAAATGCATTTCTTCCCATTTCCACCACAAAAGCAAGTATAAAATGGATATAAAAGCATACATGATGTGCAATATTTTGTGCTAATCAACCACCCAAGTGGAAACTCCCATTTAAGCTCATGTGCGACATGAATGATTAAGTAGTCAGCGCAATGCTAGGTCAAAGGAAAGACAAAAGACCGTATGTGATATACTATGCTAGCAAAACTCTAAATGAAGTACAAATGAATTACACCACTACTGAAAAAGAGTTGCTAGCTATAGTGTTTGAATTAGATAAATTTACGTCATACATCATTGGTTCACCTATTGTAGTCTACACTTATCACTCTGCTTTGAAGTTTTTGTTGTCTAAGCAGGATGCCAAATTTAGACTCATTAGGTGGATTCTCCTCCTTCAAGAATTCAATCTAATCTTCAAGGACAAAAAATGAGTCGAAAATGTGGTGGCAAACCATTTGTCACGGCTTGTTGTCCAAGATAACGAAGAGCACATCTCTATCCCTGATGAGCATCTATTTTCTATCCATTCAAATTGTCCATGGTATGCTGACATTTGCAATTTTCTTGCCACAGGACAAATATGCCCAAATTGGAGCCTGGAAGGTAAGAGAAAATTCATGGAGGATGTAAAGTACTTGTATTTTAAAAACCCGTACCTGTTCAAATATTGCCCTGATCAAGTCATGAGGAGATGTGTACTAGAAAATGAACAACGGGATATCCTCTCTTTCTATCATTCCGAAGCATGTGGTGGGCACTTCTCTTCCAAGAAAACTTCAGCTAAGATTTTACAAAGTGATTTTTTTGGCCCACATTGATTAAAGATTGTGTTTCATTTTGTAAGCAATGTCATAGTTGTCAAAGGTTGGGAAGTGTGACCCATAGAAACATGATGTCCCTCTCTCCCATGGTTGTTATTGAAATATTTAATAGTTGGGGTGTCGACTTCATGGGTCCATTCCCTATGTCTTTTAGCTACCTTTATATATTGTTGGCAGTGGACTATGTGTCCAAGTGGGTAGAGGCAATCTCGAACAACACTAATAATCATTGAGTTGTGGTCAAGTTTTTAAGAAAAAAATATTTTTTCTAGGTTTGTGATACTTCGTGCAATAATAAGTGATGGTGGCTCATTTTTTTTTAATAGACTATTTGCTTCTTTGATGCATAAATATGGTGTAACACACAAGGCATCCACTGTTTATCATCCACATATTAATGGTCAAGCAGAGATGCATACGAGAGTTCTAGAATTCACAAAGAAAGTGCCAAAATTTTCTATGGCAAATTCATCTTGAGAAAGACATTCGAGCCCGGCCAAAAAGTGCTCTTGCATAATTCTCGCCTCTCCATTTTCTAAGAGAAACTTCGATTGAGATGGGATGGCCCCTACATTTTCAAGATGGCCTACTGTGGACATAAAAATCTCGAAGATGGAAAAACATTCAAGGTCAATGGCCAAAGACTTAAACCATTCTTCGAGGGTTTTGAAAATCAAAGAGTGGAGGAGGAGTTGGTGGATCTGGTCTATCTGGATCTTGTTGAGTCATAAATGTTGAAGTAGCTATTAGTGTACAGTTGTTTTCATTTCTTCTTTACTTTACAAGTTAAATTGTTAATTACTTTCATCTATACATAGTATTCTTTCTTTATGTGTGCAGATAGTGGTGTTTTTGTTAAAGCTCATTGTGAGGTGTTCTCTTACCCTTCTTGTCTTTTAAATCTCATCTCATTATCTCATTGCATACTTTTTTGTTGCATTAAAGACAATGCACAGTTCAAGTTGGGGGCTTAGGTGCACCATTTGCATTATACACAAATTTTTGTTGAGAATACTATTTTGTGGTAAAATGCACCATTCACATATTCTACCATTTTTTGTTTAGAATAGTTGAAAATATGTGAAATATTTTTTAAAAAAATAATTTTTTTCTGAAAAATATCTGAATGTTGAACCATATTCCCTTATTCAAATTGTTATGGGGTCAGTGATAGATAGATCTTTGCGTTGAACTTTGAATACATGAGCACATCATAGAAGTTTATCCTATGCCTAAGTAGTACATATGTGTTTTCATTTGAACTCAACCATAGTGCACCTTGAATGTTTTAATTTGGCAATTTATTGATTGGATCCACATTTTAGAGTTTGATATACATAATGGAGATGAAGTAAGTACCCATGTGAGCTTTAGTGCCAATCCTTGCCAGAGGGAACTTACATTTAGTCAAAGGAACATTTTTCAAATTCAAAATATGTTCAATAATCTCATTATACTTGCTTGGTTAGAGTGCATATGGATAATTGATTGACTTTATCTTAAAATGTCAATATGCCTCCCCATGCTTATCTAGAGATGATCTTAGGACATCTTTGAATTGTGTTAAGCCTTAGCCTTATCTTGTGAAAAAATTATCCCTAATGCCGTGATTGAGCCTTAAGTGAAAATTTATTTTCCACGCCACATGCTTTACCAAGCCAGTGCAAAATTATTACAATTACCACTCCTTGATTTTTCAAAGACTAACTATGATTAATCATGAAGAAAGGAAAATGTGGTGAGAAAACAAAAAAATAGGGAGACGAATAGCATTGATTTCAAATTTTGAATGAAAAGGAAGAGAAAAGCCAAGAAAAGGGGCTTGAAAAAGAAAAAAAATGAAAAGAAAGGGAAAAGAGAAGAAAATTGTTGAAAAAAAGAAAGAGACATAAAAGTAAAGTGAAGGTGTAAAACTAAAAATTCCACAAAATGGAGAATTTTAATAATAAAGGTCATGTCCTCGAGTAACCCTTTTTGACTCCCTCTACCCATCATTTCAATCACCCCAAATATCACCCCAAGGCATCATTACAAACCAAGAAAGCCCTAAATGATCTAGAGACAGCATGGAGAGAGCACATTTTAAGCGAAAAGAAAAGTTGGTCTTGCTATCTAAGGCCTTAATATTCCATTCATGAGATTTTACCAAGATCGTTTCAATTTTTGTGCATGCACGTCATTTTTGGATTATATGTGAGTATATTTCATTTAGTGCAGAAGATTCCATCTCACAAGTACACATGGAGTACATGCCAGGATAATCATAGAGTTATTCATTTTTGAGAGAAACCCTTGGTGAGAATTGCATCAAAGCTAAATTTGAATATCCTAGTGAATGTGGATTACATTGAGTAAATGCCTAAATTACATGTTCTTTTCATACACACGAGTCTTAAAATAAAATGTGTGAGTGTTGTAACACCCCGCATTTTCTTTTATATATGTATATAGATATATAGTAAATAATTGTGGTAAAAATGTGGATATGTGTAGTGATGTGTGTTTGAATTTGGTAGATTGGAAAAGTAGAGATTTAAAATGTTAGTGAAAATAATAGTTAAAATTTGATTTTAATAAGTGAAAATATGAAATTTTAGGTCCTAGAACTTGTATTCAATAGGTTTGGTGTAGAAATATGTGTTTGAGAGGTTTGAGATGGATTTGGTTGGCTTAGGAATGGATTGGAAATGGAAAAGGGATGAAATATGACGTGAACAGTGCACTGGCTACAATTTCAAGTGTGATTTTGACCTTGATACAGTCAATATCTCTCCAAAAATAAACATTAAAGTTGTATATCTCTTTCGTAGCATTTCATAGCATCTTGAATCATCTCAATCGGAGCTCGTATGAGAAAGTTATGCCCAGATAACGAAGTGATGTCAAAACAGCCCAATTAGCTTGAATAGTGCACTAGCTGCAACTTCAAGTCCGATTTAGACCTTGATGCAGTTAATATCTCTCAAAACTCAAAACATGAAAGTTTAGAGCGATTTCTTATCATTCCATAGCATCTTGAATCATCTCAATTGGAGCTCGGATGAGAGAGTTATGCCTAGATAACGAAGCGATGTCAAAATAGTCCAATTAGCTTCGTTTTGCATTTAATGTCTCCATTTGCATCCTAAATCAAAATATAAGAATAATGAGTACATTGAGGCTTCAAATAAGTATAAAAGGCTTTAAGAAGCACCATTTATCACCTTTTATTTGTAAACAACGCAAAATTTCATTAATAGCTGGTTCGGATAGATAAAATAGAAACTTTAGTATTTCGGGTATACGTTGACTTTGGTTTTGAGGTAAATCATAAAAATAAATATTTTTAGGTTAAAATAACATTAGAAATGAATCCGGAACGTCGAAAAAACCTTAAGGTAGTCATATGGATCAAATTGGAGATTCTTAGTGGCAAAATCGTAATTTTGGAGAAAACCAAAACAGACTGTAAACAGTGAATTTTGGGTCTGAGGTGTTTTAAACCCCATTTTCATCCCATTTGCCCTCATTTCTTTCACTCCACTCTCACCCCACACCTCTTGGAACCCTAGAGAGCATTAGAGAGGAAAAAAGGAAGGAAAAAACAAGATATTTAAGGGTAGATTCAAGTTCAAGCTCAAATTCTTCCTACAAACTAAGGATTCAATGTAGGGGTTTTCTCTCATTCACTTACGTTGAGGCTAGGGTATTTTATATATATATGTTTTGGCTAACAAAGGTATATATATATGCTATGAAATCATCATCTCTTAAGCTTTTTTGCAAGGATTATATGTTTTGAACAAACTAGGGTTTAATACCCATGAAATCTCCTTTCTAGTTTTAAAATCCTAATTTTTGGAGAGTGATGTATTTCCTTCCTAAATGCTTTCTTTATTATGGATTTCGAAACCTTAGTGCCTTGTGTTGGGTAGAAAAATGATATTGTGATCTCATATATTTTCTTAATTGGTTGTGGAATTGTTACGTGATATATCTTGGGGATTTTGGATAGATGCTTGTAAATTGAGATAAATGTTGAAATTGTATGCTTGGTTGGGTTTTTTGTGATGCACATGAGTGAGAGGTTCCTTGTAAGGATGCTCACCCTTTCCTAAGAGGTTCCCAGTAAAGATACTTGGAAACAATGTAGTGATTGGTGAAAGGTTCCATGTAAGGATGTTCATCCATTTTCAAGAGGTTCCCTGTAAGGATGTTTGAGAATCAAAGGTGACCTAAAGGGGGATGGAGGTTACCATAAAGTATGCCACCTACTGAAAGAATTGTTGGGAATTGGTTATGACAATTAATGGTTATTATTTGTATGTGGTGCTTGTTTATTCATTTAAGTAATATTTTAAAATAAACTTGAGATCGTTTTTAAATGTCACAACTTTATTTCAAATTATGTATCTATGTTATGTTAAAATTGAGACCGACCATTTTAAATGCTTTTCTAAACCTTGTATGGGTTTGGAAGAATTTTTCTACAGAGCTTCGTGCTCACCCCCTATCGCTAACATTTTTCAGATTACCCGCTTGAGGAGGAGGACATAAGGTTCGAGGAGCCCGCTATTTGGGAGACTCCACTGGACGGGAGTGTGGATTCTGAGGTGTACGCATAGAGTGATCTCCTTTTCTTTTGTACTAGACTAGGACATTCTTTTAGAACATTGTGTAGTCTAGCTTCTTTTGTTTATTCCACTGCACTTCTTTAATAAATTTTTGAGATGTAATAGCCATGACTTGGGCTTATTCTTTTGGATAATGTTGTCAATATTCGTGGATGATAAATGAAGTCTTGTTTCTTAAGGGATTATATTAGTGCTCTCATGATATGAATGATTTTAGAATGTAATGTCGTCCAGGGTGTGTTTTGGGGTGTTACAAAGTTGGTCTTGCTATCTAAGACCCTAACATTCCATTCATGAGATTTTACCAAGATCATTTCAATTTTTGTGCATGCACATCATTTTTTGATTATATGTGAGTATATTTCATTTAGTGCAGAAGATTCCATCTCACATGTACACATGGAGTACATGCCAGGATAATCATAGAGTTATTCATTTTTGAGAGAAACCCTTGGTGAGAATTGCAACAATGCTGAATTTGAATAGCCTAGTGAATGTGGATTCCATTGAGTAAATGCTTAAATTACATGTTCTTTTCATACACACAAGAGTCTTGAAATAAAATGTGTGAATGTATACTCTAGATTAGCATTTAAAGGTATGACGAAACTCATGTGTGATTGGTTTAGGTGTTCCAAAAGTTGTGTCAGGCGACCTAGAACTAGTGGGATAAGGGAATATTGCTCAAATTTTTGATATGAGGATGAATTGGAATACCTTTTTAATTTAGTTTGTGCTTTACTTGATGGGTGTTTTTTTTTTTTAATTTAGAATTCCATGGCATGTGTTTTGAAAGGATCAAGACTCAAATTGTATTGCAATTTCATAAATGACTTTGGGCATAGTCATTTAATGTGAGCAGTAGCATGGATCATGTCATTGTGTAATTGAGGTAGGAAATAGGTTATTAGGATGTTTTGGAGTTGAATAAACTTGGAAAAGGGAAGTGGGAGTGAGAATGAGCAAAAAGTAATTTTTTGTACAGAAATTAGTTTAGGTACGAGCACCAGCTGAAGAGCAATGGGTACCTATGAGGCAAAATAGCTAGAGAGATAGAATGGCTAGGTACCAGTACCTTTTTGACGGAAGGGCTAGCTACCAGTACTTTATCATCTAGCTATCAGTACCTGTCTTCCAGAGCAACGAGCTACCGGTACCAAATAATGAGTTGTCGTTACTGCATGCCAAGAATCGCAAAAATCAGGGTTTTAAAGTCAATTCTTTTGAGAAATCCACCTATTTTTCTCATTCCTCTCCCTCTCAAAAATCCTATCCTTTCTATCAAAACCCTTAAAACTCTCAAAGAACCCTTGGGCATCCATCCTAATCTTCTATTTCACCATGCAAGGTTAGATTTCTCTAAATTTCCCTTCATTTCCATCTAAGTTCTCTTATAATCCCCAAATCTCAATAAAACCCTTTCATCTCTATAAAAAAATCGCTCAAATCCATCCAAAGCCAAGGTCCTCTATCAAAATTTCATGATTCTCATTCAAAAAGCTTGAATTCATCGACAATGGCAAGCGTGAGTAAGTCACCCTCTCAATGTTTGGGATTTTTCTATTATTTGGGGATGGGTTTTCTCGTTCTTTACCCTTAGGGCATTTTTGGTTTTGATGGTGTGCACCAAGCAAGTAGGCCCCTTAACAATCAAACAAGCAGGCACCGGATCCTACAAAAGGGTGGAAGAGATGCCTCCTAGTGGCGGGGAATAAAGAAAGAAAAATAAGAATGACTATCACACGGAGAGCATTGGAATTAAGAATGTGACGTGTGAATGGCAAGGGGATAGGCTCGCCCTTTGGCCAAACGATGACATTGTCAAAGCCATCGAGGGACATGAGCTACACTATTGATTTTATGCATTGAATTGGTACATGCTTCTCTATTGTTGGGAATTTTATCAGAAGTTAGGGTGGTGAATGAGGATTTGTGTCGGATGAAGATGAAAGTAAGGGGGAAGGTGATGGAGGTCACCCCGACAATCATCTCTGAGGCACTGCAGTATCAGAGGCCTGCTGTCAACACCCCTGTCTTTCCTTATAACACCCCAATGAGGAAATCACTCCAATAGTATGCTAGCTTGATGTATGAGGACCCTGTGTAGTTCAATGGGAGGAATCAAGTTGGGGCACTCAAGCATTCCCACGAGGTGATGAATAAAGTACCGCATTACAACCTTTTGCCTCAGGGTGAGGAGAAGAAATTAAGGGAGGAGAAAATGGTCCTCCTCTATGCATTCATGGTTGGAACCTAGATGTACATTGCCTTGATGATCTGGGAGGTGATGAAGGACTACACCCAGGCTACAAAGCTGATGAAAAACTTTCCTCATGCCTAACTTGTCACAAAGATGTGGCGTCATGCCAAGGTTAAGGGCATCCCCACTAACATGACACTTCCACCAGAGTTCAGCCCTATAGGCAAGCTGAGCAGTATGAAGAGGACGACTTTGACAGAGGGCCTAGGTAGAGAGAAAAGAGAGCTAGGCCATCTAGGGCTAAGCCATCTATAGCTGGACCATCCACGGTCAGGCCATCTACTACTGCCCCACGTTTGACAGTCTCCCAGCGTGTAAGAGAATAAAGATTGCAATAGTTTCAATGAACAAATTTCTCACACTATATTGATGTAATATGTGCTTTCCTATATACATGGTTAGGAAAAATTATTGACGGCAATGTACATAAATATAGCTAAAACTGTGCAGCAGTAACAGATATGCAGCAATTACAAAAATATAAAAAAATAATTTTGAATGATCTTGCTTGATTGTAGTATAGATGTGCTCTGTTCAATCTTGGCCTTGATTCTTGCAATCTGTCTTTATTCACCCCCACAAGATTGAGCTTCCGTCAGCAAGCCCAATCTTGTTTCTCAAGATTTCTGTTCTTTGTCTTGATAATGGTTTTGTCAACAAGTCAACCAATTGATCTTGTGGATGAACATGTCGAACTTGGAGAGAGCCATGTTGAACAAGATCACACACAAAATGAAGATCGATTTGTATATGTTTCATGCGTGAATGTTGAACCGGATTGAAGCTTAGGTGCGTAGCACCAAGATTATCACATAGAAGTAAGGGGCAACTTTTGGTGGAAAACCCAGCTCATGAAGAAGGGCAAGAAGCCACATTGTCTCGGATGCCGCATTTGCAAGAGCTCAGTATTCAACTTTGGTAGTAGATCTTGCACCTGCTCTTTGATTCTTTGAGCTCCATGAAATGGGATTTGAGCCTAAAGGGCTGATATATGCAGATGTGGAAGTACAATCATCAACATTTCCAGCCCAATCGGCATTGGAATAGGTAACTAAAGTTGGAGGTCTAGATTTTGTGAGTTGTATACCATGAAAAATGGTTTGATTTAAGTACCAAAGGAGCCTTTTTGTAACTGTGAAGTGAGTAGTGGTAGGCTTGTGCATGAATTAAGACAACTTATTGACCGCGAATGAAATATTTGGACGTGTCAAAGAAAGATACTGTAGGCTGCCAATAATTCTTTGATATTCTGTGTTGTCCACATTTGTTGTGCCATCAAGTAACTTGAGTGACTGAGTTGTGGAAAGAGGAGTTGATACATCTTTGGTGCCACTCATGGTGGTATTGGACAATAGCTCTTGACTGTATTTGTGTTGTGAGAGAAAAAGTTCTGCCTGAGTGGGTACAACTTCCACACCTAGGAAGTAACGAAGTAGACCCATATCTTTAACAGAAAAATGATCTCCCAGTTGCTTGATAATTAAAGCCACAAAATTTCTATTATTTCCTGTAATTACAAGATCATCGACATATACCAAGAAGAAACAGATTATAGAGTCCTTTCTATAAATGAATAGGGACGAATCAGCTCTAGAATTTTCAAACCCAAGCTCAAGCAGTACATTTTTCAGTGTAGTGTACCAAGCCTGAGGGGCTTGTTTAAGCCCATATATTGCTTTTTGGAGCCTACAAACATGATTGGGTTTAGATGGATCTTTGAACCCCGGAGGTTGCATCATATATACAGTTTCAGACAATGCACCATGTAAAAAGGCATTATTAACATCCATTTGCCTTAACTCCTAATCATTCACAACAGCAATAGAAAAAACTGTCCTAATTATGGCTGGTTTAACCATTGGGCTGAAGGTCTCTTTGAAATCAAGCTCGGGACGTTGATTATAACCCTTTGCAACTAAATGGGCTTTGAATCTGTCCATTGACCCATCAGATTTTCTCTTCACCCGGAACACCCACTTGCAGCCAATTGTGTTACAATTTAGAGGGAGTGGCACTAAATCCCAAGTGCCATGTTTCATGAGAGCTGTTAGCTCATTTGACATAGCATCACGCCACTGTGGTTAAGACAAAGCCTGACTCACACAGGTTGGTTCAATGGACTCAGGGAGTGGGTGTTTATACATAGAATTAAGTTGGTTGGGTTTAAAGATTATGTTGGTTCTTGCTTTTACTATGAGTAGGTAGATTTTAGTTGCTAATCCAAGGGGAATTTTCTATTGGGTATGTGAAATTGACTCTTTTTCATTCTTCCTCGTAGTGTAAATTAGTTTGGTTTGACTAGATTGAGTGCGGACATGGTGTTGGGCTCTTGATGCACTGTAGACTTGTCACGGTGTTTGCTTGTGCCCAACACATCCACATTAGTCCCTCACTTCCTATGAGGATGAATGAATTGAATCGATTTTGCATTCCCATTGTGATGACCTCAATGTATTAGCCGACCTTGCTTTCTTACATGGGGAGCACTTCTGCACATACACACGTTTTTGTTCACACAAAAGATTTTTTCCATTTCTTGCGTTTGAACTCGAGGGAGAGTAACACTCACCAACTTGTATAAGTTATATACACACAATCCGGGCTCATGTTTGAATATTAGGAAAAACGATTCAAGCATTTTTGGCACTGTTGCCAGGGAAGGCTAAGCATTGAATTTAAAGGTGATTTAGGGACAACAGATGTAAGTCCCATGATTCTCATCACGGGCCAAGAGTACTTTGTTCCTTTATACATATTTGTGTATACTTTTTTTTTCAATTGTAAGTTGTATTTTTGCATGTGGGGATGTGACAATCAAAATAGACTAGTGAGACATGCCCTAGGACCAAATATGAATATAGACCAAGACCCACCATAGGATGACAAAGACAATTTTAGGGATGATGGTTCCAATATTCCGAGGAACAGGGGAATGCAAATGCAAAACCCCCAAGTGCCAAACCCCCGAATGCAATTCCCCCCTCCAAGAAATGCAGGAAATAATCTCTCTATGGATTCTCTAGTGAGGTCAATAAGGGATTATCAACAACCAACTCAAAGCACCATCCCCTCATGCATACTTCTATCCATGCAAGCACATGACTCCCTTGTTAAACCAAGCATGTAGCAATTACTTCCTTAATTCCATGGAGTGGAACGAGAAAATCCTTATCTTCACATTAAGGAATTTGAGAAAATTATTGGAATATTCATTAAAAATCATGCCATGGAAGACATGCATAAAATTATTTACATTCTGCCTCAAAGACAATGCTAAAACTTGGTTGAACTCGTTGAAACCCCAATCGATAAGTTCTTGGGCACAAATGCTTTTCAAATTTTTTGCAGTGCCCAAGACCACTGCTCTTAAGAAACAAATTCAAAACTTTGTCGTAAAAACCAAATGAGCAGTTCTATCAAAGTTGGGATAGATACAAGGACTTGTTACACTCCATTCCACATCATGGATTCAAACCATAGAAATTGGTGAGTTTCTTCTATGAAGGAATTATACTAGGCCATCGACAATTCATCGACATGATGTGGAACGAAGAGTTTCTAAGTAAGGATCCCAATGAGGCCCTTGAGTACTTTAACACATTGACAAAAAATGTTCAATCTTGGGATATCATGGATTCCATTGATTTGCCAAGGTCTTCTCCGGGTAGTCATCCAAGTGAAGGGGGGATGTATAACTTGTGTAACCAAGAAACTTGGAAATCATTCTTTCCACACTCCAACACATACAATCCGAGATGGAACAACCACCCAAACTTTAGTTGGAAGAATGACAACTCTATTCCTCATGGGTCTGGCTCATTGTCACCTCTCATTCCACCCAAGCAAAACCAATTGCGACTACATTAGAATTGATCACCCAAGTTCTGGTTGTGTGAAGTAATAAATTTCTTGGGAATCTGAGGTTGAACCACAGGGAATTGTGAAATCAAGAGACACAAAACAAATAAAAGAAAATTGTTTGGAAAATTATAGTGCCACCACTTTCCACCTCCGGGCCATCCACTTCTGCCCCACGGGCTCAATTGTCTTAGGGGTGGAGGAGTCCGATGATGAGGAGTTTTGTGACGAGGAGGGGGATGATGAGGACGAGTCTGATGATGAGAATTCAGGTGATGATGTAGTGGAGTAATGAGATCATTCTTGTTTTGTTGTTTTTTGTAGATTGCACATAAGTGGTTTAGTGGTAGTCGGCCTAGTAGAGGAGTCTCTATGATCACAAGCTGTTCTTTTTTGTTTCAAGATCTCTGTACTGAACCTTATGAAGTTCTAAATGAAAGAACCACATTTTATTTGTGTCAACTTGCCCCAAGTTCATTCACATAATTGCATTATGATTTGAGAATTTTGTTGATTGGTGAATTGTTTAACATGAATGGAATTGTTGGTTTTATGTATTGTAGTTAGAAAATAAAGTTTGCTAGGGACTAGAAAAACTCAAGTTGGAGGGTGTGACGAGTATAGAATATTGTATATCATGTATCTCTTTTGCACCCATATTGCTTGCTTTGTGGTAAAAATTGGGGGATATGCTTTCAAACTCACAATTAATGGAGATTCGTGTGATTGTAGGTAAAGAGCTGGTAAGGTCGTGCATAAAGGCTCCCATCAAGTGCTCAAAGGCAATGGGGAAGAAGGGAATGCTTAACTTATGGCTCAGGACCTCAAGGAACCAAGTAAATCCCAAAGCAGGACAAAACTTACCTGTAAAAGTCAACCAAAACCTACCGGTTGAAGTTACTCAAAACCTACAGGTAGAAGATGCAAAACCTACCAATAGAAAATGCTACTAGAATTCTTCTACCTCAACCATGCAAAAACCTAGTGGTAGAAAAGCTTACTGGAAAAAACCTACCCGTAGGTTTTCTTACGTTCTATCTGGTAGGTTTTTACTAGTTTTGCCAGAAACTTGCTCACACGACTTCAAGTGTCCAACCTCAAACCACTCATTACAACTCATTTCACACAAGCTAAGGGAAGGGGGATGGACAAAAATTACAAAGTCTTACACCATTATTCAGTTTTACATGCTTTTAGAAAGAGAAGCTCCATGGTAGAAGATGAAGTTTTAGAGAGAGAAAGTTGGATTCAAATTTCCTTCACCATTTTCATTGTAGTAAGCTTTATATTACTTGTAATATTTCCCTCTTTCACTTTAAAGTATTTTATTCAAGTTATAATCAAGCTTAGTCAAGTGTTTTGTATTTCCATTTCTACATTTGGGTATTTTCTCTTCAAGCTTTGTAATTTGTTTATAAATGACTTTACTATTGTAGTTTAAACCTTTTCTTGCATTAATTCAAGTTTCGTGATCCATTTCACTACCATGTCTCTTTACCTTATGTTGGTTCTTCCTTTTACAATGAGTAGCTAGACTTTTAGTTAACTAATAATCCAAGGGAAATTTCCTCTTGGGTATGTGAAATTGACTCTCTTTCATTCTTCCTCATAGTGTAAAGTGTTTGATTTGACTAGATTGAGTGTGGACGTCGTTGTGGGCTCTTGATACTCCGTAGACTTGTCACAGGGTATGCGTATGCCCAACCCATCCACATTAGTCCCTCACTTTCTATGAATCAATCAAACATCGAGACACCATTGAATGAATAAATTGATTTGATTTTGCGTTCCCATTGGAATGACCTCTATGGATTAGCCAACCTTACTTTCTTGCATTTTTACCAAAATTGCACCTCAACAAAACACAATTCACAAGATCTTCCAATTTTCATTTCTTTAAAAATCACCCTTCAAAGCATTCGATCTTTTCTTCCCTGAGGAGAAGACCTTGGAATACATATTCCAAGTAAAACATGACATTTGCAAGTCTCTCAACACTTAGGGAGCACTTTTTCACACACAAGATTTTCTCCATTTCTTGCATGTGAACATGAGGGAGAGTGGCACTCACCAACTCTACAAGCCATATACACACAATTTGAGCTCATGTTTTGAGATTAGGGAGAAATATTCAAGAAGAAATCATGTAGTTCGAAGAGTTAGGGTTACTCAGAATAGAGCAGTTGACCCATGTCAATGCTTTAGATTTGGAGGTTTCAAGCATTTCATAAATAACTGTCCATTGTTTCCACTAAAGACCAATCAGGCAGCAAGACAACAGAATGTGGACAAGCCTCCACCTCAAAGGCAACTACCACATAAGAACTCTATTGCAGTTGTACCAACTGGTACCACTCAAGGCCGAGTCTTTGCAATGACTCAAACAAAGGATGATCTTGCTAATGTTGTGGTTGAAGATATCATTGTATTGTATAATTATTGGGCACGCATATTATTTGACATATGTTAAAACATTGAGATTGAAATGTGAAAACTTAGACAAGGAGTTGAATGTTGCCTTACCCCACTAGTGAACAATTGGAAACCTTTAGGTTATGTCGAGGGCAGACTTGGTAGTGTTGGACATGCAAGGGTATGAGGTGATCTTTGAAATGGACTTGCTGTCTGCATACCATACAGTGATAGACTGTTTCAGAAAAAGGGTAGTATTCTAGTCATCGGGAGGTGTAACGCCCCAAAACCCACCTTGGACGGCATTACAATCTATAAACCGTTCACACCATGAGAGAAACTAAATAAATTCATCATTAAAGAAATTTCATTCATCAAATATAACATTTACAATATTATCCCAAAAGAATAGGCCAACCATGGACATTACATCCCAAAAGAATGTGATCGACTATGATAATTACATCCTAAAAGAATCACATTTAAACTTGCAGCGAAATAACAAAAAGATTAGTCTTTACATAATCTCAAAAGAAATTTCCTAATCTAGCTCCTAGGAGAGTATAACTCTACACATCTACCTCAAGATCCATGAGCCTGTCTAGTGGAGCTTCCCAATGTGTCGGCTCCTCAACCCCAAGCTCTTCCTCTAGGCCACAATATGAAAAATATAATTTAAAGGGGGTGAGCACTAGGCTCTGTAGCAACATTCCTCCCAAACTCAAACAAGGTTTAGAAAACATGTAAAATAATTCGGTCTCACTTTTCAAAATAGCATATATAACTTGAAATAAAATAGTGAAAATTTATTTGATCTCAAGTGTACGTAATTGCAATAATTTAAATGAACAGTAAAACCAAGTTACAATTAACAACCATTTTCAACCGTAACCATTTCCAACAAGTTCTTGTAGAGTCCCATACCTCCACAAGCTCTTGTCGAAAATCGATTCCAAACAATAACAATAATTCCATGTTCTCATGTATGTTGGTTGCTTCCCATGAATATACACAACGACTCTACCTCGTTCACCCAATCATAACCACACAACCTACTTTAGGAAGGGCGTATACCGTCTCCCACGGCATTGACGAATCCTTCTTAGAAAAGGTATACTCACCCTAAGCCTCAAACTTACGTGAATAATAATGGTTGTTCTCACAAACAACAAACAACTACAAGTGTTGGAAAACCATCTCACCCCCACTGGGATAGACTAACCTCTAACACTGTACGACAGTGCATGAATATAATTCAAGTCCATCACAACAACCATACAAAGAGATACCATAACAAACATTTTCTTTAAAACACAAGGAAATAAAAAATTCTCAATTCTCACAATTTGTAATACAAGAGAACAATTTAAGAAAAAAAGCAAGAGATCATCACACATCATTTTATTACTTAACACAAAGCACTAAGGTTTCAAAGTCAAGAACAAAGGAAAAAATCAAGAGAAAGAAAAATTCATTTATCATGAAAACTAGGGTTTCATGCCAAGAAAAGAGATTTAATGGCTATCCCACCATTACTTTGCTTAAAACATGGTAATAATTGCGAGAATAGCAAGAATTGAAGATTTTATAGCATACATATATGATTTAGAGTCAAAAGAATACATATATATAAGTCCTAACTCATTGCAAGACAATAGGAGAAACCACTACCTTTCTCCTTGGCTTTGGTGTGAAGGACAAGAAGATTTGATCTTGAATCACCCTTAAAACTCTTGTTTTCCCTTTCTCTCTTCTGCTCTAAGTCTTTCTATTAGGGTTCTAAGAGGTTTAGGGTGAGAGTGGGGTGAAAGAATGGGAGAAAATGGAGTGAAAATGGGGTTTTAAAACATAAAAATCCCAATTTTTTAACGATCTACCGGTAGTTCGTATTGAGCTACCAGCAATTAGGATCCACTGGTAATTTACTATCTATTGACTACCATAGTTTGGATTTACTAGATATTTACTATCTGTTGACTACCGGTAGTTCGGATCTACTAGAAATTTACTACCTGTTGACTACTGGTAGTTTGGATCCACTGGACAGCGTCCTACTGGTAGGTTCTATCCAGATTTACCTATTTTCTCTATTTTTCATTTCAAACTCATTCCAAACCCTTCCAAAACCAACCCAAACTTATACAACATACATTTGTACATCAAGCATAATTGGTATAAGTTCTATTGCAAATGATTTCATATATTTACAATTCAAAACTAAGTTTGAACTAAATATTTACCCGATTCTACACTATTAACATTTTTATCTCTACTCTTACCATATTAACAATTCAAAAGGAATAATCATTTGCTATTTACATCTATATGTATAAAGATAAAAGTGTGGGGTTTACAGGAGGAGTAGTATTCAACATCACAAATGAGCGAAATGTTTTCCACCCTTTTTCTATGATGGCTAAACGGTTCTTAAAGGCTAAGGCAGGAAGTAGTCTAAACTTTCTTGATAGCTTAATGGGAGAGAAACGAGTTAACTCCTTGCGATAGTTGATATATGTGGTGTCAAACTTTTCTATTGTATTTTCGGATATGCTGCTTGGCTTACCACCTCGAAGAGAGATTGAGTTCACCATCAACTTGTATCCTGGAACATAAGCCAATTCTATTGCACCTTATCGGATGACAGCTTTGAGTTAAAGGAGCTACTAGAAATTGGGTTTGTTCGCTTAAGCACTTCACCTTGGGGAGCTCCAGTCCTCTTTCTAAAGAAGCATAATGAAAAACTTCAGTTATGCATGGACTATCGAGGTTGGATAGAGTGATAGTGAAGAATAAATACCCATTACCTTGGATTGATGATTTATTTGATTAGTTGAGAGGTTATATGTACTACTCCAAGATTGATCTTCACAAACTCTAGAAGAATAAATACCCCTAACCTCAAACTCTAGAGGTCTTCACTGCCTGTTAGTGTAGCTCTTCTGTCGGCTCTGAGCCATGAGAAGATGCTTCTGTACCAAATCCACCTTCTCTGAGGTGTCTCTAATCAAATTCAGACCCGTAGAGGAACTCTCTCTAATCTCCATCCAATAGATCGAAGAAGGACAGGACCTCCCATAAAGTGCCTTATAAGGTAAGTGTTCTCCCCAACTACTCTTGAGTTCAACAACACATGCTCGTAGCCTGTACTCTAAAATCTGGATGGTCCTATCCGACTGACCATCTATCTAGGGATGAAAATTTTTACTCATCATCAACTGTGTCACCCATAAATTGTTGGAAAATCTCTCAAAAATGAGTCGTGAACCTGGAATCCTGATCCGATATTATAGATACAGGTACCCCGTGCAACCAGACTATCTCTTGTATATTCAAGCTACATAATTCCTTTAGTGTGAAAGTCATCTACATAGCCAAAAAGTGTGCAAACTTTGTAAGCCGGTCAACAATCACCTACACTACATCATGCCCCCACGATGTCGGTGGTAAGTGGGTCACAAAATCCATAGTGACATGTTCTCACTTCCACTCAGCCACCTCCAAAGGCTGGAGTAACCCTACTAGTATATGATGCTTAGCCTTGACCTACTGACACATGAGACATCAACAAACAGAGTCTCCAACATGCCTCTTCATCCCACTTCAATAATACTAGTGACAAAGATCGTGATACATCTTTGTGCCATATAGATGTACGCAAAAATGGGAGCAATTGAACTCCCTAAGGTTCTCTTCTCTCATATCTGTCGATTGGGGAACCATAACTCTTCCCCTAAACTGAAGACTGCCATCGGTGTGAATGGCCCAGCCCTCACACAGATGGATGGACAATATTTTAATGTCCTACTCCTAGGACTCAATAACTCTGCTCAATAGGTAAGAAGTAGCTACCAGACTTCCCAAAGTGCCCTGAGCTTGACCCATATAGTGCAGCCTGAACTGTCCTACAGTCTTGAGTATCTGCCACTCCCAGGAAGCTATACTACCCAAGACTCCCCTTAACCTCCGACTCAGTGATTAACCATAATTAAGACATAATTTAATAGGTAAATTGTGTTAGTTGAATAAAGTAAACTAGTCAAAATAAATCAAATTAGAGTTAGTGTGTGAATAAAGGATAATGCATTAATTGTTGTTCTTTTCAAGGTTTTGTACGTCAAAGCTACAAACTACTGGGGTGCCAATTATCAAAGCTCAAAACAAAGGGGGATCAAAGAATTCAAGGCCACCTAACAAGACTTTCATGCCACTTAACAAGATTCAAGGCCACCTAACAACACTTTCATGCCACCAAACAAGACTTTTCAAGGTCACCTAACAAGATTCAAAACCACCTAACAAGACCCTCCCTTGTTGCCTATAAATACCACCCCTTAGGACTTGTAAATCATTCATCTTTTGGTAGTGGAAAACCCTCCAAAAGTATTATTGCTTTCCTTATTGCTTATTGCTTTCTTTAAGTATTGTTTTCTTTTATTGTATTATTGCTTTATTTTAATTTATTGTTTTCTTTTACTTTAAGTATTGCTTTCTTTTATTGTGTTATTGCTTTCTTTTATTTTCATTGCTTAAGCTTCCTTCTTCCTTTAGAGTGAAACTCTTTCACTTTTCTAGAGTTTTACCAAAGCCGTGCAGGGTGGAACGTGATTCACTCATTCTTTGTTGAAGATCGGCTCCTTGTGTAAAGTGTTTTATCTTGTAACTCCTCTACTTAAAGGGATGAGCATCACTCACTTTTCTAGCTTTAACAAAGCCATGAAGAGTGGGCAGTTTCTCATCCAATCTTCAGTAAGAGGTGATTATCCGAAAGTTATATTTATGCATTTCGTTTATGCTTAGCTCTAGTCTTTATTTCTTCATAATGTCTTCTCATCATATTGTTGTCTTTAATTTAAGCATGAATAGCTAAATCTCTTAGTTGGCAAAACCAAGAGGAACCACCACTTGGGTATCCCATTTAAACTCATTCTCCTCCCCTCTTTCAGAGTTCAATGGTCCGGTTTGACTGGATTGAGGGTGGATAACTTGGTAAGTCTTTGATATTCCGTAGGCCTAGTCACGGTTTATGCTTAGATACTCACCAATCTTACCTCTAGCTTCCCACGAATCAATCGTTCATTCATGCTCTATTGGAGGAGGGTTTCAAGTTGAGATGGTATTCCTATTGGAGTGACCTCTTGGATTTGCCAACATTTGTTTCTCATTTTACTAGCATCAAAACAACTTCACCAAATAACTTCCAACAATCAAAGATTTTACACTTTCTTTCTCCCAAAATCACCTTCCCCTCGGTTTACTTCCTTCCCCATGAAAAAGACCTTGGAATACCACCAAGTAAAATATGATCCGTGAAAGTCTCCTTGCGCTTGGGGAGTACTTTTGTTCACACATACTCACATTTGAAATCTCATTCATCCACTATTTTGTTGTCCTTTCTTTTGACATTATCCCTAGGAGAGTGACACTCCCCTTCATTCATATACTATACATGCTAAAAGGTGATGTTTAGAGGTTAGGAACAACAAGGAATTTTGTCAAGCATTTTTGGCACCGTTTCCGGGGAAGGCAAGTGTCAAACCAAGAAGGTGATTTTCGGATGACGGAGGTAAGTCCCATGATCTTCATCATGGGTGGAGGTACGTTTGTTCTGTGTACATAATCTTGTTTGTGTATAATTTTGTTTGTATATATTTTATTTTATGTGGAGGCGGAACGACCAAAATCGACTTGTTAGACAAACCTTGGCCCCTACCATGAATATTGACCAAGAACAACCCGAGGATGTGGGGGACAATTTTGACAATATAGGTGCAAATCCAAATGTCCAAAGGGGTGGGGGACCACAAGAACCCCAAATACCCAATCTGAGAATGAATTTTTCCTCTCCCGTAAATGAGGGGAATAATTTTCAAATGGATCCCCCGATGAGGTCAATGAGGGATTTTCTACAACCAACACGAAGCACCACATCATCATGCATCCTCCTTCCGGTCCAAGCTTATCTTTTCATAGTTAAGCCAGGGATGTTGCAACAAATTCCCACGTTCAACGGACTTGAAACTCAGAGCCCCTATTCACACATAAGGGATTTCGAGGAAATAGTTGCAACCTTCCTTCCCAATCATGGGATGGAAGAGATAGCTAGAATGAAATTGTTTTCCTTTTCCCAGAAAGACAAGGCAAAAATGTGACTTATTTCCTTAAGGCCTCGAACCATCACATCGTGGAGCCAAATAATTTTTGAGTTTTTGAACAAATTCTTTCTGGTGCATAAAACCACCGCCCTAAAAAAATAAATTCAAAATTTTTCAGAAAAGCCCAATGAGCAATTTTGTCAATGTTGGGAGAGGTACAAGGAATTGCTACAATCCCTTGCACATCATGGCTTTGAGCCATGGCAATTGGTGAGTTTCTTTTATGAAGGAATCACACCGGGCCATCGATAGTTCATTGACATGATGTGTAATGAGGAGTTTTTGAACAAAGACCCTGATGAGGCCTTAGATTACTTTGATACATTGGCACAAAATGCACAATAATGGGACATTACAGATCTCACCGATGTACCAAGGTCTTCTCCTCAAAAGAGTGGCCAAACTCAAGGGGGAGAGATTTATGATTTGAGAGACCGGGAAGACTTGTTTTCAAAAATTGTTAAATTGTTAAGGAAAGTTGAGAGTCTTGAAGTCAATAAGAGACACGAGGTTTCTAATATGTCACGAACCGAGGAGGGTTGTTCAATTTACGAATGTATGGAGCATTCCCTATCGGATTGCCCAAACATTCTGACCCTTAAAGAAGCATACCATGAACAAGTCCATGCCTTCAACCAAACGAGGCAATTATTTTCTCCCAATTCGAATACTTACAATCCGGGTTGGAGTAATCACCCAAATTTTAGTTGGAGAAATGAAAACTCCATTCCTCATGGTTCAAGTGCATATGCATCTCCCATGCCTCCCAAGCAAAACCAATACCATGGCCAAGGGCAAGCATCTAGCTCTCAATACCCCCGGACCAATCCACAAGGGTATTCGTCAAACCCACCACCGCAGAATTTTTCACCAAATCCACCTCCACAAAGTTTTTCTCAAGGACCCTCCAATGCATCCACATACCAACCTCCTCATAAAAGGAATTTGGAGGATATGGTTCATTCCTTCATTCAAAGCCAAACTTCCATCAATAACCAAAATGCCACAGCCATCAATGATGTAAGAGCCCAACTCACAAAGTTGACAAACTCCATAAGGGCATCTCAACAAGAAAAGGGGAAGTTCCCCACTCAACCACAAGAGAACCCTAGGGGTCAACAGCTTGTTGAGTCATCAGAACCTTCGAGAGAGAGTTGCGAGCAACTCAAAGCTGTCACCACCCTCCGCAGTGGCAAAGAAATTGACAAAACCATTTTGCCAACGGTCTCACCCAAGACCACATTGTCAAAAGAAAAAGATCTCTTGGGTGACACCGACAAGAGTGAGGTGAGTGAAGAGAAAGAAAGAGAGGTTGTTGAGAAAGAAAATTAATTGATGATTGTGTGTTTATTCCTCCCATGTCTGCCCCTTTCCCAAGTCGTTTGAAGCCACCTGTCAAGGTGGCTAATTATGCTGATATTTTGGAAATGTTTAAGCAGGTGAAGATTAACATTCCACTCCTCGACGCTATCAAGCAAATTCCATCATGTGCTAAGATTTTGAAGGACTTATGCACGGTAAAGAGAAAATTGAATGTCCATAAGAAAGTATTTCTCATCGAGCAAGTGAGCTCAATATTGAGGATCAACACTCCTCCCAAATTTAAAGACCCTGGTTGTCCAACCATAGCCATCACCATTGGAAATTGTCGAGTGGAGCAAGCACTCCTTGATTTGGGGGCAAGTGTGAATCTTCTCCCCTACTCGGTGTACCAACAGCTACAGCTTGAGGAGTTGAAGCCCACCTCAATCACGATTCAATTGGCGGATCGTAGTATCCATACACCAAGGGGCGTATTTGAGGTTGTCTTACTTCAAATTGATAAATTTTACTTCCATGTCGATTTCATTGTGCTTGATACACATCCTGCTACAAACCTTAGCTCCCAAATTTCTGTAATACTTGGAAGACCCTTCCTTGCTACATCTAATGCCGTTATAAATTGCAGGAACTGTCTAATGAAGTTGGCATTTGGGAATATGACAATGGAGCACAATGTATTCAACTTGGCAAAGCAACCAATGATGAGGAAGTAAGTGAGGTCAATAGAATCGACACTTTGGATGAGGAGCACTTGGAGCTAGAGGGGATATTAAAATTCAAGGAAGAAGGAATTGTGGATCTTAAGAATTATGATGAGCAAGAGGAGGTAAAAGATTTGAAAAGGATGGAAAGGTGGATCCCTACATTCGAAGAGTTACCCCATCGAGAAAAGAAAATTTTTCCGTCGGATGAACAAAAGCCCAACTTGGAGTTGACGCACTTGCCCACCCATTTGAAGTACGCCTATCTTGGGGAAGGTGAAACATTTTCGGTGGTCATTAGCTCTACATTGAACATGGAACAAGAAAAAGAACTTTGGGAGGTATTGAGAAAACATAAAGGAGCAACTGGGTGGACCATTGCGGATATCAAGGGGATAAGCCCTCTCATTTGCACCCACCGCATATATCTTGAGGAGGATTCCAAACCTTTCCGACAAGCACAAAGGCAGTTGAATTCCATCATGAAGGAGGTGGTGAGGAATGAGGTTCTGAAACTACTTGATGTGGGGATCATTTTTCCAATTGCCGATAGTAAGTGGGTTAGTCCCACGCAAGTAGTACCTAAGAAATCCAGAGTTACGGTGGTTGAGAATGATGAGAATGAGCTTATATCTACAAGAGTAATCACCGGATGGAGGGTGTGCATTGATTACCGAAAGCTGAACGCTTACACAAGAAAAGACCACTTCCCATTGCCATTCCTCGATCAAGTTCTAGAACTAGTAGCGGGGCATCTATTCTATTATTTTTTAGGTGGATACTCTGGCTACAATCAGATTGAGATTGCTTTGGAGGATTAAGAGAAGACCACTTTCACGTGCCCCTATGGTACCTTTGCCTACCGTTGCATGCCATTTGGACTGTGTAATGCTCCGAGGACTTTTCAAAGCTGTATGATGGGAATTTTTAGTGACATGGTGGAAAAGATAGTGGAGGTCTTTATGGATGACTTTTCGGTGTTTGGGGATTCATTCGAGGGATGTTTGGCAAACTTGGAGAAAGTTCTAACAAGATGTGAGGAGAAGAATCTAGTCTTGAATTGGGAAAAATGTCACTTTATGGTGATGGAAGGAATTGTGCTTGGCAATATAGTTTCGGCAAGGGGTATTGAAGTTGATAAATCCAAGGTGGAGGCCATCTCTAACCTCCCCATGCCAAGAGCCATCAAAGGCATCCGGTCATTTTTGGGCTATGCAGGTTTCTATCGTCGATTCATAAAGAATTTCAGTGCATTAGCCCGACCCTTAACTAACCTGCTATCTAAGGTGGTCCCATTTGAGTGATCGGATGATTGTGAGGCATCCTTTAAAAAACTTAAAAGCATGCTAGTCACACCTCCGATCATGTGACCACCCAATTGGGATCTACCTTTTGAGCTCATGAGCGACGCGAGTGATTACGCGATCGGTGCAGTGCTCGGTCAGAGGGAGAAAAATAGACCATATGTGATACACTATGCTAGCAAAACACTTAATGAGGCTCAGATGAATTACACTACCACCGAGAAAGAATTGCTAGCAATAGTGTTTGCCTTAGATAAATTCTGTGCTTACATTATTAGTTCGCCTATTGTTGTCTTTACTGATCACTCTGCTTTAAAATATTTGTTGTCTAAGCAGGATGCAAAACTGAGACTCATTAGGTGGATACTCCTCCTACAAGAATTTGACTTGACGATCAAGGACAAGAAAGGAGTTGAGAACGTGGTGACGGATCATTTATCCCAGCTTGTGGTGCAAGAGGTTGATGAGCACATTCCTATCCCTGACTTTTTCCCTGATGAGCATTTGCTGTCAATTCATTCTTTATGTCCTTGGTATGCTGATATATGTAACTATCTTGCAACAGGACAGATACCACCGCAATGGAGCCCAGAAGACCGAAGACGATTTATGGCGGATGTGAAGTACTTCTACTTCGACAACCTGTATTTGTTCAAGTACTGCCCCAACCAAATCATGAGGAGATGCGTACCTGAAAATGAACAGCGGGACGTCCTTGCATTTTGCCATTCACCAGCTTGCGGTGGACATTTCTTAGCGAAAAAGACTTCGGCCAAAATTCTTCAATCAGGTTTTTACTGGCCCTCTCTTATCAAAGATTGTGTTTCATTTTGTAAGGGATGTGACAAATGCCAACGGTTGGGTAGTGTGACCCAAAGAAACATGATGCCCCTTTCACCAATACTTGTCATAGAAATATTCGACTGTTGGGACATCGACTTCATGGGTCCTTTCCCTATGTCATATGGTTATTTGTACATCCTCATGGCAGTGGACTATGTGTTCAAATGGGTGGAGGCTATCCCAACCAACACTAATGACCACTAGGTCATAGTCAAGTTTCTCAAGGAGAACATCTTTTCGAGGTTTGGGATACCTCGTTTAATAATAAGTGATGGTGGATCACATTTCTGTAATAGGCCATTTGTATCTCTAATATTCAAATATAGCGTTACTCACAAAGCATCCACTGCCTATCACCCACAAACAAATGGCCAAGCCAACCTAGCTAATAGGGAGATCAAGAATATTCTAGAAAAAATGATTAACCCAAACAGGAAGGATTGGTCTGATAGATTGACCGATGCCCTCTGGGCATACTACACTGCCTTTAAAACTATTTTGGGCATGTCTCCCTACCAGCTTGTCTATGGAAAGGCTTGCCACTTGCCAGTCGAAATGGAACACAAGGCCTATTGGGCCATTAAGACTTTAAATTTTAATTTGAGAATGACCGGTGATTGTAGGAAGTTAGAGCTGAATGAGTTGGAAGAGATTCGAGGAGATGCGTATGAGAGCTCCAAAATCTCAAAAGAAAGGGCCAAAATCTTTCATGATAATTCCATCGTGAGGAAATCATTTGAGCCCGGAAAAAGTACTCTTATACAATTCTCGCCTCTCCATTTTTCAAGGCAAACTCCGATCCCGTTGGGATGGGCCCTATCTTGTCAAGGTGGCCTACCCCAGTGGAGCTGTGGATGTCCAAAACCCCAAAAATGGCCAGACATTCAAGGTCAATGGCCAAAGACTTAAGCCATTTTTTGGGGGCTTTGAAGAACAAGTGGTGGAGGAGAATTTGATGGATCCGGTATACCTGGAAGTTGTGGAGGAATAATTAGTTTTTTTTTTCTATTTTTCAATGTACAGGCTTTTATTCACTTACTTTATTTTTATTCCATGTTAATTATGTTCTTTTGTCGTATAGTTTTGTTCTTCTTAGTCGCAGATATTGGTGTTTTTGTCAAAGCTCAAGTGCGAGGTGTTCTCTAACCCTATTAATCTTTTTACTGTCCGTCATTGAATATCATATTTTTTTGTTTCATTGATGACAATGCATGAATCAAGTTGAGGGTGAGGTTGCACTATTTGCATCTTATACCAATGTTTGTGGGAATATTCGCGCGGATATTCGTGTCTACCGACACTCGCGCTTACTGACGCTATAAAAAACAAAAAAAAATAAGGAATATTCCACTCGGATATGTGGCTGCCGACACTCAAAAAAATAAATCAATAAAAATAAAAATAAATAAATAAATATGGGATGCCTTTATAAGGTTTCCAAAAAAAATTTTTTCTCCCATCCACCAGTGATTGGTCTCCCCTTCTTCTTCCCTTCTTTTTATTCTTTCTTCCTCTTTTTTTCTTCTTCGTCGTTCTCTCTATTCTCTGTAAAAACAACCCACCCCCTGCAAATCCATGACCATATACGCCGATGACCCAGTCTTTTGTTTAATAATTTGTCTTATATGTTTGTATCTGTTCATGGGTGCTCTTTTTCTGCTTACACTTAGGGTGAGGGGTTTCCAGCCTAACCTAAATCTCCCTCAAGTGGGTTAATTTTTGTGTTTTGTTTGTTGGTTTCGGCGCTAAACAGATCTCTACACCCACCGCCTTTCCCTCTTTCTTCGTTTTCGTCTTCGTCTTCTTCTTCTTCTTATTTCTGTTATGCTATTCTCTATAACACGACCCAACTCCCAACAATCCCATGACCATATTCCCCGAGACTCATTCGTTTGTCTCATGATCGGTATTTGTTTACTCTATTTGTACATGGCTCTTCTTCTTCTGTCTACATTTAAAATCAAGGGTTTTCGTCCTAGTGAAAACCCAGATCTGCGTAGAGAAGATTAATTTGTGTATTTGTTTTGTAGGTTTTGACAGTTGAATAAATCTTTACCCTACAACTTGATCTCCAAACTCCACACTGGTAAATTTGAAACATTGGGGACAATGTTCGGTTTAGATTGGGGGTGTGATCTACGATTCCAGTTTGTTATAGTTTCGTATTTAAAAAAAAAAGATTGTTCAGGATTGCGTATTTTTACAATATTTTTGCTTATATTTTCATGATCACATCAAATGTAGCTTCAATCGTCTTTGTGACTAGCAGACGTTAAGGAAACAGATAGTGAGTTTTAAAGCATAGAAAGCATGGATGTTAAAATTTTTTGGTTTAGTTTGGGAGTCTTGCGCACATTTCCATCTGATGTGCATGCTGTGATCATGAGAAAAGCAAGAGTAGTCAGAAAAATTAAAATCCGATAAGCACAAGCAAAACCATTGTGTGGCAGAAGTACTTTTGCTAAACGTCGTCGTGCCAAACGGCTGGGTGCTTGTAAACAATGTGGCAGGTGTTTTCATATGAAAAAATACAATTAGTGTTTTGAAATAATTTTGGGTCGTGCAACTGATCGATTAAACTGAATAGTGTATGTACAAAGTAAGGATTTTCCTGACATGCCATCTTATAGCAGTTCGGGACTTACACGTTATGTGCGACAAGAAGTGGGAAGGGTCACTAATAATGACATAGACACAAGCGATGACTCGGATTAAATTTTGACTAATAATGACAAAGTTGTGGAAAATGTGTTTTGGGAATGAAGGTTAATGGTCCAAAATGTGCTTTCCTTATTGCTTATTGCTTTCTTTTATTGTATTATTGCTTTCTTTTAATTTATTGCTTTCTTTTACTTTAAGTATTGTTTTCTTTTATTGTGTTATTGCTTTCTATTATTTCCATTGCTTAAGCTTCCTTATTCCCTTAGAGGAGTGGAACTCTTCCACTTTTCTAGAGCTTTACCAAAGCCGTGAAGGGTGGAACGTGATTCACTCATTCTTTGTCGAAGACGGCTCCTTGTGTAAATTGTTTTACCTTGTAAGTCCTCTACTTTGAGGGATGAGCATCACTCACTTTTCTAGTTTTAACAAAGCCATGAAGAGTGGGCAGTTTCTCATCCAATCTTTAGTAAGAGGTGATTATCGGGAAGTTATATTTATGCATTTCATTTATGCTTTGCTCTAGTCTTTATTTTTTCATAATGTCTTCTCATCATATTGTTGTCTTTATTTTAAGCATGAATAGCTAAATCTCTTAGTTGACAAAACCAAGAGGAACCTCCACTTGGGTATACTATTTCAACTCATTCTCCTCCCCTCTTTCAGAGTTCAATGGTTCGGTTTAACTGGGTTGAGGGTGGATAGCTTGGTGAGTCTTTGATATTCCGTAGGTCTAGTCACAGTTTATGCTTAGATACTCACTAATCTTACCCCTAGCTTCCCACGAATCAATCGAGTTGAGACGGTATTCCTATTGGAGTGACCTCTTGGATTTGCCAACATTTGTTTCTCATTTTACTAGCATCAAAACAACTTCACCAAACAACTTCCAACAATCAAAGATTTTACAATTTCTTTCTCCCAAAATCACCTTCTCCTCGGTTTACTTCCTTCCCCGTGGAAAACAACCTTGGAATACCTCCAAGTAAAACACAATCCATGAAAGTCTCCTTGCGCTTGGGGAGCACTTTTGTTCACACATACTCATATTTGAAATCTCATTCATCCACCATTCCGTTGCCCTTTCTTTTGAAATCATCCCTAGGAGAGTGACACTCCCCTTCATTCATATACTATACATGCTAAAAGGTGATATTTAGAGGTTAGGAAACAACAAGGAATTTTGTCAAGCACTGAGCGCATCAGTTGCCACATTTGCCTTACCAGGATGTTAATGTAAAGTGAAGTCATAATCCTCTAAGTATTCAATCCACCTGTGTTGCCTTATATTGAGGTCCCTCTAAGTGAAGATGTATTTCAGACTCTTGTGGTTCGAAAATACCTCAAAAAGACGACGGCCGCCAACTCCATGTCATAAGTGGCGTAGTTCTACTCATGACTCATTAGCTGTTGAGAACCATAAGCTACCACTCTCCTAGACTACTTCAAAACACATCTAAGTCTATCCTTGGAGGCACCACGATATACCATTTACCTCTATCCCTTCTTTAATACTATCAGAATAGGAGCTAGAGTAAGCGTCCTCTGTAACTCTTAAAATGTCCTCTCAAACAATTCATCCCACTAAAACTTGACCTCTTTCTTAGTCAACCTCGTCATAGGTGTAGGTAATTGGGAGAAGTTCTCAATGAACCTCTAGTAATACCTTGCTAATCCCAAGAAACTACGTATCTCAAAAATTGACTTTGGCCTCTCCCAACTCATGACTGCTTCAACCTTCTCCAGGTCAATTAAAACACCCAAAGTTGACACTATGTGTTCCTGAAATTTTACCTCTGTTAGCCAAAATTCACACTTGCAGAACTTAGCGTGCAACTGGTGGTCTCTCAAGGTCTAGAGAACAATCCTCAAGTGACCCTCGTGTTCCCCCTCAAACTTGGACTAGATCAAGATGTCATCAACAAAAACCATAACAAACTGATATAAGTAGGGTTAGAACACCCTATGCATGAGATCCATAAATGCCGGTAGGGCAGTCGTTAATTCAAATGGCATCGCATTAAACTCGAAATGCCCATAACGCATTCTAAATGTCGTCTTTGGGATATTTACCTCCCTAATCCTCAACTGATGATATCTTGTGCGCAAATCTATTTTGGAGTAAACCCATGCCCCTCTCAATTGACCAAAAAAGTCATCCATCTACAGTAGTGGGCACCTATTCTTGATGGTGACTCAATTCAAATGCCGATAGTCAATACATATTTGAAGGGTCTTGTTTCTATTCTTGGCAAACAATACCGAAGCACCCCAAGGTGAGGTACTTGTTCTAATGAAATCTTTGTCCAATAATTCTTGCTACTCTGTAAATGTCATTATATGCGACGTCATAGAAATAAGGGATGCATCGGGTTGTAATTCAATGGAAAATTCTACATACCGACGTGGAGGGAATCCTGGTAACTCATCCAAAAAAACATTCGCATACTCACAAACTACCCAAGACAGATCTAACTCTTTTATCACCTTATCCTCAAGTCTAAGGCTCACAAGCTAACTTATTAATTGTCTGTGCCAAGGGGAATCATATATTGCTAGGGTAAAGCATTGTGCTTTTATCCTTGAAACTTGAAACAAATACCTCTAATAAATATCCAGTGAAACGAGATCGCATAGTAAAACACAAAAAAATTGATCGCATCATAAAACGTGAAAAAATTGACTGTCTCAAAATTCAAGGAAAATTAACTGAGTAACTAGATTTTTGTGAGACAAATTCAACGGTGAGATCTATTTTGTCATCTGAGTTCTAGAAATATTAAGATTTTCAACCTATACCATAACGACTAATTATCATTTTGCCATTCACAATAAAAATTTAAATTTTCTCGGGTTCTAAAATTGCTATAGATAAATGATAGGGTTATTCGCACCAGCGGTCCCCAAACTATTCACATTGTCTCATTTTGGTCCCCAACATTTCAATTGCATCAAATTGGTCTCCAAAGTATTCACGTTGATTTATTTTGGTCCCAACCACAGACGCCATTTGCTTTTTTCTGGCTCCGTCTCTATGTGCCATTCATGTGAGGGGCAAAGTGGACATTGCACCTTACATCTCTTGCTTAGCCAGTCAAAGGCTGTGATGAATTGCCTCTTCACTTCCATTTCAACGACAACAATGGGGAGAACTCCAACTTAGGGCAAAATGTCCAATGTTCATCAGGGCAAAATACAAGAGTGATTAGCTTTGTCCTCATCTTCTTTGAGTGGGAATCATAGTGTAAAGATGGTATGTTGCATTAGGAAGGAGAAAGGAAATTAGGCAGGATCATACAATGTTCCCCATTATGGTATGTGGTGGCTTTTTATAGTTTTGGGTTTTAGTTTCATGGGTGCAACTGAATATAAAATGGTCTTGATGTTGTCAAACATATTTTTTTATGCAAAACAAATTTTTTTTTTTGCAATATTTTTATGGTTTATGTGGTTGCTGGAAACCACTTGTTTATGCAATATGAATTTTATATTTACTTATTTTTGGAAACCATTAAGCCATGATTCTTCACTTTTCTCAGTGGAGGTTCACCACAGTGGTCAATTTACAGAGAGTCCAAACAAAGCTTATGTTAGGGGCAAAATAAATTACATAGATGACTATGATTGTAAACTGTTGTCGCTCAGATGATATAGCTAATACTCTTGGTTATGCTCCATATATTGGATTTTACTACAAACTTCCTGGGTTGGATTTGAACAAAGGGCTAGTACATATGAGTAGTGATGAACATGTATTGGATATGTCATATAATTTGCATAAAAATAGGGTAGCTCAAGTATATTTTAAACATATAGGAGGTATTAAATTACTAGAGAGTCAGACTGAATCATCTAGAGGCAAAAACAATCATTCTGTTGATGGTGATCACCCAATTGATGACAATGGCATAGGGTATAGGGTAGCATCAGAATCTGAATGCAGTGAATATGAAGATTTGGTTGATAGTGATTATAAAAGTGAGTATGATGACATGTTGTATGAGAATTGTGCTGATCATGAAGCTAAATGGAATGGTTTGAAAAGTAAGAGCCAAAAAACAATAGTAACAGACATAAGGCATGGCTTAGACCTAAGTGACTCAGATGGTGATTCTAAGGACATTGTAAGCTGTTGTAGTTCACCTGATTGAGAGACTGATGCAAGAAAAAAACCAAAATTTGAAGTGTTTAGGAAAAACAAAGATAATGAAAACCCAAAATTTAAGCTAGGTATGTTATTTGGTACATCTGAGGAGCTAAAGACTGCTATTAGACAACATGCAATTAAAAATCAGAGAAATTTTAAGTTGGTCAAAAATGATAAGAGAAGGGTAAGGGCACAATGTCAAGAGGGTTGTAGTTGCCTTGTTTATGCTTCTAGAGTGGATGGTGAGAAAACATATCAAATAAAGACATACATTAGCAAGCACACATGTGGGAAGACTTACACTAATAGAAATGTGAACTCAAAGATGATTGCATTGATGTATCTGGAGGAGCTGAAAAATCAACCCCTGTTGGCCTATAAAAGCTTTTAAAAAGAGGGTTAGGCAAGATTTACGTGTTGATGTAACAAGGAATCAATTATACAAAGCAAAGAAAAGGGCAATGCTATTGATACATGGGGATGACATTGAACAGTATGGTAGATTAGGGGATTATTCTGAGGAAATAAGGAGTGCTAATACTGGTTCGACAGTTGTTTTGGATACTCATGCAGATGAGCAAATAGGTAAAACCAAGATTTCAGAGGTTATATATTTGTCTTACAGCATGTAAGAGAGGATTTTTGGAAGGGTGCAAGAAAGTAGTTGGACTAGATGGTTGCCACTTGAAAAGAGCCTACAGTGGACAGTTATTGACAGCAGTTGGTATTGATGCCAATGATTCTATGTTTCCTATTGCATATTGTGTTGTTGAGATTGAGATGAAGGAATCATGGGCATGGTTCTTAGCAATACTATCCACTGACTTGGGCATCAATCACCAGAACCAAAACCAATGGACCTTTATCACTGACAAGTAGAAGATACTGAATTTTTTATGAACTGATTGATTCTTTTATGTACTGATTTTTTTCCTCTTATTTAACAGGGTTTGCTTCCAACACTGAGTGAGAGCCTACCTGGATCAGAACATAGGCATTGTGCTAGACATCGGCTAAACAATTTCATGAGACAGTTTAAGGGTTTGTGTATTAGGAAGAAATTCTAGAAATGTGCTAGGGCAACACACATTCCAGAATTTGACTTTAGGACGTAACTAGTTAAAGAAGATGATGAAAAGACTTTTGAGTGGTTGGCCAATGAGCCACCAAAGTACTGCAGTAGGTCACATTTTAGAGTAGAACCAAAGTGTGACATTTTGTTAAACAATCTATGTGAGATCTTTAATGGGCAATTGTGGAAGCAAGGGATAAGCCCATCTTGGAAATGCTAGAATGGATTAGATGCTACTTAATCCAAAGAATGGTAAGGAGGAGGGAATGGGCTAGGAGTTATAGTGGAAATATATGCCCTAAAATTTAGAAGAGGTTAGAGAAATGGAAAGGTGACAGTTTTGGTTGTATTGTTGATTGGCATATTGAGTTAAAATTTGAGGTGAGGGGTATGAATGGAGATCAATATTATGTTAATTTGAAGGAGAAGACATGCTCATGTAGGAAATGGGACTTGACAGGAATCCCATGCCCACGTGCCATTGCTTCTATTTAGAATAGGGGTCAACTGCCAGAAGATTATGTTACTAGACACTACAAGAAAGGGGCATTTATGTAGGCATATGAACCACTTATCAACCCAATTAATGGACATAAGATGTGCCCTAAAAGTGGACTTACCCCAGTATTGCCTCCTTTGAACAGAAGACAACCTGGTAGGCCAAAAAAACTACGAAGGAAGGAACCAGATGAGATGAATAATAAACTTCAGCCACATAAGTTGATGGGCTGGTATCACTTAAGTGTAGGAGATGTGGTAAGAATGGGCATAACAGGAGGACATGCACTACTGCATTAATAGAAGGAAAAGGACTACAAGCTGAAGGAAGCCAATCTGGAGAATGTCAAGCAGTTGCTAGGAGCCAATCAGTAGCAGCAAGCCAAGCAGTACCAGCAGGGAGCCAATCAGTAGTAACAAGTGAAGCAGTGCTAGGAGGGAGCCAAGCAGTAGTAGCAAGCCAATCACTTGTAGGAAGGTCTTACTTTGAACAACTTCAAGCTTCAACCACTGGAGCAACTTCAAATACTGGAAATGCAACTAAAGCCTTCTTCATTCATAATCGAAGGGAAAAACTGCCATTTAGGAAGAGTCAATTAAAAAGCAGCCATGTTGTATGATGTGCAACTTTTATTTTTTGGTACAATGGATATGTGTAACTCTCTTTTTGGGTTTGTAATGAGAGTTAACAGCCATGTTGATATGATGTGCAACTTTGTTTTTTGGTACAATGGATATGTGTAACTCTTTTTTTGGGTTTTTAATGATTAGAGGTGTCTTCCTGTGTTAAGAGCAAAAAATGTGCTGGTATATGATGCAGTGACTGGCTTGTTTTGTAGTCATTAGCCTGTGATCTTAGGGCCTGTGATCTTGTGACTGAATTTCTGCTAAGTAATAGATATTATGTGATTTGATGGCCTAAAGCTGCTAAGTAGCAGCTAGAAAGGCACATGAACAGTTCCTACAGACCCATAAGTCGAAAAGGACTTTTTGAGACGTCACATGTTTTCACATTCCAACAATTAAGCATTCCACAAAAGAAAAGTCATATTTATACATAATTAAGAGGGGTGGTTTTGAGGAATCATGAAATAAAATACATTGTTGGGGATAGAGATGTGGATGGAGATTCTATGGATTTTGTTTGTGTTGGGTGTTCTCTAGTTTCAGCGGCCATTTAAGCCGAAGCTGCTGTATCAGACGTATCAGATGTAGGTACATGGGGTTATCTTCCCTAGGCTTTCCTCTGCACTTTCTTGATGGCCTTTGGACTTTGCTAGTCGCTTTTCCTAATGTCATCTTCAACTCTCTTGTGTTTCACAGTGGGTTCCTGTTGGTTTCTGCTCTGTGTAGGAGATACTTTTATAGAGGGTTGCTGGCTGTTTTCATGCATGATATTCTCTGTATCATGCTTTTGGCTTAGGGAGATGTTTCTGGCTTATTCTTTTATTAGACCTGATGCTTTGATTCCCGAAGCAGCCTGATACTTTGGTTTCTGAAACAGAATTTTTGGTTTATTTTGTAAAGTTACTATTTTGGCTATTAAACAATTCCAGTTTTTGATTCTTGTCATTTTTGAATGTAATGCAATAAAATTTTCTCTTAAAAAAAAAGAAGGGATTACATAGAAAACATCAATCCAGTTACACAGTTACATACAGCTTCACAAAGTCTAGTTACATGAAATACAACACCCAAGTGAGAATGAAAATTGTCAATGAAAAAAACAAAGCAACCCATAAGATTTTCTCCCTATTTTTTGACAGTCGTTGTTGCTCAACGTGTCTTTGGAGAGATCGCAAAAGCCTAGGTATCACATGCTTCGATCTATCACACATTGGAGGATCATACCAAACAAAAAATCCACAACCTCCAGCTTCCTAACAATGTAATACTTTGTTAAAAAAATTCAAATGTTCATACCAAACTAACAAATGAAATAAAAATAGGAATTACCCCATATCTCTCACACCCAATAAACCTTCTTCCTGGGTTTGTAGCAGTCCAAGAAGTCCGCATTTTCCCCATTCTCCTACAATAGCATGGTGTTGCCTCCATTTTGGCCAACTCCTCCATTACATGAATTTCATCCCTCACGTTTTCCTTTTTCTTCCCTCCACTTCCTCTTCTTCCCTCCACTTCTTCTTTCCGGTTTCACAGGCTATAACGTCTGCAACATGGAGGCATTGGAGGAGTTAGCAGGAATGTTTCCCCCCAAAAAACGTAGGGTGCAATGTCCACTTTGCCCCCCATGTGAATGGCACGTGGAGATGAAGCTGGCAAAAAGCAAATGGCGTCTATGGCTGGGACCAAAATAAATCAACGTGAATACTTTGGGGACCAATTTGATGCAATTGAAATGTTGGAGACCAAAATGAGAACGTGAATAGTTTGGGGACCACTAGTGAATATAATCCTAGATGATAATTCAAAGGTGTGGTAAGGTGTTTCCAATTCTTTCTATAAGTGTGTGCAACAAAAGAATGTGTAGAACTAGGGTCAATTAAAATTCAAGCATTTTTACCCAAAACAGAAATTGTACCTGTTACCAGATTAGGCGAGACATAGGCATCCTGTTGTATCATAGCAAACACTCGCCCCTAAGCCCCAGAAGTACTAGCAAGCCCTTTTCTAGCACCTTTCATCCTCTGGCGTTGATGTATTTCTTCTCCCTGAATTTAAAATGCCCACTAAAAGTAATGTAACAGATCTAGTCGGACACTCACATGCAAATTGCCTAACTTGCCCACATTTATAACATCGCTGAGTTCCACTAACAAATCACATTTGACAATTCTAGACAATATACCCATCCACTCTACATTTAAAAGAAGTAACATTAGCATCTCATCCACTCTCTTGTACCTTGCCCTATAATCCACTCATAAATTTTGCAAGTGTCACTTGTTGATCATCAAAGAGTTGCATAAGCTTGAAAATTTATTCCATCTATTTAAGCAAATCCTCTACCTTTAATGGATTAATTTTTCTTGCAAGCATTGGAGGATCCAACTTCATAAACCTCTCATGAACCTTACCTCAAGGTTCCCCAAGGGGTAGAGGTGGTCTTGCCTAAGTTGCTGCCTGAATTTCTATTTGCAATTCCGCACTTCAGTTTGTTGATGCCGCCACTTCCACCATCACTTCCAACACCCTCTAAATCATATTAGGTTGATTCTGTTCACCTTCTCTGCCCTCATGTTGTTGTCTATCTCTTGTCTTAGCCATAGCAAAAGCATGGGAACCTTCACCTTCCCCTTAATTCTAACCCTCGGGAGGATCCATCACACTGCCAACACTTTAGCTGTACTTTACAACATAAGCAAGACACAGTCACTTACCATTATCACATTAGACACATCTCTACTCACTAACTTGATCACCTTAACCTATCCACTAATGACCTAGACACCCATGTCTATAGAACCTATAAACCTAGGCTAATACCAAAAATTGTAAACCAAGGCTTTGATTTTCTAAAATCCTCTTTTTGGATCTTTGGTGAAATCTCTCGTTCTTGGTACGTACGCATAGCCCTCGTCGCATAGACTAACTTTAGTTCTTGGTCCAAGCAATTCCAACTGATGGAGCTTCTTGGATAGAAGGAGAAAGGTAGAAATTCTAGGTTTTCTCTCTTTTCTCTCTCTCTCTCTTCTTCAACGTTGGAACTCAGCTGACCTAAGGGTGTGCAATATCTGATTTTTCAGATATTTAACCCCTATTTATACCTTTAATTGTGCGGTCACATTGCCTCGCTCATTTACTACTTCCAGGTCCGTTTTTAACCCGAAACGACTTAATTAATTCTCAGTTTCAGTTCACATAAAATTTATTTGACATTTTATCTAATTATAAGGAAATTTTATAAATTTCATTTTTGGGGACCTTTGTGAGGTCATTCGTCACTCGAATTATCTCGGAAAATGTGCAAAATTTGACTATCTCAGAATTCAATAAAATTTGACATGGTGGCTCGACTTCGTGATACGAATTCAATGGTGAGGTCCTTTGAATCATCCGAGCTCTAGAAAAATATTGATTTTAAACCCGCATTATAGTGGCACATTACCATTTTGCCCTTTTTCCAAAACAGTTTAAATTTACCCAGGGTTTTACAATATTTGTTCCATCTAGATGCACCTTTCTACAAAGTTGGTGCCAGGTCTCAAATGAATTATTCTACCAATAGAAAAGAGATACTTGTTATTTTTTTCTTGGATAAATTTCATTCATATTTCATTGGTTTTTCAGTTACTATTTTTGCTGACCATGCAACCTTAAAGTATTTGCTAACCAATAAGGAAAGCCAAACAACAACTTCTTAGATGAATGCTCCTAATTTAGAAATTTGGCATGACCATCGAGGATAAAAATTCATTGGAGAATGTTGTGGTTGATTATCTTTCAAGATTGACATATGTGTTTCATGATGAGAACTTGCCAATTAATGAGTGCTTTCTCGATTAGAAGTTGTTTGAGGTTTTAGAGTTACCATGGTATGCTAATATTACAAATTATATAACCATGGGTACGCTCCCTTCTTCTTTTAGTTCTTTAGATGAAAAGAAATTTTTGTTTGAGGTACACAATTCTTTTGAGATGATCCCTATTTGTTCAAGTACTATAAGAATCAAACTATTAGGTGATGTGTACCCAATGAAGAGATGGTTAGTGTAATTAACTTTTGTCATACTGAAGCTTGTGGCCACAATTTTTCTTAAAGGCAAATCACTAAAATAAATTTACAGTTTGGATTCTATTGGCCCACACTTTTTCAAAATACCCAGGCCTTTTGTTTAGCATGTTATAGATGCCAATGGCTGGGGATACTTCAAGAAAAAATATGATACCCTTAAAACCAATACTTATAATAGAAATATTTGATTGTTGAGACATAGATTTTATGGGACCCTTCCTCCCAGTCATTTGGCTATTTATATATTTTAGTTGCATTTGATTATATCTCTAAATGGGTTGAGACTATTCCCTGCTATAATAATGATCATCATAGTGTGGTGAAGTTTTTAAAACAATATATTTGGTCACGATTTGGAATACGTCGAGCCATTATTAGTGATGGGAGATCTCATTTTTACAACTGATTTTTAAAAAATTTCGTAAACAATTATTCCATAACTCATAAGGTTGCAGCTCCCTACCATCCCTAGACAAGTGATTACGTTGAATTTGCTAATAAGGAGATAAAACAAATTATAGAAAAAAGGGTTAACCCTGACCGCAAAGATTGGTTTTTAAGACTGATTGATGCATTATGGGCCTATTGTACCTCTTTTAAAACAATTTTGGGTATGTCTCCTTAGAGGGTGGTTTATAGGAAACCTTGTCACTTGACTGTTAAACTAAAACATAGAGCATATTGGGTAATTAAAACAATGAATTTTGATTTAGAAGTGGTAGTGGTATCTAGAAGGCTTCAAATTTTTGAACTACAAGAACTTAGGAATGAAGCCTATGATAATGCCAAGATTTATAATGCACGAAAGAAAATTTTCCATGATAAGCATATTTTGAGAAAACCCTTTAAGCCTAGCCAAAAATTTTTCTTTATAATTCTCGCCTCCACCTATTTCTTGGTGAATTGAGGTCTAAGTGATCAGACCCTTTGTTGTTCGACAGGTTCTTTCTCATGGGACTATTGAGATTGAGAACCCTAAGAATGGTAATTTGTTTAAGGTCAATGGATAAAGACTTAAGCCATTCTTAGATGGTTTTGTGGCTAAGGTGGAGTCCATCAAATTAGTGGACCCACATTATTCTGGATAAGATGATTGCTACATTGTATTGTTAGTAGTGTATTACTTTTTATTTTTATTTTTAGATATTTTAGTCAATTTTTATTTTTATTTTGGTTAAAGAGGTGTGGTACTAGGTTTTTTATTCCCTGAATCTTTATTAACTTTATTTAGTTTTCCTGTTTTATTTTACATTGGAGACAATGTATGATTTAGGTTGGGGTGGAATAATTGCTTGTTTAATCTTTTTTGCTTTAGTTTATTTTAGGGTAATTGATTGTTTGGTTTATTTTATATTTATTTTGTTTTGCTTAACATATAGCATATAGTTTTTTTTAATTGCATTTAGGTCTAGGATATAGGTAATAAGGTACATTAAGTTTTTGAAAAAATAATACTCAATAAGTTGTTGAAAAAATATCCATTTTAGATTTTCTGAAAAAATTTCAAAAAATTTTAGTCCTTAACTATTTTTAAAATTTTTAAAATTTGAATAGTTTTTTTGAAAAGGCACAAGTTTTGGGAAAGGGCCACCATCCAGACTCAAGTCTTCAACCACCAATTCTTGAGAGTTTAAACTATCGTACGCACTTCTTACCACTCAGACACAAAAAGCATTGTCCGGATGCCAATTTTGTTGTTGATCATTGTCACTGTTCGGACATAGTCACTACCAATCAACGTTGTGCCCAATGCAAGTCTTCAATCACCAATTTTACTATTCAATGATGACACTTTAAATCATAGTTCAGACGTGCTCACTACCATACTAGCACAACTAGAATAGTATAAATATAGGAGTCTTCTTCTCTGAATCTCAGCAACTCAAAGCTTCCAAGAAACTCGAAACTCTTCGTCTCTCCCTCACAATTTTCACCCAAACTTCATCAAATCCCTTTCAAAATTTACCAAACTCCATCCAAAGCCAAGAAACACCATTTAAGTCTGCAATTTTGGGCTAGAATCACAATTTTCAAAACCCATTTTTTTCCCCAAACTTTTCAAAGCTTTCAACAATGCCTTTTAAGAGAACATATTGGACTAGGCCAAAATCTAGTTCTCAGGGTGGCCTGTTGATCCACTAGTGGCTAAACCGGGGGTATTTGTGGATGACAATAGTTTAGGCACTACTTTGATCACCTTCATTTTTCCACCATCGATAAGGATCGAAGGCATTGTAACGCCCTATAAAATCCACCCTTGAATAAATCACTATCTATACAACATCCAACCATAAGAGCATCTAAGTTAATTATTAAATAATAAAAACAATTCCACATTCAAAGATAAACTAAATAAATTTCCTAGAGAAACATAAAGAAATACTTAGGTTTACATCCCAAACCAAAACAATAGTCTCCCAACTAACTAATTAAGAAATATTCATAGCATGGCCTCATAGCCCATTCTCACAAAGTGCTAAGCTAGTAAGAAGCAACTTTAAATCCTGCTCGCCTATCCTCTTCATAGCCAAATCTGAATATATATATATATATATATATATATAAAACCAAATAGAAGAACCTTCTCAAACCAAAACAAGTAAGTCTCAATTTGTAAAATAACATGCATACTTTTGAAATAAAAGTGTCAATTGGTGATATCAGGTTTACATAATAAAGCCATTAAAATTTTGGATCAGCATCGAATCATTAAATTAGATTCCATAATACAATATCTTATGTACATATGCTGAATAAACAGGAATTCACAACACGAATATATTTAGCCCACAAAACTCCACATTCTCAAAGGTAATACCCAGTAGGGGCACAAACTTCAACAAATGGCATATACTGACACACCAGTAGTGACGAATCCTTCCTTGGATTATGGTATACCAACCCTCAACCTCGATCCTCCATGAACAAATAGTGTTTGGTTCTTGCAAGGCACCAACCCCACTACATGTGATAAGACATCTTTGAACCCCTCAAGGTAAGAAAAACGTTTAAACACTCTACGACATAGGTTCGCATGTTACCCTAGTTCATCAATCACTTCATAAGAGATATAGTTTCAAAAAATTCATATTTTCCAATAATTCAAAATTCCCCAATTCTCAAAGCACAAGAGTAATTCAATAGAAACATGCAAGAGATTGTAAAAGAAAGTATTCAAGTTGACAATAATCAAATCTAGTTTTTTATCAAGAACATGTGATTTTTGATGTAAAACATAAAATTCTTCCAATAAACAAATCATAGCATGAAAAAGAGTGTAAAAAACTTGTAGATATATCAAATATATAGAATAGAACTCAAGAACTAGGTTTTTAAATCAAGAAAAGATAGATAACCAAACCAAACCAAACTGAGCCTTATGCCTAATCATTTGGGATCGGCTATATGAGTCCATATTTGCCATTCATTTTGATCATGCATTATACGCTCATTTAAGGTAAATATTTTTATATCTTTTCTTATTATTTTTTTCAATGTTAATTTAGGTCTATCCTATTTCTAGTTCCATTAAGACCAATTACCTCACCTTTTTGAACCGGTGCCTCTATCGGCCTCTATTGGACATGACTAAACCATCTTAATCTATTTTCTCTTAACTTATCCCCAATTGTAGTTAATCCTACCATTTCTCTAATACAATCATTTTTTATTCTATCCTTTCTAGTTTTTTCAGACATCCACCTTAGAATTTTCATTTTCGCTACACTCATTTTGTCACTATGTTATTTCTTAGTTGCCCAACATTCTGTCCCCTACAACATTGTTATCCTAATAGCTATTCAATAAAACTTAGATTTCAATTTTATTGGTATCCTCCTATCACATAATATGCCAGAGGCTTTCCTCCACTTAAGCCAACCGGCATTGTTTCTATGAGTTACATCATCTCCAATCTATCTATCATTTTTATTGATCGATCCTAGATATTTAAATTGATTGCTTGTTGGTATTTCTTGATTTTCAATCTTCACTTTTTCACTATGTCTACTTCTTTTATTACTAAAATTGCATTGCATATATTCAATCATACTTCTACTTATTTTAAACCCTTTCTATTCAAGTGCCTCTCTCAAAATTTTTGACTTATTGTTAATCCCCCTTTGAGTTTCATCTACTAATACAATATCATTTGCAAATAGCATGCCATAGGACATCATCTTGAATGTGCTTGGTGAGTTCATCCATAATTAGGGTGAATAGGTATAGACTTGGGCCTATCCTTGGTGTAATCCCACCATGATTGAAAATTCTTTACTTTCTCTCATGGAAAGCCTAATTGTAGTCATAGCCCCATCATACATGTCATTTATCACGTCAATATACCTATTTGTCACTTTTTTCTCTAAAGCACCCTCCATATTATATTTCTAGGTACTTTATCATGCGCCTTTTCTAGATCTATAAATACCATATCAAACTTTTTCTTCTTCTCTCTATACTTTACTACGAGTGTCCTCAATAAATATATAGCCTTCATAGTTGATCTACCTGACATCAACCCAAACTAATTTTTTGACACTATAGTCCCAACTCTTATGCATCATTCAATGAGCGTTTCCCATAATTTTATTTTATGACTCATCAATTTTATCCCTCTATAATTATTACAATTTTGAATATCTCCTTTATTTTTATAGATAGGTACTAAAATACTCTTTATCCATTCATCATGCATTTTCCTAGTAGCAATAATTCTATTGAATAATTTCGTTAACCATGACACCCCCTCATTCCCTAAGCACTTACTAATCTCAATTGGAATCTCATCCGGCCCTAAAGCCTTGGCTAATTTAATTTTCTTCAATGCAAACTCTACCTCTGAATTCTTTATTATACGAAAGAAAGTTTCATGGACCATACCATTTTCTATCTCTTATAGGTTTCCTAAGTGATTTTTGTTTAATAGTTTCTTAAGATAGTCTTTCCACCAATTATTTATTTCCTCATCTTTAACTAAAACCTTTGAGTCCTTACTCTTAATGCACTGAACTTTGTTAAAGTCTCTTGTTTTCCTTTCTCTAATTTTAGCTAGTTTGTAGATGTCTTGTTCTCTCTCTTTACTATCTAGTTTTGTGTACAACTCGTCGTAGGCTTTTAACTTAGCGTCTCTAACTATCTTTTTTAACCTCCTTGTTAGCTAATTTATATATTTGGAAGTTCTCTCTATTTTTATCATTTTTCCATCTCTTAAAGGATTCTGTCTTTACTTTAACTACCTCTTGTACATCATCATTCCACCACCAAGTTTTTTTTTCCCACAAGCCCTCTACCCTTTGACTCCCCTAGAACCTCTCTCAAAATTTTCCTAATGTCTTCGGTCATCCTATTCCACATAACGTTAGTTTGATCCTCTAGGTTCCATAAGGCCTCTTTAAGCATTCTACTCCTAAATAGTACTACTTTCTCATCTTTTAGATTCCACCATCTCGTTCTTGTTTTCCTAATGCTTCTCCCTACTTTATGTTGCCGTTTAATATATAAATCTAGGATTTTTAGCCTTTGTTGAGATGTTAACCTTTCTCCTATGATAACCTTACAATCTTTACATGGTAATCGGTCTGTTCTTCTACTTAAGAAGTAGACTACTTGGCTTTTGTTTAGTTCACTCTTTAAAGGTTATTAGATGTTTTTCTCATTTTCTAAACAAGGTGTTTGTCCCTACAAGGTCATATGTTATTGTAAACTCTAAAATACTTACTCCTGCTTCATTTCGATCACCATATCCATAACCACCATGACTCATCTCATATTGTGTCCTATCTTCCTACATGTCCATTGAAATCTCCACGTATGATTATCATTTCTCCAATAGGTATATATTGAACTAATGCATTCATTTGTTCCAAAAATTTCTTTTTAATATGTTCTTCTAACCCTACTTGAGGTGCATAAGCTCTAATCACATTAATTATATTCTCTCCGACTACAAGTTTGATAGATATAATCCTATCTCCTTTCCTTGTAACTACTACTATTCTATCTTTTAAACCTTTACCTACAACTATTACTACTCCATTTCTTCGCCTATCCTTTCATGTATAGTAAATCTTAAATCCTACATTTTCTATCTCCCTTGCCTTCTCACCTATCCACTTAGTTTCTTATAAGCATGCTATACTAATTTTTCTCCTACTCATAGTGTCTACCAATTCCATTGTTTTGCCAGTGAGTGTACCTAGGTTCCATGTTGCTAATCTAAGTCTATCGTTGTGCACTAGCTTCCTTACCCCCCCCACGTCCATCCATGGCACAGAAACCTTTGCTTATTTATCACTGCGCCTAGGTGCCGATACAGAGCCCTTAACTTATTTTTCGAAATGTCCCGAGGTAGGCGCAAAGCCCCTAATTGACTGGGTAACTAGATTTTATGAGATGAATTCAACAGTCAGGTCCGTTTCATCCTCTAAGTTCTAGAAAAAATTAGGTTTTCAACCTTTATTGTAGTGACAAATTATCGTTTTGCTATTTTTCATAAAAATCCAAATTTACATAGGTTTTACAATTCAAGGCTCCACACCTTTCCTGATAAGTTAAGGCCTATGTGGACTATACCTTAAATTTTTAAATAGGTGTACGGACACGACACTACTAAAATTGAGAATCCTTTAAATGGAAATATTTTTAAAGTAAATATTTAGCATCTTAAACCATTTTAGGAAGGGTTTGTTGAGCATGTGGAATCCAATGATCTAATGGATCCACAAAATCTTGGGTGAATTTGTCAATTTGTACATATTGTATTGTAAACCCTTATATATATTAATAATAATGTGTAAGTACTAGGGATGCATGTATATAAATAATAATTAAAAAATGGGTTATATATGTTGTAATATAAGATAATAGTGTTTGGAATCTAGGGAAACATCTTTGTGAGAAGTTAAGAAGAGAATAACTAGATACTGCCTTGGTATTTTACCCTTAACTTTGTATTCTAACAGTAGATTGACCTAATATTTGGATAGTATAAACTAAATTCGAAATGCTCCAAAATTGTATTTCACAATAATTTTATGAATCGACTTCTAAATAGGTAAAAACTGAATTGGAAGTTGTAAAAAGAATTAGGAGTTATGTTCGAATCTCGAATCACAATCGAATAGAGCTTAGCTATAGTAATTTGATATCTAATAGAAATCAAGATATTGAGAGCAAGGCACGTTCAAATGCAAGGCACATTTGAATGCCAATCTCTACTTGAATGTGAGTACAATTTTTACAACAATTAGGGACATGTTGACTATTCAGATTCTGACCCTATAAATACTTAAGGAAGCCCCCTTTACCCGTATTTTATAAATTTTCAACTATAGGCACCTTTAGAGAGAGAGAAAGAGATAATGCAAAGATTCGGAGGAATTTTCACAATGGAAATGGATTAAACATGCTAGGGTTAACATTAAACATCGAATTGAGGAAAGGGATTCTTCTTGAATTCTTTCGTTAAGGCTAGGAACTATATTAATGTATATTTTTATCTTCTTAACAATTATATGCTAGATAATCGTTAATTCTTGATTCCCTTACGATTGAAAAGTTATTTTGAACAAAATACAAGTTTCATGTTCAAGAAATTCTTGTTCTTGAATTCCAAAACCCTAGTTCTTGAAAAGTAACATAATTTTCCTTACGCTATTAATTCTTGTCAAATTTATAAACCCTAATTCTTGAATAAGTTATGTTTTACATTCAAAAGGATTTTTTCTCTCAAAGAATCCAAAGTTTGAGAAAACTCTAGAATTTGAGTACCGCAAATGTAAAGATTTCTTAATGTAAAACCTAGGAAAATTTAAACTTTTTATGAAAAAAGGGACAAAACAATAATTTTTCACTACAGTGCGGGAAATGTTATCAGAACTGGACTGGCCATCGAACCGATAAGGGGACAGGATCAATGGTTCACTAGTTCAACAATCAGGTCAAAGAATTGGATCGGTTATATAATAAAAAATTAAAAAATATTATAAATATTAAAAAAAAATAATTTAGCAAAAAAATATGAAATATATTCACAATGTATATAATTTGTCAATAAAATTAATGAAATTAAGAATTAAGCAGAATAAAAAGGAGACATATTTTCAAGTAAAAATTACATTTTCAAGTATCAAAGACAAATTACATTTTTGGAAAAAAAGGCAAACAATCTTACCTTCATATCAAGCCAAGCAAGAAGAAAAAATTACAAGAATCAAACAATAACAGTTTTCCTCCTTCACATTTTGAGCCCTTATTCCTGTAATAATAGCATCTTGTTATTGATACTGACTGTAGTGGAGGCTAGAAGGATATACAAGACATATGAGTGGCAATGACACAGAAAAGGAGAACCTTGCTAAATATAAAAATTGATTGGAGATAAGAGTAAAGTCTATTGGAAATCAGTAGCATAACAATGTAACTTTTAGCAGACGTAGAATGCCTTCATACATATGGATCATCACATAGCAACTTTTGTGGATTAACTGGAAAAATGAATACATATTTCCTCTAAAGCAAAGAAATTAGCCAAGCGGGAAACCATCCTCCTCCCCCTCCTTCTCTTCGAGTCTCACAAACTCTTGCCTCTTTTTTCTTCTTCTCGGTCAATTGATCCCTAGTGCCTCCTCCTCTTCGAATCTTAGAGACTCTCTCCTAAGTTGTGGGTGGGTGGATGGTGGGTAGTCACCTGAGTTGTGGGTGGGTGGTGGTCGCCTGAGTGGTGGGTAGTCGTCTAACCTGTGAAGGAGCCATACTTGATTTAGGGCAAATGCCCCAAATTTTTTTTTTTGTTTTGTTTTTTTATATGGAGTCCCTGAAGGTAGAAATTCAAACCGTCCAGTTTGGCCAAAATCGCCCGGTTCAAGGGTTTGGTGCAAAACTAGCCGATTTAGCGGTTTCCTAGTGGTTTACTTCCTTATGCTGATCTAATTATAGAACTAGACCATTTTAGGTCCTAGTCGAACCAGCCGTTCCAGTTCGGTTTTAATAACACTAAGTGCGGGTTAAAAACCCACATTTTTCTAAAGTTCAAATGGCAAAATGGAACTCACCATTGGAATCATCTCGTAAAATCTTGTTACCCAGATAATTTTCATCGAATTCTGAGATAGTTAAATTTTTCGTATTTTTTGAGACGATTGGATGTCGGGTGACCTCAAAAAATGACCCCAAAAATTAAATTTCAAAAATTTTATTATAATATAAAAACATGTTGAACTTAAACTGAGATTAAATTTAACCGTTTCGGGATAAAAATGTACCCGAAAATAGGGAACACGTAGCGCAACATGGACCAAGCATTAAAGGGTATAAATAGAAGTCAAAAAAATCTGATTTTTCCATAAAAATATATGTTGGGTTTCAAGGTTCTAACGTTGGAAGAAGAAGAGAGGGAAATGAGAAAAAAGTAAAGATTCAAGACTTCTCTACGATCTACAGAATTCCACCTGTCAGAATCCTTCGGGCCAAGTATTAAAGTCAATCTACGCAATGAGGGGCTACACAGGCATAACAAAAAGTATGGGTTTCACCGAAGATTCAAAGATAGGATTTTTGGGAAAGTTTAGTTTTGGGCAAGGTTTGGGATCTTGGAGCTGTCTAGCATTGTTTTATGCTTCAAGAGGTAGGGTTTTAATCCTGAATAGGTTTATTTCCAACCTAAGATGAATATATAAAATGGGTGGGCTGTTATGTGTATTTTAACACTTACCTATTGTAGTTGATTTATTGGAAATGGGTAAATTCAATTTTAGCATGAATTGGTAATTAGAAATTGCTAGTTTATGATTTCTTGGAAGATTTGATAATTGGGTATGTGGAAATCACTTAATCTGATTTTTTTTTTTAGTTATGTCATAAATTTGGGCATTTTATGTGATTACATGATTTGGTGTCTTAAAGGTGTTTGATAAAATGCCTATGTGAAATAAAGTGTGTTAATTGCATGAGATTATATGATAACAGGCTTGGGGAAAATTGTTATTAAATGTAAATGTTGATACATGCTCATTATATATTTACATGATGAGGATTTATGAAAATTATATGCTTATGATATAATTAACCATGGATTGAAATGTGGTTGAGATTATTCATATGGCACTCGTACATATTGAACATGATACTGATATTGCAATTACATATTACATTACATTTGCACGGAGGCAACCCATTCATGGGCATGAGGCATGATTGTGGGTGTGTGTGCATAGTTGATCAAACACCATTCTTAGTGGTTGATAAGTGAACTCGGGAAGGTTGGACCTAGGTCTGGCTGAGTTGCAAGGTCACATAGAAAACTTGTGTTGGGTATAACAAGCAAGGCTAGATTCTCCATCAAGTGCAAGACCCAATTGCAGTTTTATACACTTCCTTCGGTGCAAGTCCAAAAAAGTGTATTGGTGTGCAGAACCGATGCTGAGACACCAAAATCCCGCAACCCCAACAAAGACACATAATTTTGTTTTAAACAAAGACACTTGATTTTGTTTTAAACAAAGACACTTGATTTTGTTTTAAACAAAGACACTTGATTTTGTTTTAAACAAAGACACATGATTTTGTTTTAAACAAAGACACGTGATTTTATTTTATACAAAGACACATGATTTTGTTTTATACAATGACACATGATTTTGTTTTATACAAAGACACATGGTTTATTTTAAAGAGATCATTGGATGAATAACATCAATGGTAGATTTATACACATTGGCATTGCATGTTTTACGGGAGTCGGTAAATGCTCGGGTTAAAGTGCATGAGTGAGTCTCATCTCATTTCATGGCATGACATGGTGATTTTTAACATTGAATTGTATATTCTTGATTGGAATGGTTGTTGCTTGTTGAATGTTGCATGTGGGCATTTTATATGCACTTAGGTTGGTGAGTGGCCTCTTTAGGAGATACCCTATTGAGTGTAGCTCACACTTTATGAGAAAATATTTCAGATACAGGTTATACACAAATGGACGGCTCGTATTTGGGGCCTCAAGGATGAAGAAAAGCCAACTCGTGGCTTTCAAACCTTGTTTTGTAAATATTTTATGAAATTCAGTTTTTGACATGTAAATATATGGAAATGATTGTAATCGAACTTGTATTAACTATATTTGATGCATAAATTCATGATGTGGGAATATGAATTGATGGATATTGGACCTCAGATGGGTCATGTGATTAAATGTTGTATGATTGTACAGGTTATGTTTTGGGTAGAGCTCCCCGTACAAAGGAGACTCTACTCGAATTTGGTTAAATTATGGATCTCAATAAATGGGGCATAACGGTATGATATCAAATTACATGATATTCAAGTGTATTTTACGGGTTGATGGGTGATTAACAGGTTGACAAAGGACCCCCAATTTTTTGGGCGTCACAGCTTGGTATCAGAGTCTAGGTATACGATTTACCTAAGGCTTGCGGGGGCATGGATTTAGACAATTGCATTCATTTTGCATTACATGTTATGTGCTTTAAATGCTACATGTTATGTGTTATATGTGATGTGAAGTATATGCATGGTAAAAATGTATACAAAAACAAGACACTAGGGTTATAAAACATAACCATGGGGGTCGGAAGACAAAGGAACATGATGGTTCAGGATATAGATGTCTACTAGTTGGTGGCACATGCCCTACTAGTGAGACAAGAAGAGAAATCACAAAGTTTAAACTTGATCCCTATCTTGGGATACTAAGTTGGTGCTCTATTTTTATTTGAAAAGCCATTGTATGTGGGTTGTCCCCTAGGAGCTAGGGTGAGTGTTGATCAAATATGTTGGGGTAGTGAGTTAGAGATCTCGGGGATTTTACTCACCGTGGACCTTCAGGTCATGGACATGTCAGAGTTTGGTGTCATTCTTGGGATGGATTGGTTGGCGGCACACCGAGTCGTCATTGATTGTGATCGAAAGAGGGTCACTGTCTATACACCGGAGGGTGTTTGATTCAAGTTTCAGGGAGAAAAGCATGATGCTCTACCTCAAGTAGTGTATGATTCCCATTGGCACGAGCAGTTGATGGGTTGGCTAACAAGCCTTACCCTGAAGAACGAGGCAAGATAGGAATTAGGTCTATCTCGGGTGGTTTATGAGTATGAGGATGCTTTTCTGGATGAACTACTGGGATTACCTCCCCGTAAGGAGATAGACTTCACTATTAAGTTGCACCCCGGTACATCGCCCATTTCTATGACTTCGCATAGAATGACACCTACAGAGTTACAGGTGAAATTCTGAAAAGTGTACTTTTTTTATAAAATAGTCATTTGATGTGTAACATCCAACAATGACTTAGTTTTATAACCAAATGACTTTATTTCAAAATGATCATTGGATGTAATTCTTCAATGACGAGTTTTTTTTCATACAATGGCATTGCATTGTGTGGTGGGAGCTGGTGAAGGCTCGGGTTCAACTACATGAGTGAGTCTTGTCTCATTTTATGGCATGACATAATAGAATTCCAACATTAAATCGCATATTCTTGATTTGAATGATTATTTCCGTGTTGAATGTTATATGTAAGTATTTCATGTGCACTTAGGTCAAGGAGTAGCCTCTGTAGGAAATACTCTACTAGACGTGGCTCATCCTATACGGGAAAAATATTTCAAGTGCGGGATATATGCCGATGGACGGCTCTCATTCGGGGTCTCGAGGATGAAGAGATGCCGACTTGTGACCTTTAATCCATGTTTTGTAAAATATTGTGAAACACATATTTTGGACATGTAATCTTTTGAAATTGATTGTAAGAGAACTTCTTCTTAATTAGGTTGATGTACAAATGTAGTGTTATATGAGTTGGATGGAAATAATATGTTTTAAAATGAATTGGAAATGAAAAATAAGTGAAACAGACAAATCTGGGTAAGACCTACTGGTAGATCGCTGTCTAGTGGGCAACACCTACCGGTAGGATTTTGTACGGGCAAAATTTCGTATATCAAGCAAAACCTACCAGTAGGACTTTTCTAGTGGGCACAACCTATTGGTAGGTTCTCTAGAAATCTAAAAATTTAAGACTGCTTTGCCATGCTTTTGGACCACAGATTCTTTGATTCCAAGGATATAAATGGGTATCAAATGAGGATAAATAGTGGCATATTGAACCTTGGTTGGTCAAATGGCATAATGTACACAGGTTACACATGTGGATGATGATCCCGGTTAAGGAGATGTTATTGACGTGATGTCGGATTTTGCAACAATCATGGGTACTTCCGCGGGTTGACAGGTGGTCAATGGTTGAAAAAAGACCCCCGATTTTAGGGGCATCATAACTTGGAATCAGAGCCTAGGTATACGATTTACCTAGGGCTTCATGGGGCATGGGTCTAGACTATTGCATTCATTGTGCATTTCATGTTATGTACTTTAATATTATGCATGTTATGTGTTATATGATGTATGAATGATATACATGGTGAAATGTATATGAAAAAGAGACACTAGGATTAGAAAACATTACCTTGGGGGTCGAAAAACAAAGAAACAGGATAGTTCAAGGTTAAATGTTTACTAGTGGGGGTATAAGCTCTGCTAGGGAGACAAGGAGATAAATCTCAAGGTTTCGAATTTGGTCCCTACTTTGGGATACTAAATTGGTGCTTATTGTTGTCTAACATGTGTGTAGATGGCAAGTAGAGGAATAGAATGCCGAGGCGGTGGGCAGAACAATAACCAATCACCACCGGCCTTTTACCAATAAGCCTTCATGGAGGCTATTGGTACTATGGTTGCTACAATTGCACAGGCTAGAGCAAGTATGGGACAAGGAGGCTCGAGTAACCTCTAGAGGTTCAAGGCACATAAGCCTCCAATTTTTAAGAGAGGGGCAGATCCGATGGTAGTCGACCATTGATTTCGACAAATTGACAAGATTTTAGAGGCAATGGAGATCACCTCTGATGCCATGAAGATAAGGCTAGCTGTATTCTAGCTAGAGGGAGAAGCCCAACTGTGGTGGGATTGGGCAAAGGACTCCAAGAACTTGGAGGAAATGACATGGGTAGAGTTCTGAGAGCTCTTCATGGGCAAGTACTTCCCCACGGCTATTCGCCATGCGAAGGCCAGGGAGTTCTTGAATTTGAAACAGGGGACAATGACGGTGATGGAGTACATGACTAAGTTCATTGAGTTAGCCCATTTTTCTAATAACTACGTGGCCACGAATATGGTCAAAGTTAGGAGGTTTGAGGATGGGTTGAAATTATCTATCTAGGAAAAATTGTGGGCCTCCACCTACAAGACTTCAACTCGATGGTTGAGATAGCTATGTCCATTGAGAGAGAGGTTGATGACGCAAGGAGCATCCAGGATTTGGGTGCTGAGGACAACAAGAAGGAGGGTCAATCCTCTTCTTCTAGTTCAGGAAAGAGGCTGATGACTTACACTCTGTAAGGATAGCAAGGGTAGGGCCAAGGCCAAGGTCTATCCTCCTAAGGCAGGAAACACTTCAAGACTTCCAGTTAGGCTGTTCAAAGGTTATGTTTCCATTGCCACTAACTAGGTCACATGAAGCGGGATTGCCCTTAGAGGCAGGGATCCCAGAGCTACGCGACGTCTCAGTCCCAGTCATTAGGGCTAGGGAAACCATTATTAGTTCTAGGGTGCTACTTAGGCCCTTACCACTTCATCAGCAGAGACTCCGCAATCAGGCCAAATGGGCCAGGGCATGGGTCGAGGCCGAGGACAGGGTATACAGGTCGGGACTTCGGGGACTCAAGGGCGTGTCTATGCCATCATACCTCAGACTAAACTAGTGGATCAATCAGTCATTCAGGGTATATTTATACTCTCTCACTTATAGGCTAGGGTGTGATTTGACTCTGGTGCATCACATTCATTCATGTATACATCATGTGTGAAAGATCTGGGCTTAGAGGTTAATACCTTGGAAAAGCTATTGTATGTGAATTCACCCCTAGGAGCTAGGGTGTGTGTTGGCCAGATATATCAGGGCTATGAGTTAGAGATTTCGGGGATCCTATTATACCATGGACCTTAGGGTCATGAACATGTCAGAGTTTGATGTCATCCTTGGGATGGACTGGTTGGCGGCACATCGGGTCGACATTGATTGTGATAGGAATAGAGTAACTGTCTACACACCGAATGCTATTTGTTTTAAGTTTCAATGGGAAAAGAACGAAGCCTTGGCCCAAACCGTGTACAACTCTAGGTGGCATGGTCAGTTGATGGGTTGGCTTGCGAGCCTTACTTTAGAGGACGAAGTGAGACAGTAGTTGGGTCTACCTTGGGTTGTCTGTGAGTATGAGGATATTTTTTCGGACGAACTACTGAGATTACCTCCATATAAGGATGTGGAATTTAGCATCGAGTTACATCTTGGCACACCGCCTATTTCTATGACTCCACATAGAATGACACCGACAAAGTTGCAAGAACTCAAGGTTCAATTGCAAGAATTGTTCGACAAGTGTTTTATTAGACCGAGCACTTCACCTTAGGGCGCTCCGGTGCTATTTGCCAAAAAAGAAGGACAAGACCATTCAGTTGTGTATAGATTATCGGCAGTTGAACCAGGTCACTATCAAGAATAGGTACCTTTTACCGAGGATTGATGATCTGTTTGATTAGTTGAGGGGAGCGCAGGTCTACTCCAAGATAGATCTCCGCACAGGTTACCATCAGTTGAGGATTAGGGAGACAGATATCCCTAAGATGGCGTTCAGAATGCGGTATGGGCATTTTGAGTTCACCGTGATGCCCTTCGTATTGACGAATGCCCCGGCGGCATTCATGGATCTCATATATAGAGTGCTCCAACCCTATTTAAATCAGTTCATCGTGGTGTTTGTTGACGACATCCTAATCTACTCCAAATCTGAGAAAGAGCATGAGGGTCACTTAATGATTATTCTCCAAACGTTGAGGGACCACCACTTATATGTCAAGTTCAACAAGTGTGAATTTTGGCTTACGGAGGTAAAATTTTTAGGACATGTGGTGTCGGCTTCGAGTGTATTCATGGACCTAGAGAAGGATGAGGTGGTTCTGAATTGGGAAAGGCCGAAGTCAGTCTTTGAGATACACAGTTTCTTGGGACTGGCAGGGTACTATCGGAGATTCATCGAGGACTTCTCCCGACTAGCTACACCTATGATGAGATTGACCTGGAAGGGGGTCAAGTTTGAGTGGAATGAATCACGTGAGAAGGCATTCCAGGAGTTAAAGATGAGGCTTACTTCAGCTCCTATTTTGATAGTCCCAGAGAGGGGACAAATGTACACGATGTATTATGATGCCTTTAGAGATGGACTTGGATGTGTTTTGACGCAGTCCAGGAGGGTGATGGCTTATGGTTCTCGCCAATTAAAGAACCACAAACAGAATTACCCTACGTATGATATAGAGTTGGTGACCATAGTTTTTGCCTTGAAGGCTTCGCGCCACTATTTGTATGGTAAGCGGTTTGAAGTATTTTCAGACCACAAAAGTCTGAAGTACATATTTACATAATGGGACCTCAACATGAGGTAACGTAGGTGGATGGAGTATTTAGAGGATTACGACTTTACTTTGTATTACCATCTCGATAAGGCAAACATGGTGGCTGATGCACTTAGTTAAAAGTCACGGGGAGTCTTGGCTAGTGTAGCTTCCCAGGAATGGCAAATGCTCGAAACTATGAGACAGTTCGGGTTACACTACAAGTGTCAAGCTTAAGGTGCTTTAGGGAGCTGGGTGGCTACGACTTCTATACTGAGTAGGGTGATCGAGTCTCAGGGGCAGGACCTAGTGTTATTATCCATCAGGGATCGAGTGCAGGTAGGTATTGGTGACGAGGGTTGGGTCATTCACCCAGATGGTAGTCTTCGGTATAGGGGAAGAGTTGTGGTTCTCTAGTTAGCGAATCTGAGAAAGAAGATCCTTAAGGAGTTCCATTGCTCCCGATTTGCTATGCATCCAGATGGCACGAAGATGTACCATGATCTTTGTCACCAGTATTATTAGAGCGGAATGAAGGGACATGTTGGGAACTTTGTCAGATGATATCTCACGTGTCAGGAGGTCAAGGTTAAGCACCAAAGACCAATGGAGTTGCTCTAGCCTTTGGAGGTGGCTGAGTGGAAGTGAGAGCATATCACGATAGATTTTGTGACCCACTTGCCACAAACATCGCGGGAACATGACGCGGAGTGGGTGATAGTGGACCAGCTTACGAAATCGACACACTTTTTGGCAGTGCAGATGACCTTCACACTAGAAGAATTTTTTAGATTATTTATATGGGAGATTGTCCGGTTGCATGGGGTACCCGTATCTATAATATTGAATTAGGATCCCAGGTTTACGGCTCACTTTTGGGAGAGTTTTCAACGGGCCATAGGGACACAATTGATAATCAGCATGACTTTTCATCCCTAGATGGACGGTCAATCGGAGAGGACCATCCAGACTTTAGAGGACATACTACGGGTATCCGTCTTAGATCTCAAGGGTGTAGCTGGAAAGAGCACCTACCCTTAGTGGAATTCACCTACAATAACAATTATCAGGCGAGTATTCAGATGGCACCCTATGAGGCACTATATGGGAGGCCTTGTCGTTCTCTAGTTTGTTGGACGAAGGTGAGAGAGAGACCCTCTACGGGTCCAGATTTGATTAAAGACACCTCGAAGAAGGTGGACTTGATACAGAAGCGTCTTCTCACGGCTCAAAGCCAGTAAAAGAGCTATGCCGATAGACGGCGGCAACATCTAGAGTTTGAGGTCGGAGATCACGTCTTCTTGAAGGTGATGCCTAAGAGGAGAGTGGTCAGGTTTGGAAAACAAGGAAAGTTGTGCCCGAGCTTTATCAGGTCCTTCGAGGTACTCGAAAAGGTGGGTAGAGTGGCTTACAGATTGGCGTTACTACCAAATGTATCGGGTGTTCACGTAGTGTTCCATGTCTTTATGCTCTAGAAGTATACTCCATATCTGACACATGTAGTAGATTGGGGTGAGTTGATTGTTGATGCTGATGGGACCTTCGAGAAGGGACCGGTGCGTATCATGGATAGCCGACAGCAAGTTTTGCAAGGTAAGACTGTAAGGTTAGTAAAGGTGTTGTGGCAACACCGAGGTGTGAAAAAGGTGATGTGGGAGCATGAGGACACCATACGTACCAATTATTGCGTTCCTGTTCAAGGATGGAGGTACATTTTTAAAATTTTAAGTGTAATATTAATGTGGCATATGCATGCGGTTAAGTGTGTATGTGTATGTGAATTTCGGGAATGAAATTCTTTTAAGGGGGGGAGAATGTAAAACCCAGTTAAATTTGAACTTTTCAAAAAAGGGACAAAACGGTAATTTATCACTATAGAACGGGTTAAAAACCTGAATTTTTCTGGATCTCGGATGATGAAATGAACCTCACCGTTGAATTTGTCTTACAAAATCTAACTACCTTGTCAAATTTTATCGAATTGTGAAATAATCAGATTTTTTACATTTTATGAGACGGTCGAGTCTCGAATGACCCAAAAATGAGATTTTTAATAAAATTTTAAAATTTGAAAAATAATATGAGGCAAGTTAAAATAAAAAAATTTTAAACTTAAATCGGGACGAAATTTAATCGTTTTGAGGCGAAAACGGACCCGAGAAAAAGGGTCATGTGGTTCGTTGTGGGCCAAGTAAATAGAGGGTATAAATAGGGAAAAAATCTGATTTTTCTCCCCCACATTCTTAGACGTTACTTGATAGAAAAGAGAGAGCTAGAAGATAGGGAAATAGAGGAAGTTCATCATTTCTCTCTACGATCTACAAAGATTCGTTACTCGAATCAACTCAAGCCAAGAACAAAGATTGTTCTATGCATCGAGGGCTACGCAACACACCAAAAATGACGAGTTTTAACGAAGATCAAGGAACAAGATTTTGGAAGCTAGGGATTCTAGCTCATTTTTGGTGTTCTTGAAGGTCTTCTAAGTTGATTTCACGCTTCAAGAGGTAGAGTTCCTTCCTACTTTGGTTTACTTTCTAACCTAGGATATTATATGAAATGGGTAGGTTGTTAGAGACTTAACACTTACCTATGTTGTGAAATTGATGAAATAGGTATTGAAAATGGAATGAAAATGGGTGTAGAAATGGTTTAAACTAAATTCCTAGCTTGGAAATTAATATGTGGAAATTACTTGTTTGATTCCATGGAATTTGGTAATATTGTGGGCATGTTATGTGTTTATATTATGCCTTGTGAATGAAGTGTGTTATTGACATATATTATGTAATGGCATGCTTGAAATATGTTGTTGAAATAAAATGTTGATATATATTCATTGATATATTAGCATTGTGATAAAGTTTTGTGATTATATGCGTATGATATAATTAGCCATGGAATATGTAGATATGAAGTTAAACTTGCTCATGTGGCATATATTACATACGGGCATGACATTAATTTAACAATGGTGCATTACATTGCATTTGTACGAAGGCATCACATCCATGGGCATGAGACATGGGTGTGGGTGTGTGTGAGTGTGCATAGTTTGATCAAACACCATACTTGGTGGTTGATGGGTGGGCTCGAAAAAGTTGGATTGAAGATCCAATTGAATCGCATGGTTGCATGAAAAACTTGTGTTAGGTATAAAAGAAGGGCTAGACTCTCCCTCGGGTGCAAGACCCAGCTACCTGGTTCATACACTCCACTGAGGTGAAATTCTAAAAAAGTGTATCGATATGTGGAGCCAGCGGTGCGACACCGAAAAATCCGCTATCCAACAAAGACACATGATTTTATTTTATAAAATACCTTGTTCATACACTCCCCTGAGGTGAAATTCTAGAAAAGTATACTTATTTTATAAAATAGTCATTCGATGTGTAACATCCAACAATGACTTGGTTTTATAACCATATGACTTTATTTCAAAATGATCATTAGATGTAATTTATCAATGACGAGTTTTTTTTTCATACATTGGAATTACATTGTTGGTGGGAGCCGGTGAAGGCTCGAGTTCAAGTGCATGAGTGAGTCTCATCTCATTTCATGACATGACATAGTAGAATTTCAACATTGAATCACATATTCTTGATTTGAATGATTATTTTCGTGTTGAATGTTATATGTAAGCATTTCATATGCACTTAGGTCGAGGAGTAGCCTTTGTAGGAAATACTCTACTTGGCATGGCTCACCCTATACGGAAAAATATTTTAGGTGCGGGATATACACCGATGGACAACTTTCATTCCGAGCCTCGAGGATGAAGAGAGGCCGACTTGTGGGCTTTAATCCATGTTTTGTAAAATATTGTAAAACTCATGTTTTGGACATGTAATCTTTTGAAAAGATTGTAAGAGAACTTGTTCTTAACTAGGTTGATGTATAAATGTAGTGTTATAAGTTGGATGGATATAATATGTCTTGAAATGAATTGAAAATGAAAAACAGGTGAAATAGGCAAATCTAGGCAAGACCTACCGGTAGATTGTTGTCCAGTGGGCAACACCTATCGGTAGGATCTCGTATAGGCAAAATTTCGTATATCAGGCAAAATCTATCGGTAGGATTTTTCTAGTAGGCTCCAAAAATCTAAAAATTTAAGACTACCTTGCCATGCTTTTGGACTATGGATTCTTTGGTTACAAGAATATAAATGGACATCAAATGAGGATAAATAGTGGCATATTGGACCTTGGTTGGTCAAATGACATAACATACACAGGTTACACGTATGGGTGATGATCTTAGTTAAGGGGATGCTATTGACGTAATGTCGGGTTGTGCGATAATCACGGGTACTTCTACGGGTTGACGGATGGTCAACGGTTGAAAAAGGACCCCTGGTTTTATGGGCATCACAGCAAGTCCAAAAAAGTATCGGTGTGTGGAGCCAGCGGTGTGACACCAAAATCCTGCTACCCAGCAAAGAGACTTGATTTTGTTTTAAACAAAGACAAATGATTTTTTTTAAACTACGACACTTGATTTTGTTTTAAACAAAGACACTTGATTTTGTTTTATACAAAGACACATGATTTTGGTTTTATACAAAGACACATGATTTTGTTTTATACAAAGGCACATTAATTTGTTTTATACAAAGGCACGTGATTTTTTTTATACTAAGACACATGGTTTATTTTAAAAAGATCATTGGATGTATAACATTAACGGTGGATTTATACACATTAGCATTGCATGTGTTATGGGAGTCGGTAAGGGCTCGGGTAGAAGTGCATGAGTGAGTTTCATCTCATTTCATGGCATGACATGGTGATTTCCAACATTGAATTGCATATTCTTAATTGGAATGGTTGTTGCTTGTTGAATGTTGCATGTGGACATTTCATATACACTTAGGTTGGGAAGTGGCCTCTTTAGGAGATACCCTATTGAGTATGACTCATCCTTTATGGGAAACCATTCAGTTGCGGGTTATACACCGGTGGATGGCTCATATTTGGGGCCTCAAGGATGAAGAAAAGCCGACTTGTGGCTTTTAAACCTTGTTTTGTAAAGATTTTGTGAAATTCAATTTTGGACATGTAAATATGTGGAAATGATTGTAATTGAACTTTAATTAACTATGTTTGATGCATAAATTCATAATTTGAGAGTATGAATTGATGGATATTGGACCTCAAATGGGTCATGTGATTAAATGTTGTATAATTGCACAGGTTGTGTTTTGGGTAGAGCTCCTTGTACAAAGGTGTCACTAACCTAATTTTGTTAAATTATGGATTCCGATAAATAAGGCATAACGGTGTGATATCGAGTTATGTGGTATCCTCGGATATTTCACGAGTTGATGGGTGATCAACGGGTTGACAAAGGACTCCCGATTTTTGGGGCTTAACACCTGATATGATCTCTTGCATATTTTAATTTCATTATTCTTGTGTACTGGGTATTGTAAAATTGTGACACGTGGATTTTGATGAAAATTGTGGTTAGTTGAGTATATAGTTTCTTATAAAGTTTTGGTGTTTACCTCTTTTATGCTTTAGGTGTAACTGATGGATTCTAATGGTAATTGTAATTAGTTAAGTGTACTGGTTTTTATAAAGTTTGGGTTTTTACCTCTTGTATGGTTTGGGTGTAATTTACTTCAATTGCCTTCGAAAGATATCGTAAAGTGTTAAAAGTCAATCTATCCTAATAGAGGAGAGATGGTTACCTAACGCTTATAGGGGGTTGTTTCCTTGAGAGGTCAACCACTATTTTCATTAGGTCCAATGTTGAGGGACAGTATACCTTTCCAGTAAATGGATTCATCAATGTCATATGAGTTGGTACATGTTCGTGATGTGGCCCTGTGTGGAATGATTGAGATTGTTTGTGTTTGTGGTTGGTAAACTAGGTAGGTTCATTGTGTAGATTATTGAGAAGCAACTAACATATATGAGACATTTGAGATGGTGTTTACCTAATAATTCTTTATTTACTCTGACACATAAACGTTTACTTGTGTTATTGAATTATTGTATTCTGTAAACTTGAGATTGTTACAACTAACTTTATTTTATTTCCTCAAGTTATATTTATTATTTTTCAAAAGAGACTTTTTGTTTATGCTTTAAAAACCTTGTTTGGATTTGACAGAGATTTCCTGCAGACTTTTGCTCACCCCCTACCACCAACACTTTCATATTTTGGAACAAAGGAAGATGCTAAGTTGAATGACCAGGTGGACTTCAAGATCGAGGTTGATCAGGATGGAGATATCAAAGATGAGGCTTTGGGTTGTTATTTTAGTTTACAGATTTTGAATTAATTCCTTGGTAATATAATAAAAATTTGATAGTTTGTCATTTATGGTGAATTTTTAAAATTTTTGGATGATTTTTAATTTCTCTCATAGTTAGATGGTGTACAATTAGGTAATAACCAGTTTATGAAATTTGGGGCGTTACATGTTTATAGCTTTTACTATGAACTAATATCGTTTAATTTGTTTTTAGGTTTCCGTTCACATGTCCAGAGTTTCCAACCCTTCAACCTTGAACCCATCTTGAACTTATTAATATTGTCTTTTTACATTGAGAAAAATGCAACATTTAGGTTGGGGGTGGGAAGTACTTCATACTTTGTGTGTTTGTTTTAATTTTTGTTCAGTACTTTGTGTGTGTTAAATTTGTAAAAAAAAAAATAATAAACAAATTAGCTAGAATAGGTTAGAGATATTAATATTTTTTTAACAAATTTGTTTAGACCTTTAGGTCTAACCGAGGTGGTTAACTCCATCTCGAGGGAATGAAGAATATATATATATATATATATATAATTCAATAATTTTTTATCAAAATGTATTTTTAAAAAGAAAAAACCAAAATTTTGAAAAAATAGAGCACCGTTCGGATGCCCTTCACCGTTCAAATGTTTTTCTAGAAGCTGAACTATGAAAAATTCCAAAGAGTTAACAACATCTGGATGCCCCTCCACCATCTGGACGATTGTCATGACTTTAAATACTCCCAAACAATTGTTCATCATCATTTTGGCCCCAAAAACTCCAAAAATCTGCAACCATAGGTTTCGAAAACTCATCTCCAAGCCTAGAACTTCATCACCAATTACTTTTTTCTTGAATCTAAGCCACCCAAGTCTAGATTTAGGCATCCTTTTCATTTCTAACCGATTAAATTTCTCAATTTCTGTCCATAATCTCCACACCCATGCGAACAAGGAAGAAAGTTGATGAGAGCATAATATTGAATATTATTGGTCTCATATCATCCATCTTAACTATGTTATTGCTTAATTCCTTTATTTTAGTTGAGTTTTTTATTTTATAGTGAATATGTGTTTTGGCAAGTGAATTCATGTAAGAAAATGGATTTTTTTGTGTTGCAATGCAATAGAGGACTTGGAGGATGAGCTAGAAGGTGCAGGAGTGAAGCCAAGGCCACAACAAGCATAATTGAGAAAAAGACCCATTCTATTGGTACAACTGAAGCCAGAAGTTGGTTCTACCAGAAGGATATTAATCCTAACGGTAGGTGTAGAATAGGGAGTTATTCTAATAGGTGAATAATGTTCTACCGATAGATTGAAGGTAGAAAGGTGTTCTACTAGTAGGAGAGCAAGGCAAACAGTAGAAGCAAGACAATGAACAGTCCTACCAGTAAGTTACTATATTTGGGAAATAAAGACTCCTAAAGAAGGTGAATCAACTGAATATTTCAAGGGTCGTGATTGGTGAATTAAGAGGAGGATTTTCAGTAGAAAATCTCCTATAAATACCCAAGCCTAGCTGCCTGAGAGGAGGGCTCCATTTTTCAGGTGACCAATTTCTTCACCAACCACCCTTTTGGTTTTAGAATTTATTCTTCTTTACAAGCTTTCTCCATTGTTTTACTTTACAAGCTTTATTTACTTTCAAACATTTGATTCTCGCAATGCAATTACTTTCAATTTCTTCTTGTGAACAATTTACATTAAAGCATCCCAATACAAGCTATTTACTTTTCTTGAAATTTTAATTCTTGCAATTTCAATTTAAGTTATTTCAATTCAAGTGTTCTTGTTTTCATTTACAATGATGTTTTCTTTTATTACTTTCCATTTCAATTCCATCATGAGTGAGTAGTCTACTCCAGTTTGATCGGATGAGGGAGTTTCATCTGTGAATTAGGCATTTTGACTCAAACTAGGGTTTTTCAATGATTGAGTTATTTAGGTTAATTGAATGATTAAAATCGAAAACACAATTGATATGTATATCTTCTTGCTTACCCATAGATAACTAAGACTTGGCACGGTAATTCTTAAAATCACTGCAATGGATGTGGGTTTAATTCTTTCTAAATTAATTTATTTAATTTGAATACATATTTATTATTTACAATTGGTTTCTTAATGAATATCTATCATTTGAGTGCATTTGAGTACAATCTTAAAGTAGTTATAGGATTTGAGTCAAAATACTTGTTCACGGTGTGATGAACTCTACCGATTAACCAGTTATTTTCTGTAAGTGTTATTTATTTGGTGACAAATTTCTCCAAACCAAATCTCAAAATTTAATGTTTTTATTTTCGTTTCCTATCACCCTTTAAGCCAACCTTTTTTCCTAAGGAGAAAACCTCAGTAATCCACTGAGTTGCAAACACGATACCCCTTCCTATGCTTAAGAATTCCTTATTAATTTGCTATCAATCTAAGGGGCAAGAAAAAGCTAAGGCCAGAAACCCGAAACAAGCACAAGGCAATCTACAAGGACGCAAGCACAACTTCCACAAGAGCAGCCCAAAGAAAAAGATCCAAGATTCCATGAGTGTGAGCCAAGGGCGTGTTATAAGCCTCCCATCAAGTGCTTAAAGGCAATGGAGAAGAATGGAAGGCTTAACGGATGGCTCGGTGCTTGATCGTTTCCATTGTAGTATATCCTAACCTATAAACATCATCCCTCAATGCGTATAGTCTACGTATGGAGGGGAGTGTCACTCTCCCTTGGAATGATGTCAAAAAAAGGGCAACGGAATGGTGGAATGAAATGTGTGTGTGTATGTGTGAACAAAAATTCTTCTCAAGCAGAAGAAGACTTTTGTATGTCGTGTTTTACTTGGAACCGTATTCAAAGGTCGTCTCCTTAGGGAAGAAGGTGAATCATGTAGAAGTTACTTTTGGTGAAAGAAAAGTGTAAAATCTTTTGCTGTTTGAAGTTAGTATGTAATTTGTGTTGTGATGAAATTGAATGGGAAATAGGTATTGGCTAATCTGAAGGGTTCACTCCAATGGGAATGTCAAGTCAACTCGAAACCTTTCTACAATGGTGCATAGATGAACGATTAATTTGTGGAAAGTGAGAGATGAGATGGAAGTGAGGATCCAAGCATAACCCGTGACAATTCTACGGGATACCAAAGACTAACACCATGTCCTCACTCAACCCAGTCAAACTGAACCATCGTACACCGAGAGAAAGAAAGAAGATGAGTTGAAATGGCATACCCAAGAGGAGTTCTCACTTCGATTAGCCAACTTAAAGACTTAGCTACTCATGCTTAAGGAAAAGACAACAATGTAATGAGAAGACATTATGAAGAAATGAAGATTGGAGCTAAGCATAAACGAAATGCACAAATATAACTTCTGGATAATTATACATGTCCATCACCTCTTACTAAAGATTGGATGTGAAACTACTCATTCTTCATGTCTTTGGTAAAGTTATAAAAGTGAGTGATGTTTATCCCTCCAAATAGAGGAGTTGCAAGATAAAACATATTACACATCGAGACAATCTTTGACAAAAAATGAGTGAATCACGTTTCACCCTTCAAGGCTTTGGTAAAGCTCTAGAAAAGTGAAAGAGTTTTACTCCTCTAAAAGAAGAATGAAGCTCAAAACAATGAAAATAAAAGAAAGCAATAAATTAAAAGAAAACAATAATACAATAAAAGAAAGCAATAAATTAAAAAAAAATAATAATACAAAATCAAAAGAAGCAATATATTAAAAAAAACAATAATACAAGAAAAAAAAGCAATAATAAGAAAGTAATATGACTTTTGGAGGATTTTTCACTACCAAAAGATGTTCTTTACAAGAAAGATGATATAAGAAAGCAATAATGACTTTTTGAGGGTTTTTTATTACCAAAAGTTGCTCTTTACAAGAAAGATGATACAAGAAAAAAAAATGATCTTTACAAGACCCAAGGGGTGGTATTTGCAGGCAAAAAGGGAGGGCTTGAATTATATTTTGATCCCCCTTTATTTTAAACTTTTGATAATTGGCACCCTATAATTTGTAACTTTAATAATTGGCACCCTATAGTTTGTAATTTTGATAATTGGCTCCCCAGTAATTTGTAGCTTTGACGCAATTGGCTCCCTAGTAGTTGGCAGCTTTGACACACAAAATCCTGAAAAGAACAACAATCAATGCATTATCCCTAATTCATACACTAACCCTAATTTGATTTATTTTTACTAGTTTAACTTTGTTTAACTAACACAATTGACCTATTAACTTAATTAAATTATGCATTAATTAGGGTTAATCACTCGGGACATCAAGAGACCATGGAAATGTCAAAATAGGAGAAAACCTATAGGTAGAAGTTCATCAAAACCTACCAGTAGAAATCAACAAAAATCTACCGGTAGAAGTTCCAAAACTTACCGATAGGAAAAGTGATTGGAATTCTTCTACCGCAACCCCTGCCAAAACCTATCGATAGAGTTTGCTTACTGAAAAAAACCTACTAGTAGGTTTTTGATCATTTTATCGGTAAGTTTTGTCCAGAAACACCAGAAGCCTGCAAACCCTAATTTGATTCATTTATTTACAAATCACCCTTCACAACAATTTAACCTACCTTCCCTGAGGAGATGACCTTAGAATACTCAATTTCAAGTAAAACACGATATTGCAAGTCTATCTTCACTTGGGGAGCACTTTTGCACACACACACACACGTGCGCGATTTTTCCCATTTCTAGCATCGAACCCGAGGGAGAATGACACTTAACTATTCGTATAAGCCATATACAGACAACTGGGATCATGTTTGGAGATTAGGGAATACCAAGACAATCATTTATTAGGTGAGAGTTGAGTGAAAATCCTAATTTTGTTAGGGGACATGGAAGAAATTATATCAAACCAATTCTAGACAAGTAAAGAATTTTCAACCTCCTTGTGGTAAAAAACCTCATGCCCCAGTGCCAAAAAAAACCAATTCTTTATTGATATGGATAGACTCTTGTACTCTCTAGGGATGGGGTGTGACGCCCCAAAATCCGGGGGTCTGTTGATTACCCATCAACCCGCGGAATGCCCGTGGATACCGAGTAACTCGATATCTCAAAGTTGTGCCCCATTTACCCGAATCCATTCTTTATTAAAAATTTGGACAGAGTCTCCTTTGTAAGAGGAACTCTACTCAAAACACAACTTGTGCATTATATAATAACAAGACACATCCGAGGTCCAATACTCAACAATGACCACACCTGGTCTATTTATAAGTAAACATTGGCCACACCGGGTCTAATTATCCATACTCATACAAACATGGAAGACTATATTAAAACGGTCCATATAGACTCTATTACAATTCCTTTACACATAACATGCCAAAATTTAATTACAAGTCTAATTTTTACAAAAGAAATGGATTAGAAGCCACAAGTCGGCTTTTCTTCCTCCTTAAGTGCCCGAGTGAGTGCCGTCCCTCAGCGTATGACCCGTACCTGAAATGTTTCCCGTATAGGGTGAGCCAACGCCCAGTAGAGTACATCCTACAAGGGCTACTCTCCACCTAAGTGCACATGCAATGTTCACATTTGACCGTTCATATTCACATCAACATTCGAAGTAAGAATATGCAACTCTATATTGGAATTCACCATGACATGCAATGAAATGAGATGAAACTCACTCATGCAACTTTAACTCAAGTCCTCACCGACTCTCACAATACAGTGCAACACATATGTGTAAAACAACGTCTTTGATGAAACATATGCAAAGATCATTTTGAAATCAACCATATGTCATAAAACCATTTCATTCATGGATGTTTCCCATCAAACAAATAATTTATATATCAAAATCATGTGCCTTTATGGGGTATCGGATTCAGGAATCGCACCTCCAGCTCCATATGCCATTACACTTTTCTGGAATTTCACCGCCGGTAAGTGTATAAACCAAGTGGCCGGGTTTTTCACCCGAGGGAGTATTTAGCCCTACTTGCTATACCCGACACAAGTTTTCTTATGCATGTAACCGTGCGACTCCATAGGACATTCCATCCCACTTTCCCGAGCCCACCATCAAGCACCAATGTTGGTGTTGATCACCCATGTAACCCTACACCCACACTCATGCATGTAGCTCATGAATGTGATATCAATTCCATGTCCATATTGCAATGCATGCCAAATGAATAATTTTTACATATCAATGTATACCATGGCAATTTATATCATTTGCATATAATCACCATAACCATTTCAAGTTCAATATATCCAAGAGCATATGCCAACACTTCATCAACATGATAACACATAATACATGCTAATATCACATTTCATTCCCAAGGCATAATATAAAGCACAAACCATGCCCACATGATCCCAATTTCTAAGGGATTACATAAATACTTCCATATACCAAAATCAAGCCAAGATTTTATATGGACCATTTCAAATAAAATAAAAATTAGAATATATAATTTTTACATAACCAATTATCGAAACATTCTAGAAATCACAAGCTGGCACTTTGTAACTACCAACTCACACTAGAATTGATCCTATCCATTTTCATAATACCAACCATAATGGAAAAATATTAGAAATACCCAAAACAGCCCACATGAACCCTATGGACACCTTAGGTTAGAAATAGGTTCGAGTAAGAGGAACCCAACCTCTTGAAGCGTAAACAATTTGTAGGAAGCCTCAAGAACAAGATTCAAGCTCAAAGCTTAGATTTCGCCAAAATCCACCATTTGGATCTTCGATGAAAATCTTTTTTTTGGTACCCACGCGTAGTCCTCGTCACGTAGATCGACTTTAATTCTTGGCCCGATGAATTCCGACCGACAGAACTCCGAGAATCGGCGGAAGAAAGCTTGAAAAATTATTTTTTTTCCCTCTTTGCTCTTGGGTCTGATCCAGCCGACCAAATGAAGAGAAAACATCTGATTTTTCAGATATTTGCCCACTTTTATACTATTTAAAGACTTGGCCCTCGTCGCACCAAGTGTCATCCTTTGTCCGGGTCCGTTTTCGCCTTGAAATGATTAAATTTCGTACCAATTTAAACTTAAAATATTTTATATGAACTTTATTTAAAGTATTTTTTAACTTTTAAAATTTTTATAAAAATTTCATTTTTAGGGGTCACCGGACACCCGTCAGCTCGAAAAATGTAAAAAATTCGACTATCTCATAATTCGACGAAATTTGTCTGGCTAACTAGATTTCGCGAGACGAATCCAATGGTGAGATCCATTTCATCATCCGAGGTCTAGAAAAATATCAGTTTTTAACCCGCACTATAATGACAAATTACCATTTTACCCTTTTTTCATAAAAAGTTAAAATTTTTCCCGGGTTTCACATTCTTCCACCCTTAAACAAATTTCGTTCCCAAAATTCACATACACATGCACATTAAATCACATGCATATACAACAATCAAATAATGCTAAATGACCATAAGAATGTACCTTCATCCTCGAACAAAAAAGGATAACTGGTACGGACAGTGTCCTCGCGCTCCCATGTCATTTCCTCTACTCCTCGATGCTGCCACAACACCTTCACTAGCCGCATGGTCTTGCCTCGTAAAACCTATTCCCGGTTATCCATGATGCGCACCGGTCCCTCCTCAAAAGTCCCATCAGCATCAACAACAAGCTCTCCCCAATCCACCACATGAGTCGGATCTGGGGTGTACTTCCGAAGCATAGAGACATGGAATACTGCATGAACATCCGATAGATTTGGCGGTAACGTCAACCGGTAAGCAACTGTACCCACTCTCTCAAGTACCTCGAAGGGCCCGATGTATCTCGGCGAGAGCTTCCCCCGCTTACCAAATCGGACCACTCCTCTCTTAGTCATAACCTTCAAGAAGACATGATCTCCCACCTCAAACTCTAAAGGTCGCCCCCGTCTATCAGCATAGCTCTTTTGTCGGTTTTGAGTCGTGAGAAGACGTTTTCGAATCAATTCCACCTTCTCCGAGGTGTCTCTAACCAATTCCAGACCCGTAGAAGACCTCTCTCCTACCTCCGTCCAACAAACCGGAGAACAACATGGCCTCCCATATAGCACCTCATAAGGTGCCATCTATATGCTCGCCTAGTAACTATTATTGTATGCGAACTCCACCAAGGGTAAGTGATATTCCCAGCTACCCTTGAGATCTAGGACGCATGCCCGTAGCATGTCCTCTAAAGTCTAGATAGTTCTCTCAGACTGACCGTCCGTCTGGGGATAAAAAACAGTGCTCATCATTAACTGTGTCCCCATGGCTCGCTGGAAACTCTCCCAAAAATGAGCTATAAACCTAGGATCCCGGTCCGATACAATAGATACGGGTACTCCATGCAGTCGGACAATCTCCCGTATATACAACCTGCAAAATTCCTCCACACAGTGTGAAGGTCATCCACACAGCCAAAAAGTGTGGCGACTTAGTAAGCCGGTCCACTATCACCCACACTGCGTCATGACCCCACGATGTCCGTGGCAAATGGGTCACAAAATCCATCGTGATATGCTCCCACTTCCACTCAGCTACCTCCAAAGACTAGAGTAATCCCGCTGGTCTCTAGTGTTCAGCCTTAACCTGTTGACACGTGAGACATCGATTGACAAAATCGCCAACTTGCCTCTTCATTCCACTCCAATAATATTGGCGACGAAGATCATGATACATCTTCGTGCCCCCTGGATGAACTACAAAATGGGAACAATGAAACTCCCTAAGGATCTCCTCCCTTAGATCCGCCAACTGAGGAGCCACAACCCTTCCTCGATACCGAAGACTACCATCCGACTGAATAGTCCAACCCTCGTCACCTATACCTGCCTGTACACGGTCCCGGATGGACAATAGCCCCGTGTCCTGACTCTGGGACTCAATCACCCTGCTCAGTAGAGATGACGTAGCCACCAAACTCCCCAAAATACCCTAAGCCTGACCTATATAACATAGCCCGAACTATCCCACAGTCTCAAGCATCTGCCACTCGCGGGAAACTACACTAGCTAAAACTCCCCGTGACCTTCGGCTAAGTGCATCAGCCACCACGTTTGTCTTACCAAGATGGTAATGCAAAGTGAAGTAATAGTCCTCTAAATACTCCATCCACTGGCATTGCCTCATGTTGAGGTCTCGCTGTGTGAAAATATACTTCAGACTCTTGTGGCCCAAAAATACTTCAAACTACTCACCATACAGGTAGTGACGCCAAACCTTCAAGGCAAAGACAATGGCCGCCAACTCCATGTCATGTGTGGGATAATTCTGCTCATGATTTTTTAGCTCCCGAGAACCATAAGCTACTACCCTCCAGGACTACATCAAAACACATCCCAGCCCGTCCTTCGAGGCATCATAATAGACCGCATACCTCTGTCCCGTTCTAGAACTATTAGAATAGGAACTGAAGTAAGCCTCTTCTTCAACTCTTGGAATGCATTCTCACAAGAATCATTCCACACAAACTTGAAATCTTTCCGGGTCAACTTCGTCATAGGCGCAGCCAATCAGGAGAAATCCTCCATAAATCTTCGGTAGTACCCTGCCAATCCCAAGAAACTACGTATCTCGAACATTGACTTTGGTCTCTCCCAATTCATAACTACCTCAACCTTCTCTAGGTCCACGGATACACCCGAAGCCAACACCACGTGTCCTAGAAATTTCACCTCAGTAAGCCAGAATTCACTTGCTGAACTTGGCGTACAACTGATAATCTCTCAATGTCTGGAGAACAATTCTCAAGTGACCCTCATGCTCCTCCTCAGACTTGGAGAAGATCAAGATGTCATCAACAAAAACAACAACAAATTGATCTAAATATGGTTGGAACACCCTATGCATGAGGTCCATGAATGCCGCTGGAGCATTCGTCAATCCAAATGGCATCACTGTGAACTCAAAATGCCCATATGGCTTTCTGAACACCGTCTTAGGAATATCTTCCTCCCTAACCCTCAACTGATGGTAACCGATTCAAAGATCTATCTTGGAATAGACTCGTGCCCCCCTCAACTGATCAAACAAGTCATCAATCCTCGACAAAGGGTACCTATTCTTGATAGTGACCCTATTCAACTGTCGATAATCAATACACAACCGAAGAGTCTTATCTTTCTTCTTAGCAAACAGAACCGAAGCGCCCCAAGGTGAAGTGCTCGGTCTAAAAACCCCTTGTCCAACAATTCTTGTAATTGCGCCTTGAGTTCTTTCAACTCACTAGTGCCATCCGATGCGGAGTCATAGAGATAGACGATGTACCTAGATGCAACTCAATAGTGAAGTCTACATCCCTATGTGGAGGTAATTCCGGTAGTTCATCTGAAAAAATATCCTCATACTCGCACACAACCCGAGGTAGACCAAACTCCTACCTCACCTCATCCTCCAGGGTAAGGCTAGCAAGCCAACCCATCAACTGTCCGTGCCATCTAGAGTCATACACGGCTTGGGGTAAAACATCCTTCTTCTCCCCTGAAACTTGAAACAAATACCTTCCGGCGTATAAGACGTGACTCTCTTCCGATCGCAATCAATGATGACCCGATGTGTCATCAACCAATCCATCCCAAGGATCACATCAAACCCTAACATGTCCATGACCCTAAGGTCCACGGTGAGTAGAATCCTCGAGATCTCTAACTCACAACCCCGACATATCTGATCAATTCTCACCCCAGCACCTAGGGGAGAACTCACATGCAACGGCTCTTCTAAGGTCTCAACCTCTAAGCCCAAGTCATCCACACAAGATGCAGCAATAAATAAATGAGATGCACCAGAATCGAACAATACTTTAGCCCACAAACGAGAGAGTAAGAATGTACCCTGTACCACCGACGGATCTGTCAGCTCAATATGTGGCATAATGGCGTAGACACGCCCTTGAGTCCCTAAAGTCCCGGCTTATGAGCCTTGGCCTCGTCCTCGACTCATTCCTTGGCCCATCTGGCCAGCTTGCGGTGTCCCCGCACAAGAAGTAGTAGGGCCTTGTGCTGCACCCTGGAACTGGTACTGGCTGCCCTAACCCATAGTAGGGTAGTGAGGAGCATACTACGTCTGTGGTTGCCCCACTAAAGTCTGAGATTGCGATGACCCATGACCCTAGAATCCCTGCCTCTGAGGACAAGCCCTCTTTATGTGACCCGATTGGTGGCAATGATAGCAAGTCCTATGGCCAGCCTGGTAGGAAGGCCTCTGATTTCTCCCACCTTAGGAAGATTAACCTTGGCCTTGGCTTTGATAACTGCGGCCCTATCCCTGAAATCCTTGTGGAGTAGAAGTCCTCTGCTTCTTCCTCGAGCTAGAAGAAGAGGACTGACCCTCATTCTTCTTGTCTTTTGCACTAGACTCCCGGATGCTCTTTGCATCATCCACCTCTCTCTCAATGGCCAAAGCTGTGGTGACCATCAAGTCGAAGTCTTGCAGAAGAAGACCAACAATTTTACCCCGGATGGATAACTTCAACCCATCCTCAAATTTCCTGACCTTGGCCATATCTGTGGCCACATATTGGTCAGTGAAACGTGCTAACTCAGTGAATTTAGCCACGTATTCTATCACTGACATCGTTCCTTGCCTCAGATCTAGGAACTCTTGGGCCTTCGCATGCCTCGTAGCTGCCGAAAAGTATTTCCCCATGAAGAGTTCCTTGAACTCTACCCATGTCATGACCTCCAAGTTCTTGGAGTCTTTCACCCAATCCCACCATACTTGGGATTCTCCCTCCAGTTGGAATGTAGCTAGATTTATCCTGGTGGTGTTAGAGGTGATCTCCATTGCCCTCAAGATCTTGTCAACCTGTTGGAACCAATGATCAGCTACCATCGGGTCCGCCCCTCCCATGAAGATCGACGACTGATGTGCCTTGAACTTCTGGAGATGACTAAAGCCTCCTTGACCCCCACTTGTACCCATCTGTGCAATAGTAGCGGCCGTAGCACTACCTTGTGCAATGGTAGCCGCCACTACACCAATAGCCTCCATGAAGGCTTGTTGGTCAAAGGCTAGTGGTGGTTGGTTGTTGTTCTGCCTACCGCCTCTACCTCGGCCCCGTCCTCTTCCCCTTCCTCTATTTTCCATCTACACACATGTCAAATAGCAACATAGCATTTACTTAGTATCCCAAGATAGGAGTCAAGTATTTAAACTTGGAGATTTTCCTCCTTGTTTCACAAGTAGTGTGTGTGCCACCTACTAGTAGACATTTACACATAAAACTATATCATTCATTCATTTTTCCGAACCCAAGGTTATGTTTTCTAACCCTAGTGTTTCTTTTTTTTATTTTTTATGTGCCTTTTACCATGCATATCATTCACATAATCACCTAGCAAGTAATCATGTTTCACATAACATGTTGCACAAAACATGTAACAATTTAAGCACATAAGATGAGATGCACAATGCATGCAATGGTCTAGTCCCAATGCCCAACAAGCCTTAGGTAAATCGTATAACCTAAGCTCTGATACCAAGCTATGACGCCCCAAAATCCAGGGGTCCGTTGATTTCCCATCAACCCACGGAATGCCCGTGGATACTGAGTAACTTGATATCTCAATGTTGTGCCCCATTTATCCGGGTCCATCCTTTATTAAAAATTTGGGCAGAGACTCCTTTGTAAGGGGAACTCTACTCAAAACACAACCTGTGCATTATATAATAACAAGACCCATCCGAGGTCTAATATTCAACAATGATCACACCAGGTCTATTTATAAGTAAACATTGGCCACACCGGGTCCAATGATCCATACCCATACAAACATGGAAGACTATATTAAAGTGGTCCATATAGACTCTATTACAAATCTTTTACACATTACATGCCAAAATTTAATTATAAGTCTAATTTTTACAAAAGAAATGGATTGGAAGCCACAAGTCAACTTTTCTTCCTCCTTAAGTGCCCGAGTGAGTGCCGTCCCTCGGCGTATGACCCATACCTGAAATATTTCCCGTATAGGGTGAGCCAACGCCCAGTAGAGTACATCCTACAAGGGCTACTCCCACCTAAGTGCACATGCAATGTTCACATTTGACCGCTCATATTCACATCAACATTCCAAGTAAGAATATGCAACTCTATATTGGAATTCACCATGACATGCAATGAAATGAGATGAAACTCACTCATGCAACTTTAACTCAAGTCCTCACCGACTTCCACAACACAATGCAACACATATGTGTAAAACAACGTCTTTCATGAAACACATCCAAAGATCATTTTGAAATCAACCATATGTCATAAAATCATTTCATTCTTGGATGTTTCCCATCAAACGAATAATTTATATATCAAAATCATGTGCCTATATGGGGTATCAGATTCAGGAATCACACCTCCGGCTCCGTACGCCGTTCCACTTTTCAGAAATTTTACCGTCGGTAAGTGTATGAACCAAATGGCTGGGTTTTTTCACCCGAGGGAGTATCTAGCCCTACTTGCTATACCCGACACAAGTTTTCTTATACATGTAACCGTGCGACTCCGTAGGACGTTCTATCCCACTTTCCCGAGCCCACCATCAAGCACCAATGTTGGTGTTGATCACCCTATGCAACCCTACACCCACACTCATGCATGTAGCCCATGAATGTGATGTCAATTCCATGTCCATATTGCAATGCATGTCAAATGAACAATTTTTACATATCAATGTATACCATGGCAATTTATATCATTTGCATATAATCACCATAGCCATTCAAGTTCAATATATCCAAGAGCATATATCAACACTTCATCAACATGATAACACATAATACATGCTAATATCACATTTCATTCACAAGACATAATATAAAGCACAAAGCATGCCCACATGATCCCAATTTTCAAGGGATTACATAAATACTATCATATATGAAAATAAAGCCAAGATTTTATATGGACCATTTCAAATAAAATAAAAATCAGAATATATGATTTTTACATAACCAATTATCGAAACATTCTAGAAATCACAAACTAGCACTTTCTAACTACCAACTCACACTAGAATTGATCCAACCAATTTTCATAACACCAACCATAATGAAAAAATATTAGAAATACCCAAAATAGTCCACATGAACCCTATGGACACCTTAAGTTAGAAATAGGTCCGAGTAGGAGGAACCCTACCTCTTGAAGCGTAAAAAATTTGTAGGAAGCCTCAAGAACAAGATTCAAGCCCAAAGCTTAGATTTCTCCAAAATTCTCCCTTTGGATCTTTGGTGAAAATCTTTGTTTTTGGTACCCATGCGTAGTCCTCGTCGCGTAGATCGACTTTAATTCTTGGCCCGACGAATTCCGACCGACAGAACTCCGAGAATCGGCGGAAGAAAGCTTGAAGAATTATTTTTTTTCCCTCTTTGCTCTTGGGTCTGATCCAGCCAGCCAAATGAAGAGAAAACATATGATTTTTTAGATATTTTCCCACTTTTATACTATTTAAAGACTTGGCCCTCGTCGCGCCAAGTGTCGTCCTTTTTCCGGGTCTATTTTCGTCCCGAAATGATTAAATTTCGTACCGATTTAAGCTTAAAATATTTTATATGAAATTTATTTAAAATATTTTTCAAATTTTAAAATTTTTATAAAAAATTCATTTTTAGGAGTCACCGGACACTCATCACCTTGAAAAATGTGAAAAATTCGACTATCTCATAATTCGACGAAATTTGTTTGGCTAACTAGATTTCGCGAGACAAATCCAACAGTGAGTTCTGTTTCATCATCCGAGGTCTAGAAAAATATCAATATTTAACCTGCACTATAATGGCAAATTACCATTTTGCCCATTTTTCAGAAAAAATTAAAATTTTTCCCGGGTTTCACATGGGGGCATTCCATTGACTTGCCCAATTTTATCATGGATCAAATGATCTTAACTAGAAAAGGAAAGAACCCTCATTTCCTTATGGACTATTAGTGACGATATATGTAGGAGGAAATAGGTATTGGTTGATGATTCATGGGAGAAAGCAGAAAAGCTGGGTTTTTTAGATGCCAATTCTCTCAAGAAAAGTCATGGAGGTGAGGGAGGTAACCAAGAGGGACAAGGTGTTGAAGGAGTTAGGGATGCATTCAATAATGAAGATACGATTAGGAGGGTTAAGGATGAGGCAAACAATGAGGAAAGGACAAAAGAGCAGCCTACACAAGAGCAAACACCAGTTAAGCCATGGTCTAATAGAGATATTCTCCAAGAGCTCCAAGCACAAGTGAATGAGGTCAGGACAAAAAGGATCACTTCGAGAATAACCAAAAATAGATCCTCCATCTTTTGAGGCAAGGATGTGGTGCTGGGCCTTAATCTTGGGGATGGGGAATTCTCCCTTATGACGAGACTTTTTTGACATCATGCTATAGCACCTTTGCCTTATGCTAGCACTTTTGAAAATAAAATTAGCTTTTATTTATCTCTTAGTTACTGGATTTTTGGTTGAATTATTTAGCATCATTTGCTTAGTATAGTTAGTTTTTAACGGTTTAAACTTAGTTTGGATACTTCTTTAACTTTTCTTTGGGATATTGCTTAAAAGTAGTTAGTTATGTTGTGCATTTGGGGATGCTTTATGTTTGTGTTATGTTTGAAATTTATGTTGTCTTTGGTTTGATATGAAGGTTAGTATGTAGGATATTGCTTGGTTATTGATTGCAGGGTTGATTTTATTTATTTGTTTACATAGTACCACATGTATATCCATAATTGAGATAGATTGTGAAATCTGGGTTAACATGTGATTATTATGAGAGCTGACCTACCTTGAAACTATCTCCGGGAAAGTTTATAGGAATCCATTCTAGGCTTGAATATAACTTTCAAATTATTGTTTGAAACTCAAAATATGTGCACATTATCATGCTACTTGTGGATTCTGTTGGATGACATTTTTCCTTGGAGGCTTGAAATATATTGTGGATATGGAATGTTAGTAGGATTTTGTTGAACCAATCTTCTCTTGGAGGGACATATTACATTTACTCAAGTAAGACTTTCATTTCTGCGAAAGTTCTTTCAATAATCTCATTATTCTTTCTTTGATTTGTATGAGTGAAAAACATTATTGACATGATCCTCCAAAAATATGAAGTACATTTTCATTTTCTTGAGAAATGATTATGGGTCATCTTTGAATACAATTAAGCCTTAGCCAGCTTATTCCTTTATGATATCCCTAGACAACAACCACAATTGAGCCAAAAATTGAAATTTTATTCTTAGCCATGCTTATGACCAAGCCAAGCATATGAACATTATTCCTTACCTTGGTTAACCCCAACGTTGATTTCATGAATATATCTTTGGAAATGGTAAATTGGTAAGAGAATGTTATGACCAAAAAGAAGAAAAGGAAAGAAAAATGAAAAAATGGGTATCATTGAAAAATTGTGGAAAGCCAAAGGCTATGAAAGAAAGGAAGGTTATGTAGTTTCCAAGCTCTTCTAAAAGAAAATGGAAGTGTTGTAAGAATATGAAAAATTCGGGTTAACCACTTTGAATCCTTTGAAAACCTTCACCCTATGGCCAAGTTACAACCGAAGGAAAAACCCAATTTGATCTCAAGAAAAGTGTTTATGTATGGATTCTCTTATACTTAGGGATATGTCAATATATTTTCTTTTACTTCATAATAATATCTTTCATGAGATTATGTCAAATTTTTTCATTCAAGTATTCATCTTTGAAACTAAACATATGTGAGACATACTTTTGTTTTGAAATACATGATTCTCCTCACATATGAACATTGTGAGTAGTAAAGTCACTATAACTTGGAATGGTGTTATTGTCAAGTGTTAACCCTTGGAGAGGTTTGGCATCGAAGCAAGCTATGGATAGCCAAAGAGGAAAATTATTGTGTAATAGAAATTTGAAGATAACATGATCATCACACATACTCGAGTTTGAATGATAATATGAGATGTGAATACCTTTGTTCAGTATGGATATCTATAAACGAGTTTGTGGAGTTTTGCTCAAGGTTATTGTTAGACATTATTATAATCTCATTGTAAAATAAAGGTGTGTGAGTATGTATACATTGTTTAAAGAGGTGTGTGAGTGTGTATACATTGTTTCATTTATGCAACATGCATTTATGGTTAAATGCTTTATTTTTATTTTCCCTTGGTTGATTGAATGACTTTACAAAGCTCTCTACTGTGTATAGTTGTTTGATTGTTTATTAACAAGTTTGACCTTGGTATAAACAATACTTACAATTCCCAGAAGCATTGAAGCTGGGCCTTAATAGTTTAACATTCCATCGCTGAAACATTACTTGTGCTTTAGAGAGATATCTTCCAATTAACTTGCCATTGATGTGGGAGTTAATTGAGTTATACAGTTGCATACATTTACAATACTACATGCAAGCATACTTGAATCCTTTACTAAAGAGTAGCTTTTTTCATTTAAGAATCTTATATTTTGTTTAGAAAATATCACTCCACACTAATCCTTATTCAAGATTTTCATTTACTTTTGTCTTTATTGATCTTAACTCCAAAAACCCAACATTAGTTCCCCATGGATTTGACTCCAGACTTAACTAGATTATTACTACAACTTGACTGCCTACACTTGGGTATACACATTTCGGATCAAGCCACTCCGCTATCAGGTCTGCCACTACTTGCCCTTTGACAGATGTGTGGGGTTTGTACTGTATGTTAAACTCCCTTAGCTTAATGGACCATTTGGACAATCTTCCAGATTTCTTACTTTTGGAGGATTTGTGGCAAGTGTATATTTGTGATGAACAAAATGTTGTGTGCTTGGAAATAGGGTCTTAATTTCCTTGAGGTTGTGAATAAAACTAGGGCTATCTTTTCTATAGTAGAATACCTAACGTATACCCCCTCATAGCCCCACTAACATAGTAGATAGGGGCATTATATCTCTCACTAAAGAGAAAAACATTAATAGCCTCACATGATATTGCAAGGTAAAAGTGTAGTTTTTCCCCATGCTTTGGCCTCACTAGGAATGGAGGCTCGTTTATAAAGCCCTTCAAGGATTGAAAGGCTTCTTCATGGTTAGATCTCCATTCAAACGCCTTCCTTAAGATGTTAAAGAAGGACAGACACTTATCATTGGCTTTTGAGATGAATTTGTTCAAAGTTGCCACTCTTTCAATAAGCACTTGAACCTCCTTAGTGACCGAATATTCAATAGTGCCTAGATTTTTTTAGGGTTGGCATCTATCCCCCTCTAAGTTACTACTAAACCTAGGAACTTTCTTGAGGAGACCCAAAATATGCACTTGACGGGGTTGAGCTTCATGTTATATCTTTTGAGAATTTCAAAAGTTCACTTTAAGTGGTTAATGTATTCATAGGCATGAAGGCTTTTGATGAGCATGTAATCCACATACACCTCTATAGAGCTTCCTATGAGATTCTTGAACATTCGATTGACCAACCTCTGATATGTGGCCCCTACATTTTTTAGCCCGAATAACATCACCTTGTAGCAATAAGTTCCTTCCTGGGTGATTAACTAGGTCTTCTGTTGGTTGGGCCTATGGATCATAATCTAGTTATGCCTAGAGAAAGCATCCATGAAAGTTAGTATTTCATAACCCATTATAGCATCCACAAGAACATTGATTCTTGGCAACGAGAACTACTCCTTCGAGCTGGCTTTATTTAAGTCTATTTAAGGTGCCCTCTTTGGATGAGGTCTTCTATCTAGTCCTTGAGGCCAATGCATTCTTTATTGTTATGCCGTTAATTTCATTGAAACCTAAACTACTTGTCTCTCAATTTTCTATTGGGATGAGTTCACATCTTTTTTGCCCATTTCAAGACTTGATCATCTTGAATTTTGTAAAAGATATGAACTACAGAGGTATTTAGTGGGTAAACCTATAAGGCAACTCACTTGAATCCCTATGGCCTAAGTAGTCTTGGTTACGCCCAAAGAATAACGTGGTAATTGTAGCACAGTTTTGGGGTGTCGATTCCATAGAGAGACAAATTAAAAGAATAATAGAATGAACAACAAAACTAAAGAAGAATATTAAATGACTACTAGATAATAAAGATTAATTTTAAATGCAAATTAAAGTGAAACAAGTGACTAACGGAAAAAGTATTCAAATTTGACAAACAATAAAGTGTCGGGAATCCCTTGCACAAATCTAGTATTTAAATTATTCTTAATTCATTGAATAACTCAATTGAGAATTTAATTCCCAAAATTCCCAACCAGAAGATATAGATTTATAAACCAAGATTAAACCTAATATAACCCTTTGAAAAATCAACAAAAGAGTTTTAGTAATTAAAAATCAACTGCATAAATTAAAAAAAAATAAAATATCATCTACTGTGCAAGTTCATCCCTAGCCTTACTTAAGAAATTAGTTACCCATAAATATGATGGACAACAAAAATCTCCCAAAGAAATTAAACAAACTGGCAGCCATCGGAATTATTTATACTCCTGATCAGCGTCTGTCTTCTTTTGCCCAGCCGTCTCCTCTATTCTTTTTCTTTTCTTCTCCAGCCACCACACACCAGAGAAATGCCCTTAAAAGGCCAGCTGCCTCACACCAGAGAAAAAGAATAGGTTTTAAAGTCAAATTCCTTTTAAAAATTACATTTCCTTCCTTTCTTTTTCTAGTCCTTTTCACTTTAGTCCCTCTTTATTCCAGCTTCTCTGTTTCAGCCCCCAAAGCCCAACTTTTGTGTAATTTGAAGAAGATAAAGTCCAATAAAAATTATAAGTGTCAGGCCCACGTGACAACAACATCAATTTCAGTCTTTTTATTCCATGGACTGCCATAAAAAAAAACAAATATAAAAGCCCAATAATAAAGTCCCAAAAATATTAAACGTAAAGCCCAATTGTAAATTATTTCTCACTAACCACTAATGCAATATTTAAGATTTAAAATGTTATAAAATCATGCTCAATTATATCTCAGTGTGAATAGATATTAAATTCAATAATATAAATTATATCTAATTATTTATATTCATGTTTTAGCAATTTAATCCAATAATAGGGTATTTAAAATGCACTTTCGTGCACTTGTCACACCCCCCAGCTTACTCATTGCTAGTCCCTAGCAAATTTTCATGCCAAAACAATGAAAGAAACTAAAGAATATCACACACAAAGGCTACCAAGTCACACTTTCCAGATTCACATATCAAAACAATCTTACGAATTCAGTAACCCCATCACAAGCAATCCACCTGAAACAATCCACAGAGTGTATGTGTGTTCCAAACTATATCCATCTAACCAGAAAACCTTGACACATGCAACACCAAGAACATCTCAAGCAAAAGGTTTAACTCCATAACTCACGGGTATAAAAGTGTTTCGTGTGGAGATTCTCTCTATGGAGTTGACAATGGGTGTGCACACACTCTCATGGGGAATTAGGCAATTTTGTATAAGCAACAAACAAACATTGATCTTATGATAGGAATACTAACAAATGAGACTTCTACCATGCTTTCCCAAAATCTTACTTAGGATCAGAACAGTCAACACAAAAGGTTGTAATGTGGCTTAGATTTTGAGGCTATATAAAAAAATGGAAAGGATTCAAAAACTTCCAAGTACATACAGAGGGAATCTTGTTAAATCTCTCAATAAACTATATTTCTCACTTGATGTACTCTTCAACCTTTCAAGTCATCGAATAATGCCCCTTTTTTTTTGAAGCAATTTGGTGAACAATTATGTCACCTTGGCTTTTTTTTTTTTGAAACTCACTCACTTGAACACCTTGTAACTCATGTTCTTCCCTTTTCTCTCTCTATCTCCTTTTTTTTTTAAAAAAAAAAAAGACTTCCACATCTAATAAACACTTGGAAGTAACAAGGCCAGGAAAAATCAGTGTATAGGTTATACTTCAATGTGGAGAGGTATGGATAATGTAGACATATGAAAAGAAAAGGCTACATGTGTTTATTGGCTCAAAGTTGGCTACTAGGGGTTTAATGTGGAAAGGGTTAACTTGAAATGCTCAAACGTTGATACTAAGTTGACCTTCGTCATATCCCAAGTATATCCACCATCTTACCACAAACCATGTAATGATATTCTCAAAAGAAGTACCCAGTTCAACAAATCAATGAACGCTTATCACAATTTACTGTAGTTGTAGGCTCTCAATCCTCTCCAAAACTCATATGAATACTTAAGCAAAAGAGCTCTCTAGCTACATGTGTCAAACCACCATCTTACCACAAAACTTGGATGAGTGCATTAGAGGTTCTGTGAATGCTTCAAAAAAAAAATTGATTATGATGGTTTTGGAGAATTCACAAAGATAGCTATGAATGAGAATAAGTACACATGTGAAAATGATGCACGTGTGAATTAAAAATATTTCACACATGAAAATATGCCACAAAGTAACAACAAGCATTTTAAATATTGAATTTGCACCACCATCCACCCCCCAACTTAAATGAAACATTGTCCTCAATGTTTAAGAATCAAATTTGAATGAGGAGTAACTAAAAAGGGTAGAATACACCTGATGAGTGACGTGGGTAGTTCGTTAAGCACCAAAGATGTTAACCTAACATGTCAAAATGAAACTAACCTGCTAATAAAAACAAAGAAAACAACAGCAAACTAAAAGAAAAAATAAAAATAAAATAAAACAAACAAAACAAATAAAGAAAAACATACCTGCGTGGTGTGGTCAAGGTTGATAGACCGGATCCTCAAGTGGAATATCTTCCACTTCTGGAACTTGCCTATCAATTAATATTTTAAGTCGTTGACCATTTACTTTAAAGATCTGACCATCCTTAGGATTCTCTATTTTCACCGTCCCATGTGCAAAAAACATTCTTCACTATAAAAGGGCCGGTCCACCTAGACCTAAGTTTTCCAGTGTGCTTATGGAGTCTAGAATCATATAAAAACACTCGATCATTAGGCTTAAACATTTTTCTCAAAATACTTTTATCATGAAACGCTTTCATTTTAGCCTTATAGATTTTAGAGATCTCATAAGCATCATTTCTCAACTCCTCTAATTCGGTTAGCTAAATTTTCTAAGTTTACCTGGTTCTCCCATGTCAAAATTGAAATGCTTGATGGCCCAATAGGCTCGATGTTCGAGCTCCACAGGTAAGTGACAAGGCTTTCCAAAAACAAGCCTATAAGGTGACATGCCTAAGGTAGTTTTGAAAGGTGTACGGTAGGCCCAAAGCGCATCAACTAGCCTCAAAGACCAATCCTTCTGATCCGAGTTTACCATTTTTTCTAAACTTTGCTTAATTCCCCTGTTTGCAAGTTCTACCTGTCCACTCGTCTAAGGGTGGTAGGCAGTAGAGATCTTATGTACCACCCCATATTTTTTCATTAAAGCCTCAAAAGAACAGTTGCAAAAGTGAGTACCTCGGTCACTAATGATAGCACGTGGTATACCAAATCGAGATAACACATTCTCTTTGAGAAATTTAATTACCGTCTTATTATCATTGCTCCTACAAGATGTTGCCTCTACCCATTTTGACACATAATCTATTGCCACAATAATATATTGATATCCAAAAGAAGGAGGAAATGGTCTCATAAAATCAATGCCCCAACAATCAAAAATTTCAATCACTAAAATTGGGTTTAAGGGCAACATATTACGACGGGACATAACTCCTAATTTTTGACACTTTTCACATGAGCGACAATAGATGTTTGCATCCTTAAACAAGGCGGGCCAATAAAATTCACACAGCAGAATTTTTGCAACGATTTTCTTCATTGAAAAGTGGCCCTTACAGGCTTGGGAGTGACAAAATTCCAAGATGCTGGTAATCTCCTCATTAGGGATGCAACGCCTTAAAATTTGATCAGGACAATATTTGAAAAGAAAAGGGTCATCCCAATAGAAATTTCCTACCTCAGTCATGAACTTCCTCTTATCCTAAGCGCTCCAATCCACAGGTATCTCACCTGCAGCCAAATAATTCACAATATGAGCAAACCATGGTAGAGAAGTAACATAAAGTAAATGTTCATCGGAAAAATCATCCTTGATTGGTAGATGGTCAGAGGTATCCTCAAATGTGAGCCTCGAGAGATGGTCAGCCACTATGTTCTCCACTCCTTTCTTGTCTTTGATGGTGATGTCAAATTCTTGCAAAAGTAAAATCCACCGTATTAGTAGTGCCTTAGCATCCTTCTTTGTAAGAAGTTACTTAAGGGCTACATGATCTGTGAAAATAATAATAGGAGAACCAATTAAATAAGCATGAAACTTATCTAAAGCAAACACTACAGCTAGTAACTCTTTTTCCATGGTGGAGTAATTCATCCGAGCACTATTTAGAGTTCTACTAGCATAGTAAATGACATAAGGTTTCCCCTCTCTTCGCTATCCAAGAACAGCACCCACAGCAAAATCACTAGCATCACACATGATCTCAAAAGGTAAAGTCCAATCAGGTGGCTACATTATGGGTGCTGAGGTAAGCTTGCCAATTAGTGTTTTAAAGGCCTCTTGACAAGCTTGTGTCCACTCAAACGGGGCATCTTTAGCTAGGAGGTCACATAATGGTCTAGATATGGTGGAAAAATTCTGTATGAACCTCCTATAAAAGCCCGCATGACCAAGAAAGGATCTCACATCCTTTACTGTCCTAGGTGCAGGCAACTTAGAGATTAATTCAATCTCAGATTGATCAACCTCTATCCCCCTAGAAGAAATTATATGGCCTAAGACAATACCTGAAGGTACCATAAAATGACATTTCTCCCAATTCAAAACCAATTGCTTTTCCTCACAACGAGTCAACACTCTCTCTAAATTCAATTTTGAAGATCCAAAAATAATTAACTCATCCATAAAAACTTCCATGCAATTTTCAACCATGTCACTAAAAATGCTCATCATGCAACATTGAAAAGTAGCAGGTGCATTACACAATCCAAATGACATTCTATGAAAAGCATAAGTACCAAAAGGACAAGTGAAAGTGATTTTTTCCTGGTCTTCTAATGCATAATAACCAGAATAACCATCCAAGAAACAATAAAAAGGATGACCAGCCACACGCTCAAGAATTTGATCAATAAAAGGGAGAGAAAAATTGTCTTTTCGGGTGGCAGCATTCAATTTTCTATAATCAATGCACATCCGCCACCCAATCACAAGTTTTGTAGGGACTAACTCTCCCAAGTCATTCTTTACCACAGTAACACCCGACTTTTTAGTGACAACCTGTGTAAGACTTACTCATTTACTATTAGCAATAGGATATATGATTCCTGCATCTAATAGTTTTAACACTTCATTTTTCACCACTTCTTTCATGGTGGGATTAAGCCTGCGCTGGGGGTCTCTACGAGGGCTAGTTCCTTCCTCTAAATTAATTTTATGAGAACAGACTAGGGGACTAACACCTTTAATATCCGCAATACTCCAACCTAAGGCTGACTTATGCTTACTTAGGGTTCGAATTAATATCTCACCTTGAGACTCAGATAATTCAAATGAGATAATAACAGGAAAAGTATCACCTGGACCAAGGAAAGCATGCTTTAAACCCTTAGGCAGAGGCTTCAATTCAACTTTGGGTGCTTCTACACTTGAAGGAATTTGTTTTTCACCTTTCTCAAGCAACTGCTCAAACTTCGGTTGCCATGCCCGAGTGCCATAGTCCTGAGTCCTATCAAAAATAGCACATATATCAACTACATCAGGTGGATCACTGATAGAATCAAACTCAGAATGAACAAGAAAATACTCAAGGGGATCAAAATCATGAGATATAGAAACTCCCCTATCCAAAAGTTTGAATCTTTTTGGTTAGTCTTACCCTGTGTGTCAATAAAAGCATGCAAAGTGTCTTCTAAAGGACTCCAAGAAGATGAAGGTGCATGATAAGGTGCAGGATATGATTTAGGGGGTTATGCAGACAGTTGATTTTTAGACAAAATTGGGGTGATTGCGCCATCCCAAATTATAGGTATCAGAGTAAGGTGTAAAAGGTTTCTTGTACATACCTAAGGTATTACATTGTTCCTCATACATCCCTCTCATCTCAGCGAGTGTGAGACATTCTTGGGCAAGGTGATCTACCCTGCCACACATAAAACATGGTCCAAAAGACTCTACATGATTAGCCATGTGTGTTGGCTTTAAGTCCTTAGTCTTTAACATATCTAGCTCCCTAGTGAACATTTCAACCTTAGCCTTTAGGCTATCCTCTTCCCTGAGATGGTAAATTCCACCACCATTTGGGTTTCCTGCAGTTCATGACCTATCTATGCTTTCAGTAGCACTAGGTCCAGTCCAAGTGTGAGCTTTTTCAGCAAGCTCATTGAGGTATTCTATGGCCTCATTAGGATCTTTTTGTAAGAACTCACCATTACACATCATCTCCACAAATTGGCGCTCTCTAGGTGTAAGTCCCTCATAAAAATAGCTCACTAAGCACCAATTCTCATACCCATGGTGAGGACACACACTCAACAACTCCTTAAATCTCTCCCAAGACTGATATAAGGTCTCACTATCCTTTTTGTGCAAAGGTGGAGATTTGTCTTTTTAAAGTGTTGGTCTTATGTTGAGGAAAATATTTATTAAAGAAGTCCTGAGTCATCTCACTCCATGACCCAATAGATCATGGTCTCAGTGAATATAGTCAACTCTTAGCTCTATCCTTCAAAGAAGAAGGAAAGAACTTAAGTTTCACAACATCATCAAGTGCAATTTGATTATGAAAAGTCGCAACTACTTCCTCAAACTCCCTAATGTGCACATGTGGATTTTTATTTTCCAAGCCATGAAAATTAGGGAGTAACTGTATCCCCTATTTTAAAATTCAGTTGGCGAGTATTAGCTGGAAACATGATGCATGATGGTGTGGCTGTGCGTGTAGGGTGGAGGTAATCATGAAGAGTTCTAATGGATTGATTTTCGTGTTCACCCATTTTTTCGGGACTTGATGGATTTTCAAATAAAGGATTTATAAAATCTGATTCTAATTCTACCAAAGGCCTACTAGCAAATCTACCTAAGGTGTTCCTATATCTGTGCATGCGAGGCAATGGAATACTAAAAGAAAAAAATACTATAAAAAGAAAGAATAATAATAATAATAATGCAGCAAGCTAAAAGAAGGAACGAAGTTACCGCTTTTGCAGACTGTTGAAAAGAAAAACTATCTACCAATTCTTCTACCGTCTCTTCGACAACGGTGCCAAATTTTGGCTACGCCCAAAGAATAACACTGTAATTGTAGCACAGCTTTGGGGTGTCAATTCCAAAGAGAGACAAATTAAAAGAATAATATAATGAACAAAGAAACTAAAGAAGAATATTAAATGACTACTAGATAATAAAGATTAATTTTAAATGCAAATTAAAGTGAAACAAGTGACTAACGGAAAAAGTATTCAAATCTGACAATCAGTAAAGCGTCAGGAATCCCTTACACAAATCTAGTATTTTAATTATTCCTAATTCATTGAATAACTCAATTGAGAATTTAATTCCCAAAATTCTCAACTGGAAGATATAGATTTATAAACCAAGATTAAACCCAATATAACCCTTTGAAAAATCATTCACCACTTTTAAAATACGTAAATTATTATCACTATTGAGAAAATTCAACGACGACAATATACTCAAGAAAGCAATGTTGTAGCAAAGAATTAAATCAATATAGATAAATAATTGGTCCAAACATAATCAAAGAATTAATTCATTCAATAGAAAAAGCATGACTGAATCCATAAATAGAATAAATTCTATGATTATTTGTAGAAGAAAATATCAACAATAAATTGAGAATGATAAAAGAAAAGAGTTTTAGTAATTAAAAATCAACTGCATAAATTAAAATTAAATAAAATATCATCTACTATGCAAGTTTATCCCTAGCCTTACTTGAGAAATTAGTTACCCATAAATATGATGGACAACAAAAATCCCCCAAAGAAATTAAACAAACTGGAAGCCATCGGAATTATTTATACTCCTAATCCGCGTCCATCTTCTTCTGCCCAGCCGCCTCCTCTTTTCTTTTTCTTTTCTTCTCCAGCAGCCACACACCAGAGAAAAGCCCTTAAAAGGCCAGTTGCCTCACACCAGAGAAAAAGAATAGGTTTTAAAGTCAAACTCCTTTTAAAAATTACATTTCCTTCCTTTCTTTTTCTAGCCCTTTTCACTTTAGTCTCTCTTTATTCCAGCTTCTCTGTTTCAGCCCCTAAAGCCCAACTTTTGTGTAATTTGAAGAAGATAAAGTCTAATAAAAATTATAAGTGCCGGGCCCACGTGACAGCAACATCAATTTCAGTCTTTTTATTCCATGGACTGCCATAAAAAAAAACAAATATAAAAGCCCAATAATAAAGTCCCAAAAATATTAAACGTAAAGCCCAATTGTAAATTATTTCTCACTAACCAATAATGCAATATTTAAGATTTAAAATGTTATAAAATCATGCTCAATTATATCTCAGTGTGAATAGATATTAAATTCAATAATATAAATTATATCTAATTATTTATATTCATATTTCAGCAATTTAATCCAATAATAGGATATTTAAAATGCACTTTCGCGCACTTATCAAATGTCTAGCACTCAATCCATCAATTCAACCTTTGTTTGCATAGGCAGTCTTGTCAGTTTAGTTTGGTTGATCACGCTTCTTCCTTTCCTCTTGCCTATCCTCTTGATTTCGTCAAGCACTATTTGTATCTTCAAAATTCATATAAGTCTATGCTTTGGAGAGCAACTCGGTCATACTCAAAGGTGGATTCTTTGACAAGGAAACAGGTATATGGGAGGGCTATAATCTGCCCATGAAAGCTGTGTTCACCACCATATCATCTATGTTTTCAATCTAGAGAGACTCGGCAGTGAATCGGTTGACAAAACTTCTTAATTACTCATTTCTATCATGCTTCACATTGAGCAGGTAAGTGAGAGCCTTTCCAATGTGCTCTCCCTCCTATGAAATGGGAGATGAAAGAGGTGTTAAGTTCTACAAACAAATTGATCGAACTGGGATTCAATTCATTTGACTAATATTGAGATGTTCCCTTAAGTGTGGTAGTAGAGACCTGACACATGATCTAGTTAGGAATATTATGGAGCATTATGAGGGGCTTAATAGTCTAAAGATGATCTAGTGGATCCCTTAACCCGACAAACCTCTCTATGATGGGAATTTTAAACTTCAATAGAAGAAAATAGTTGAAACATCTAGGGTGAAGGGGAAATCAAAGTGTTGCACCAATGTTTCCCATACTTTGGGGGCTCAATCCCAGACAATGTTGATAACGTTTCCCAATTTGTAATTGATTTCTTAGAACTTCCATTCCTACATATCATCATTCACCTTCGGGAAGACCATTTCATTTTGACTTTGCCCCTTGCTCTCCTAGTTCTCACCATGTTGTTCTTGAATTTGAGACAGGTCTCTGTCTGGTAATTGTCATGTGGTGAGTACTTGTAAAATCTGCTAATTTTGCTAAACCAAGTCCTTTGTCATTTCTTCTAGTTTCCTCACCCTTCTAGTTTTCCTAACTGGCAGGACTGGATTCTATCGGCCTTTGGATGTCAGCTTGGATGATCCTCTTGGCAGTTTGCTCTCTAGTTGGAACCTTTGACCTAGTTATGACTAATGATTTTAGAAAACTTAGCATTTTCCATAAACAATTCCAATTGTTGATGCTAGAAAATGTTCATTGATCGGCCAAAGAGAACACTTGAAAGGAAAGTCAAAGATCAAAGGGGCCGTCGATGTTTAAGTCAGAAATAAAACGAGTAATTGAATATTAGGTTGGAGTTGAGATTGCTTACCTTTTGGCATCACACTTCCCTCTTTTTATAGTCAAATTGTTATCGTTGGGAGATATTTATTTCTTAGTTTGAATTAGGGTGAATCTTATGTTTCCAGCTATGAGGTGGAAGTAGAATTTTTCCTTGAGTGGGAATATAAAGCTGAGCTAAACTTGTCAAACGTGGAGAGCTGCCAAGCTGGAGGGCTAGAGAGCTATCGAGCTAGAGAGATGCTAAGCTAACGAGGAACACTTTCCGAGCACCATAGGTTGAGCTCATGCTCTACCAGATTTATCCTCATTAATTGCAATAAATTAGGTTCTCAAATTAAGTCCCTATAACATTGCTCACCATCATTATCAAATTTTGGCCTTTGATGTCTAAGTGTATTCATGTCACTGAAATATAATTATGAACTGTCACAAGTTTTCCTTAGCTCGAAGAGAATCTACTTGACTGTGGAAGTGGCTTAAATAATCAAGGAATTCCCAAGCATAGGAAAGAGTATCATTTTTGTAACTCAGTTGATTATTGAATGGTTCAAGAGGTGATGGTCAAAGAAAATAAAAACCTCAAATTTTGAGAATTGATTTCTTAAAGAAATAGTAATTAAAGAAAAGAGTTGGTTGATCGATAGAGATCACCTCACCGCGAATAGGTATTTTGACTCAAACCCTATAACTCACTCAAGATTGTGGTCAAACACACTCAAGCTGTAGATATTTGTTTAACATCCAATTATAAATGAAAAATGTGAATTCAAGACAATTAAATTGATTAAAAGGGATTACTTCGATTGTAGTAATTACAAGAATTACCCATGTCAAGTCTTAGTTGTCAACGGGTAAGCAAGAAGATATACAAAAAAATAGTGTCTTCAATTTAAATCATTTAATTAACCCAAATAACTCAACTGTACATAAGCCCTAGTTTTGAGTCAAAATCCCCAATTCACGGATAAGACTACTTCATCTGATCAAACTGGTAAATTACTACTCACTCATTTCTAAATTGAAATTGAAAGCAATTAAAGAAAGCATCGTTATAAATGAAAGCACAAAGACAAGAATTGAAATTGCAAGAAAAGTAAATACCTTGTATTGAAATTGCAACGAGTGTAAATCATTTGCAGGAAAAAAAAAGCCAAAAGTAATTGTTTTGCAAGAATGTTATACTTGAATTTAAACAAAGCTTGTAAAGTAAAACAATGGAGAAAGCTTAAAAGAAGAAGAAAATATAAAACCCTAGGAAAGAGAAAAGAGAAGAACGGTAAATTGAATGATGTTGCTAGACTTGGGCATTTATAGGGGATTTCCTACTGCTTTGTCTTCCTTTAGTCCACCAATCATAGCCCTTGAAATGAGCCAACCGACGGCCTTCCTTAAGAGTCTTAATTATCGAAACAAAGTAACCTATCAATAGAAAGTAGAAAAAGACCTACTGGTAGGATTGTTCACTATTTTTCTCCTACTTGTTGCATTAATCTCCTACTAGAAGAACACCTTTCTCTCTTCAACCTACTGGTAGGACAACAACCACCTACCTGTAGAACAAATCTATGTTTTTCTCCTACTAGTAGAATTGTTGTCCTACCGGTAGAACCATCTTTTGGCCTTCATTGTACCGATAGAAAGGTCTTTTTTAAATTCTGTGTTGTAGCCTTAACTTCACTCCTGGACCTCTTAGCTCAACTTCAAAGTCCTCTATGACATTGAAACACAAGCAATTCCATGTCTTTACACCAATTCGCCTACAAACACACAAATTCACCATAAAATACAAAAATTAACTAAAATAAAGGAAATAAGTGACTAGCATAACTAAGATGTGTGATTATAAGGCCTACAATATGTAATATTATGCCATCTTCACACCCCTCAATTTATATTTTTCTAGTCCCTTAGCAAATCAAAAATAGCCAAATAGAAAATTCCTAACATTACATTATAAATTCCAAAGCATACTCCATCACATAACAAATATCATCAAATTGAAATGCATATGCTTAAAGAATAAATGGCACACTGATGGAATCAAAAAGACTTCATGCATATATCTGATGTGCTTTTCGGTACAAAAAGACAAAATGTAATAGCCTTTACCTATGGTTCTTCTACTAAGGCTACTACTGTCCAAAACAAAATTCGTAAGGTTCTACTTGAACCTATACACTAACTATAGACAAAAGAAAATAAAAAGGTAAGAAAGTAAATCCTATTACTCCGAATCAGACGTAGGAGCATCCCCTAAATCCTCAGCATCATCTTTATCTTGCCCAACATCATCCTCCACCTCAGAATCAGAGGTAATCACTAGATTCTCATAACTCTCACCCTTGGCCGATCCCTGCCCCTTAGAAGTGGTGGCCTTGGTCGGAGTGTCCATTGCTTATATGTCTCTTAATATTTCTTTCATGAGATTATACCAAGGTAATTTCATTTAACTTATGCACTTCATTTTTGAAAAATATGTGAGTAAAAATTTTTCTTCATTACATAAATTCGATCATCACATATACGTATGAGTGGAACTAACATGATAATAAGAGAATATATTTTCTTACTGTGAAAACCTTGGTGAGTTTTGACATTTGAAACTAGCTTTGGACAGCTAATAGAATTATGAATTTGTTTTATGAATCTCTTGGGTGGCATGATTATATCACCCATAGGGTTTTTGAGTACTAACATAATTTGCATAGCCTTGAAGCCTTTAGAAGAACCTTGTATTAATTAGTTTGAGTAAATATAGTATGTCTTTGATTTCATGGTAATTGGGAAACAATAAGTTGAAATTCGAATAGAAGAAATTGAAGTTTATGCAAAAGTGGGTTTGTATTTCTAATTTTGCATATAATTTTGCATTCCATTGGATTGCTTTTTATGCTTTAAATTCCTTACCCTTGTATTTATTATTTTGTATCATAAATTTCATTGAATACACTTTAGAATTTATGACACATTGGAAGGTGATTACGTATTTAATTGGGCACATTTTGAGTCTTAGAATTTAGAGTGTAATTAGTTTTGTGGTCAATTACTTTTGAAAAAAAAAAGGAAAAACCTTTAAAATTCTAAACTGAGCTATTGGTAGGTTAAATGCTGCTTCCTATCGGTAAGACCAAGTTTGGGCCCAAAAAAAAAAGGGTTTCTATTGATAAGAAATAATTGCATTCACTCCAAGCTTTGAGACCCACTACTCCAAACTTCACCCTAGGTGCCGAAAATCCTAAACCAAGCCTCCCAACCTCTCAAATCTCTCCAGTCTCTCTTTGATTCCTTTCTTGATTGTGATTCTATAGTTGGTATATCTCATAGATATTAAAGCTTACACACTCAACCATACCACCTAAAATCAAATAGGGCTTGCTCAGATTGTAATGGAGCCTTGGGTGAAGGTTTAAGAAACAAAGGAATTACGAATTCAAAATAGATTCTCCCATAGAAAATGTATATTTTCAACATACACTTAACCATTCTTTTTATATAGCATATAAGCTCGTATCCCTCATTCGTCCTTCACAAGTATTTGGCTTTCTAATTTTTCATTATTCTTTTCACAATTCTATCTCATTTTTTATAAAAAAATTTCGTCCTTCCTCATTTTTATTTTTTATTCATTCATGATTGAAATTTTATCTCAACTGCCCACACATATAATATAAACACACATCTAGGGATAACTAAGGTAAGATATATACTTATGTACTTGGTGTGGTTATTAATTGAGGTAAAGAAATCAAAACTCATCATGCCTCAATCATGAATACTAGAGAAAATGAATTGAAAGAATAGCCTTAAGGCTCAAACAAAATTCAAAGACTGCCTAAGATCATGTTTCATAAAGTATGGGGATATAACAAACTAATTACCCATATGCTCTTAACCAAAGCTAGAATAATGAGATTCAAAAACAATGGATTTGAAATGAATATAATAAGAGTAAATGTATTATATCCCTCCTACCATGATAAGCGCAATACTCACAGGGGTTAATACATGCGTCTCTATTATGGATGTCAAACTTTTACAAACATGAATCTAATCTGATAAATCTCAACATAAGTTACATGCACATTGTGAACAAAGTTTGAGTTTTCAGTATAAACATCACTATGATGTCCAAGCATAGACTACAAGTCTCTAGAGTACAACATGCAACCAATTCAGGTATCACATAACACCTCTAAACCTCACAGCTCTAAAGAAAGCAACAAGTATCATTCAAACAGACATATTTTTTTAAATTTTTTCACTAAACTACAAAGAATACTAAAATAAACAAGAATGGAAGCAAAACCATAGTGTAAGCATCACCCTCCAACTTAAAATCTGCATTGTCCTTAATGCAACAAAGATAATGCAATGAAAAACAAAAAGATAAGGGAAAGAGAACAACCTGATCATAGTTCCCAAATAAAACTAACTAAAAAATAACAAAAGAACAAATTAACATAAAAGAAAATGACAAAACTATCTTAAAAAGAAAGGAAGAAGTTATCTAACTAAACTATTGTACAAAAAATCAAATTATTGAAAAAGGTTCAACCAAGCTCCAATTGCCCAATACCTGACTTCACTCGGGATTTCTCTCCACCAAAGAATAGTTCTTGTTTGGATTTTCTCTGCACACCTCATAACTCCTACGAATTATTTAGCAATTTAGATAAAATATAGCCTTGGAGTTGTCTTCCTTACATTCAGAATTACTCAAGCACGATTGTAGAGGATCAAAATACATAAAAGTTTCAAATTTCTCCTACACACACTCATCCATCATGTCTATCTCACAAAACTCTTCCTCCACCCCCGGTTGCTTTGTTACATGAAAAATATTAAATTCAGCAATCATATTTCCAAAAGAAATGTAACGCTCCAAAATCCACCCTGATAGACATTACTATCTATAACCATTCATATCATTAGAACAACTAATAAATTCATAAATAAAAAAAATTACATTCGTCATCCATAATAGTTAAATCATTAACCAACATAAATACGTCAAACCATGGCAATTACATCCAAAAATCAAATATTATCTTGTAGCAAAATAAATAAAATATTATCCTTAGCATTTTCTCATAATTAATCTCCCAATTTAGAATATAAAGGAAACAGTAAAACCCAGGAAGATTAAAATTTTATTAAAAGGGGAAAAACGGTAATTAGTCGTTACAGTATGGGCTAAAACCTGAGTTTTTCTAGAACTTAGATGACAAAATTGACCTCACCATTGGATTTAAATCATGAAATCTAGCAACCCAATCAATTTTTTTCGAATTCTAAGACAGTCAATTGTTTTGAATTTTACGATGTGACCAGGCATCGCACGACTAAAATAAATGCGATAAATTTTATTTGTAAAACCCAAGAAATAATTTAAATTTAGTTCTATAAAAATATTATGAACTTGAAATAGGATGAGATTTCATTGATTCGGGATAAAAATTGGATTAAAAAAAATAAGACGCATGGCACAATGAGAGCCAAACAATTAAAGAGTATAAAAAGGGGAGAAAAATCAGATTTTCTCCCCTACTCTTCAGCCTTTTCTAGACATTAGAGAGAGAGAGAGAGAAGAGATAGAAAAACTAAGCCCTCTCACCTCATTCCTCCGATCTACGACAATCCGACCGTCAGACTATTTCGAGCCAAGAATTAAAGTCGTTGTATGTGACGAGACCTACAAAATCATACCAAAGATCAGGAGTTTCACTAAAATCTTAAGAACTAGAATTTTGGGATAAAGTTTTGAAAGCTTGATTTGGGATCTTTGAGACTTCTTCTACATGTATATACACTACAAGAGGTAGGGTTCCTTTCCTAACTAGGTTTATTTTCAACCTAGTATTGAAATATGAAATGTGCAACATGTTAGAGATGAATTCTTACGTATAACACATACCTAGTGTTGTTAGAATATGAAAAATGAGTATGAGAAAAGGCTACAACCATTTCTTTTATGATTTGGGTTTGATGAACTTGCTTGATATGGGCTTTATGAATATTATTATGTTTGGGCATGCAATGTGGATACATTTACGCCTTATAGTTGGTTGATAAAATGCCTATGGATGATTAAGTGTGTTATTTGGATTGAAAATGCTATAGCATACTTTATGGTGTTGAAATGTTATTATATGCTTTACAATATAATTGGCGTATTAAAAGTTTAGAAATGTTTGTGGAAATTGGGTATATTCAAAATATGCTCAGATATGATGACCATGATTTTGTAAATTGCAACTGTTCATCACATTTGCATATGCAAGGGTAGTATCACATTTGTAGACATTCGACATGAGTGTGTGAATGTGTGCATGTTTTTGATCAAACACCATCTTTGGTGGGTTGATATGTGGGCTCGAAAAATTTGGACCTAGGTTCAACTGAATTGCACGAGTTACATTGAAAATAAGTGTCGAGATTAGAAAGAAGGGCTAGATTCTCCTGTAGATGCATGACCTAGAAATTTTGGATACACACTCTCGTTGGTATTGAGTCTAAAAAGTATGTCGATGTACGCAGAACCGTTGATGGAAGTCCATAGATGTCGTTTCGGTTAGGTGACTATTGGTGAAAGTTCATAAATAACTACCTCAAGAATTACACAAGATTTTATGAAATAGTCATTGGATGTCTAACATCAATGACAGGGGCTAGAAATTCCCAGATGTATATGCATGGCACAACATGTGTTATAGGAGCTCGTGGAGGGCTCGGGTTTGCATTACATATATAAAACCTAAGAAAATTTGATTTTTTCCCGATAAAGGGTAAAATAGTAATTTATCACTATTATGCGGGTTTAAAATATATATTTCTAAAAATCTTGAATGGAGCAACGGACTTCACCATTTGATTCGTATAGCGAAATTGAGCTGCCATGTCAAATTTTGTCGAATTCTGAGATAGTCGAATTTTACACGTTTTTTGAGACAATTGGGTGACAAATGAACTTTCAAAGGTCCCCAAAAATGGAAATTATGAAATTTCCTTATAATTGAGTAAAATTTCAAATAAAATTAATTTAAACTAAAATTAGAATTTAATTAAGTCGTTTCGGCTTAAAAACGGACCCGGAAGTGATAAACAAGCTGGACAATGTGGACCGCGTAATTAAAAATATAAATAGGGGCAAAATATCTAAAAATTTAGATATTTCTCACCATTTGGTCGGCTGAGTTCAGGCGTGTGAAGAGGAGAAGAGCGAGAGAAGAAAGAAATTAGAAATTTCAAGCTTTCTTCTTCGATTTTTGAAGTTCTGTCGATCGGAATCCGTCAAACCAGAGTTAAAGTTGGTCTATGCGACGAGAGCTACGCGTACGTACCAAGAACGAGGGATTTCACAGAAGATTCAAGGGGAGGATTTTGTGAAGTCAAGATTTTTTGGAGTTAGGGAAGTGTCTTGAAGCTTCTAGTCTTCATCTTACGCTCCAAGAGGTAGGGTTTCTCCTACTTTGGTTCATTTTCTTACCTATGGTGTATTATGAATGGGATAAGGGTTTGGAATAACCTAAGTCACTTAACTATGGTTAAGGAATAGAGGAAATGGATATGGAATTGGCTTAGACCAAATCCTAGCAAAGTTTGGTATTGGGGAAGTACTTGTGCAATCCCTTAAAACTTGATATCTTTAGCATGCTATATGTTTTATAGTGCTTGTACATGAAGTGTGTTGTTAACATGCTTATAAAATATGTTGGAAGGAAATATTAATATGTGCTAATTGATGTATTAACATTGCGACAATTTATAGTAACTATATGCTTTCATTGAAATTGCCATGACATATGTGAGATATGTGGTTAAATGGCTCATGTGGCATTCTTTATATATGAGTATGACATTGATTATGCAATGGTTTATATTGCATTATATTGCATATTTACATGGAAAAAAATCATCACATTCATGGCTTAGGCATGAGTGTGGGTGCATATG
>CAUOFW020002659.1:0-45609 GCA_963454935.2 Ilex paraguariensis
GAGTTTGGTCACCTTTTAACACAAGTATGTACTTTGTCCACATAATAGCTAAAGATAATAGGGCCTTTGACGATTTTTTTAAAAATCACACAATCTGAATTAAGTTGTGAAATTTGTTGTGTACAATGTAAATGAGTTATAAATGTACAGAAAAATTAGCACGACAATCTAACATGAAATACTAGCTAGCCACAACATTCCTCCATATGTGAGTTGTACTTTGTACGTCCAAAGGGATAGGAAAAAAGGTGGAATTTCTCTCCTGTCTCTGTCTGTGTGCGTGTGTGTGTGTGCTGTGTGTGCTTAAAGTTATATGGAAACATATTATCTGAAAAACTTATTAGTCATGCCGTCACCTGATTCAAGCTGAGAATATTGAGCTATCCCATGGTCCTGCTTAGCACAACAACAACGGTTGTGTTCGTCGGTGATCTACTGGCCAAGTCCTTAACTACAATTTGGGTCAACTTGTGATACAGTTTCTCCGTTATTTCCTTTCCAAATTGGTAAGAGATGATTGATTCAGTGTAGCACCTGATATTCTTGGCAAGTTGTTCTCCCTTAGCCTTGTATCACTCTCTTGGTTGTCTGCAAGAACAAGTGTAAATGTCTCTATATGTTGAACTACAAATGATCCTTCCTTGTCAACTATATCTTGCACTTCCTCCTGTAATGGCGTGTAGTATGGTACATTGAAGGAGTCCAACTTCTCTTCATCAACCAAGCCCTACGAATGAACAAGTGGTAAGAAAAAAATATAAACCATCCATCACCGAGTTTTGTATAATTTCCTTCAAAAGATCGATTAACAACCCGAGAAACTAGGTAATTTCATACCTCGAGGGACAAAGATAAAACATTTGCCTATTGAAAAATGTCACAATAAAACCTAGGCAACATTAGTGAGACCCCTCACATCCTAATGGAATTTGTTTGCACACTAAAATGATTGTTCCTCTTAAACACCAATGTGCTCTTTTTTCTTTGTTCGTGGATGTCCTTTGAGGGAATAGAGTCCCCCCCCCCCCCCTAAAAAAAAAAAAAACTCTGGAATTCTTTATTTGTTTGTCAAGTCTTGTTCTAATGAGAATTTCATCCGAATTCGAACATAAAAAAAACTTAATTATTTTACACTAAGCGATGTGCAATATCAAGTGTTGTAAACCAGAGCATGCTCCATGAAGTCTTTTTTTTTTTGGAAGTCGGGGGGGGGGGGGGGGAAGGATAATGAACATCATCATACGTTTATAGCTTCTAAAAATAATTTTATTTTTCAAAAAAATTTTACCTGTGAAACCATCTTAGATATGGTCTCGGCTAATATTTCCCAATGGTAGCAGCTCTCCTTACCCCAAGGATCTGAGGCTTGTCGACCATGAAGTATCAAGACCATACGACCATTTTGAACCGTCTCTTCAGCACGAGACTTCAAAAACAAGGTGAAATCTTCTTTAAATTGAGCTAGATAGGCTGCTACTACAACAGGAGGGCTTGTCTTTGATATATAGATCTTCCCCTTGTTCAATGGAAAGCCTTCCTTGCTTGTAAGTCCTCTGGGTATCTTTTGTTCATCGAATTACGTTGAAATAATTAATCAGTACTTATGTGACATGTCAAAAACAAACATGTCATGCTTTAATTTAGACATCCGTTGGTAACATTTTTTTTTAAGAATATGTTTTTCTAAAAACAATGAAAATTACTTTTGTGAAAATTAAATCCCAAGTAACAAGCATTTCAAGAAGAGTAGTACTATTGAAACCTAAAAAAATTGACTTAATCATCAAAATGAAGTGTAAAGATCACAGTGATGACGCTAGATACATTTTTGGTGGACAATGTATTTTTATTCATGTACTATTACAACAATTTATTAACTCGGGATTCTTATTTTTTTTAAGCATTAAATGCTCTACCCACACGATTACCCATGGAAAAAGAGAATTGGGAGTTAAATAGGGTTAAAAAGAGAGATAGTTATTTATTTAGAAAAAATTGATATTTTATGAACGAAATTATTGAATGGAGTAAAAATCCGAGTTATGTGTAGTTATTTAGAAAGTAATAAAGTGTATTATGGGTATTTCAAGGGTGAACACCAAGACCTTTCCTCTCCTTTTATTAATAGTATAAATTAAGAGAGCAATAATTTGTATCTACTTGGTATTTCTATGCCACAAATATCTATTTACTCAAAATCTATAACCTTTTTTGTTTTTGTCTTTGGAACTTTCAAAATTACTGGTCTAAATTTCACTTTTAATTTGGTATCCTTTTTTGTGGAAAAAAAATGCATTTAATAATCCATTTTTCATCTTTCCTCTTGTGGTCTCTCTTCCACTCCCCGTCTAAAATGAAATATCAAAACTTATTGGCTAGGAAAAAAAATTCCAAATCTTACAAGGAATTATTTTAATAAAAAATGAATATAAACATTGTGATGTATAAGAATTAGGGTTAATTGTACTAGAGGTCCCCAAAATATGAAATTTGTCTCATTTTAATTCTCAATATTTCAATTACAACATTTTGGTCCCTGAAGTATGAACAATGCTATTCTGATCAAATCATTTACCAAATTTTGTATCCCAAATCATTGTGGGTGGTTAGATCAGTGGAGTCCACTAACTTCACCAAATATTCAATGCATGAGATTTTGACAAATCATTTGAAATATAAGATTTGGTAAACATATTTGGGCAGCACAGTTTTATCCCTGAAATATTGAATATATTTTTATGTGGTACCTCAAGTCGATTTTTTATGATAAACTTGTCGTGTAATACGTAGATATGGGTAAATAATAATTTGGATAACTCTTGGCCAAATTTCTTTCCAAATTTTTGTCTAAGAGCTACACAAATTACATAGTTTTAATCATAAGCGATCTAAAATTTGTTCAAGAGCTACCTATATTACACATTTTTTGTGAAGAACTATCCAAATTTTGGTTACGAGTTATCAAAATTATTTTTTGTCCATATTTAAATATCACGTGATGTTGTCTGCTTGAGGGACCACATTGAAATATATTAAATACTTCAAAAACCAAAATGATGTAGTTGAAATATTGGAATCAAAATGAGACAAATTTTATATTTTGAAACCTCCACTGCAAGGATTGAGACTATCAATTATATACATGACTGTTAGAGATAGTTAGTAATGTAAAGAATCCCACATTGAAAAAGTTGAAAGGGAATGTAAGGATTTAAAATGAGAAACACACCAAATTTTATAAATTTGGATGGTGGAAAAATTTAGAGAGAAGCTCCAAATATTTCAAATTAATGGGCCTTAATTAGACTTTAAATAAAATAATCTTTAAAGTCAAAAGATGGGCACTTGGGGCATCTTGAGCTTGAAACCTTTAAATATTTAATTATTTTTGTATTGATTAATTACTAAATATCTTTTGGCCCAAGAGTTGTGTCTCCTCACTAAGGTATTATAAATACATGTACAGATCTTTCAATTGAAGTATATACAAAAAAATGTTTTTCTATTCTATTTTTGGGAGAATTTCAGAGTTTGCTATCTGAAATTCTGTTTGACTTTGTTAATCTTAGAGGAATTTGCCATAAACTCAGCAGCAACATAGTGGGGGCATAATTTTCTTAAGGATAGTGAATACACGATCAAAGCCTTCTAATTTGGTGAAATCCTATTTTGCTAATGACTTGTACATCTGACATAGGATCCAAAGCCAAACAAAGTGAGTGGGTTTGAATTTATTTTTAGATCGTTTGGATAATTATCTTGTGAACTATAGAACATATAAAGTAAATAAGTCGATACTTAAATATAATACACATTTTGCTAGACACAAATCCAACATGTTACAAACCTAAAATAGATTAAATTTGAGTTGAATAAATTTTGAATAGATTTACAAATACGACACCACATGAAGTATTGAGATGCCTACTTCGGATTTATTGTTTACAAAGAGTATGAAGATTGATGCAAACCTGAGAGAGCCAGTGGACACTGTAGGAGGAATGAACAAGATGCAACCAGCTGCGAGGAAAGAGGCGGCCATGGAAAGAACCAGGAGCTCCCATCACAAAGCATGGAAGAAAAACATCACTCTTTTGATCTTCACCGACTCTAGACAAGTCTTTGAAGAGCGAATTGAAATCATTACCGGGAAGATCGTTCAAGTAAACCTGAAGCTCCGGCGGTTGGCAATTTAACTCCTTGCATTTCCTCTCCAAGCTTTCTTTGATGGTTAAAATGACGGAGAAAGGGTTCGGACCGGCTGCGCAACCGAGATCGGCCACGTTGAGAACTTTGTTCCGGTGCAAATCTTCTGAGAATAGAGAATGAACTGCATTTACCAGTATAGGTTTGGTTATGGAAATCACTTTTTGCTGCACATGATCAAAAGATTGAATCGATCTATAAATAATGTTGATTAAACAGAAATTTGAAGCGAAAATTGATGAGCAAAATGATCTTGCGATAACTATAGATTGATATGATGATTTGAATGAAGTTTTCTTACAAACTAAGTTCTGTTTGTGAATGATTTTCGTTTTTGAACAGAAGAAAATAACTTGATGTTTGGAAAGTAGAACGAGTTGATGTATGGAAAATAGAGCATACCGCAAACCATGCGTGTTGAGCATAGCTTGATTCTACTTCTCCTCCGTTCATGAAAATTGCTTCGTTCACGTCCATTCTCTCTCTCTCTCTCTCTCTCTCTCTTTCTAGCAATTAGGGATTGGTGATTAGGATCGAGGGCTCAAAGTGCTAATTAAATTCTACCACGTACTTACTGGACTTGGTGGGACTTGGTGACAGAGTTTAGACAATCAACCAACAACTCAAGTTTTTTTACCACATATCTTACTACTACTATAAATAAAGGCCACGAATATTAGGTAATTTAATTTAATCTTGACCTATTCATTTTATATTTTTTTTACTCACGATCTGATTTAAACATCGGAGTCCCTTTGACCACCGTCACCAACCATCGATTCACCCTAAATTCAATTCATCTAAATCTTATCTTCAATGCTTACTTACCACCCTCTCAATCCGTCGTCTAAATCTTATCTTCAATGTTTACTCACCACCCACTCAATCCGTTTTTTGTACTTTAGTCAAAGTGGTGATTAGCTTTGCACCACATACAAAGTGAAAAATATTCCGAGCTTGTACTCACCATTCAACTATCAATCAATTTACCTTACTTTTTCAATGGTAGCAATATTTAATATTTACCATTCAATTATCAATCAATTTACCTTACTTTTTCAGTGGGGGCAATTATGTCAAACCTAATCAGGACCTAACTCATTTATAACCCCATTATTTGGATGTTATTTGCTAACATAATTTATTAGAAGTGATGGTGATGAATTTAAGCTTAAGTCGCTTACTTAAAGCCTAAAACACCCAGTGGATCCGTTAAAGAACAACCCAAATGGCCCATCTAAATAGCGCCCACCATATAATGGGACTGTGCCATAGCCCAGGGTTGTAGAAGCTCAGGATCGTCCAACTCAAGATATATGTCAGCTCGGTCCCAGCAAGCTCAACGACATGTACTTGCTCGAGAATAAGGAACTCCGCACAAGACCAGCCTCAAGTAACCCAAGTCACGCCACATGGCCAAGGGATAGAGGGACAATGTCTGACTCTAATGAACAAATATTCTCTAGTAAAGGGAATATCGCATACATTCCATTTCAAAGATAGTGGCGTGGAAAACGTCAAGCTGACAAATCAATTGACGGTGCACTCTCAATTAAGTCAACAAATTAAGTCCAATTAATAATTTTGAATTTATTAACCTAATTCATCATGATTATAGGATTGATTGTTGATTCCAACAAATACTGATGTTCATCGTCAATTCAATAAATATAAATAAATAAGTCTTATAAATTAGATTCAAATAACATTGCTCATAACAACACTAATGTTATAGGGATATAATTTGAGACTTAATGTGTTATAACCATCAGATTTATAGTGGAGTCAATTGAATATTGGTACCCGTTAAGAATCCAGTCTCCACTATCCTTCATTCCCTAAATTATGAGCTTGATGAAAACCATTTTTTAATTCAACAATTATAATTGATTTATTTTTATCTCGAAGATTATAATTGATTAGATTTTTAGATTAACTACAATAACATTTTCCCCAATGGCTAATGAAGTTACTCTTAAATTGCTTCAAACGAATTAAACAAGCTTTCTGTTTTGACTACTCAATTAAGTTTGAATTTTATTATGTACTCAGATGAAGATTGAATCATAGTACATAGAAAAATGTTATTTGTTTTTATTTGAGGACTTAATCAATTATAATTGTACGATTAAAAATTAACTTAATATGACATTGAAGCTGACAGCTAATTTAATAACTGTATTGAATTAAATCTCTGAATTAGTTCCCCAAGCATAAGATAAAATTTTAAGTTTCATTATCAATACTTGTTGCGCCTCACAAATAAATCATTAGTATGCTTGTTAACGATAAGATTTCCATAAAATATTAATTCATTCGAATCCGATTTAAAAACTTCGCTCTTATTATTCAACGAACCTAAGTTTTAAAGTTCATATCAAATCCTTTAAAAAAAATTATTTTCATCTAAATGATTAAATTAGGAATGAATTTTAAAACATTACATTTAATTTTTACACAATATCGTTAAATAAGAACTCAATTTTAATTAATATATATGTATATATGGGTATATGTAATCATATCGGATCACAATCGAATCCAAATTTTCTATATCCATATCTATAAAGACTTGCCTCTTATTTTTTTTTTTGGCAAACTTTTTAATGGGGCAAATCCTAAATAATTTTCAAATTTTCATATGAAGCCCAAAATAGTTTAAAATTGGAGTGGGGGCAACTGCCCCTACTATCCCAACCTTAAATATGTCAGTGTTTGACTTAATTTTTTACTAAAATTTGAATAAAAAGTTTGATTTCATAAAAAATACTGCAATGGGGTATTCAATGTTAAAAGATGACAAACTCAAATTTAAATGTTGATAAAATATGACTAATGAATTTTTAAAAGAGAATAAAATTTGACTACTTAAAATTTGAGTAAAGATCTAAGATTCCCTTGATTTGAGTAAAAAAAATTGAGTGTTCCTTCATTTAGTATGAATTTGAAAAAAGGACTATGAGTTGTTTCTACCCTGTTTTTACTCAAATTTATGAGTTTGGCTGAAGATTGAAAATGCCCTTAACAACCAAAAAAAAAATTGGTGTTTTCAGTGGCCGAGTCCATTTTAGAAGAAAACCAAGTCATGATGTCCAAGCCTTATTTTATTTGGTTTTAAAGGACAAATTGGAAATCAAACATAAAAATATCATTATACTCTGAGGTGCTTCTTCAGTCCAGTGACACGGGACAGTGGCACAAGATAGTGAGACTAGACAGCCTATGTATCTCCGATATAACGCATTAAAGAAGATGATGTGTAGAATGCACTCTTAATCCGAGATGCGAAGCTTGGTTGGGTAACTTAATTATGATGTGGGGTTACCCAGATGGACTTTTGTGAAGAAAAGATTAACAATTTGGAACAGGTTTTGTTCAATGCCAAATAATTTCTATCCAATTTAGTTAGTCATCACTATTAACACATTGTTATGTTTGACTAAGTTGAGTTTAATATGGAATTTGGGTTTTAGTTTCTAATGCATTTCATTGAATGTCATTTGGTCATAGCTCATAATTAAAATGTTTTATCTTAAAACATCTCCAACCTTGTAAATTTGAGTCAACATTTGACTAAAAAATTTAATTTGATACAATGCAATCCAATGCAGAAACTCGAATTTAAATAAGGATAAAATATGACTATTAAATTTTTAAAAGAGAATAAAATATAACAATTGAAGATTTAAGTCTTTCATGATTTGGTATGAATTTGGGTATAAGATTAGAGAAACTTTTGTTTTTTTACCTAAATTCAAATTTGAAAAATGGTAAGGATTGAAATTACTCTCAGACTTTGATTGAAATGCTTTATGTCATAATGCCAACAATAAATGATTTTGAGGTTAAGGTATCACCAATTAAAATAAATATCCTGAGGATAACAAACACCATGGAAAATTTCTAGGTGGGCCGAAAATTTACAAACAAACAATGGTTAGGACCAAACTCTACATTGTAACCCAATGTAATTGTAGACAAATTCAATAAACTCTACATTTGGATACTTCAATGCACGCTTAGTCTACACCGAAATCAGTTTCGTAGCCTCACTTTCTCCTTCGGCCTAATAATTATCGCTCTTGTTCTCAGGGCCGGCCCAACTATAGAAGCAAAAAAACTTAGACTCTAGGCCCCATAATTTTAGGTAAATAATTGGCCTACTTTAGAATTTTAAGTTCATGAAAATTATAAGTTCTACAAAAAATCCTTAGTTAAAATTTAAGATCAATCAAAATTTTTTATTTTAATAATTTTTTGAACTCATAATTCATCCAATAATAATAAAAACCTAAAAAATTAAAATTTTATTAAAAAAACTGATGGTATACTCAAAAGTCAAGTCATAATTCACCTATTCATTATTAACCACATCTCCTCTCTCTCTCTCTCTCTCTCTATAAAGCCCCTCCCTCTCATTTTTATTCTCACTCTTCATATCAATTTCAAATAAAGAATTTTTTTTGATTGTTTATTTAACTTAAAAAATAAAATTATTAAATGCTGATAGTTTAAAAAAATTTATCTTGATTTCGGATGTTTCTTAATACTTAACAATTTTTTCGACATTGATAGTTTAGATTTATTTTAAAAATAAATATTTTAAAACAGATTTTATAAATGAAAGAAAATATTCCAATTGAGACACCAATTTATATAAAAACATTAGATTTTTTCCTTCAAATGTATGCATTTCTTATAAAATATTATTATTAATTTTTATAATAGTTACTTCTACAAAAAGAAGCTTTTCAAAATTAAAATCAATAAAATTTTATTTAAAATTGACTATCACAAAAAAATAATAATTAGATTAGCGATATTATCAATGAAAAAAAAATATGATAACAAAATTTAAATATAAAAACTCAATTTATACTTTTGCAACTCAAAAAATGAAAAGAATTAATTTTAATCAAAATTTTTAACACAAAATAAAAAGACCTCAAAATAAATTACCGTTTTAGGCCTCAAATTACCTTGAGCCATCCTTGTCCCCCACAAGATTTTGTACAATACTTTTTCCTTGTATTTAGCAATTCAATATGTAAATGAATTACAACAATGCAATTGCATTTTATTTTTTTTATTATATTTGACATTTTTAAGCATCAAACTGTATGAATTACAATACTTTTTGCTTCTTGTTTGTATAGAATGAACTTTTGGGGATTAATCAAGGTAACGGTGGAGTGAATGAACTTTCGTTATTCAAATTAGGTAAGAATGGAAGCTTGATCAACAGTTGAAGGCTTCATAGTCAATGCTTTTAGAAAAACAGTTGGTAGATTTTCTTGATGGGTATTTCTGTTGGATGAATCCGTTGACAGAAACCATCACGTAATGCCAACAATAATAGGTTGTTAGGTAGTCCAAACTCCTCTTCGCTTGACTCCATGTTTCCCATTTTGGCATACAATGTCCAATTGGTTTTCCTTTTGTTATCTGGGGGAGAGGTCGTGTTTTCCCTATATGAGTCAAAAGCCGGAGGCAACAGAAGTTTGCGAATGTTAACTGAAAGTTCCCAAATGGTGGGTTTCTATTTGCAAATTGGATACAAACAATCAATGAACTTGTTGCAGAAATTACAAGGAACAATGAAAATGGTAAAAACCCAAAATGAATACAAAAGAATCCATTCCTGATGGACTCAAGAATCTGAACAACCTCAGCCATGTTTGGTCTCCTCGAAGGGGTTTCAGAGGTACAAATTAATCCCAACTTCATAACCTGAAGCTGCTCGTTTTCTGCAAAACCCCACAAACTTCTATCAACTTCATAACTCAGACAAGGCCATGGGCAATTACAAAAAACCCAAAACAGATTTAAGTAGGACCAGCGAATCATCATGCAACAAGGAAGTAAATCTATTTCACTCAACTCAACCAATTAAACACGATGACTACGACAAAACTCAGTTAAGAATGCAATGTTTTCAGGGTTGATTGTTATTTGTTTCTAATGAATCATTGACCTTCTCACAAACTAGAAGTATGAAACATCAGATCTAAAGCAGATCAGATGAACATTCGTTTCCTACATAACCCCAGTAGTCCCAATGAAAGAGTGATATGGGGTTTAGATGGACAATATCTGTAAATCCACAATCTAAACCTTAACTTGAGGGTTAAGTCAACAATTTACAATTACAGAATAAAGGACATAACATGATAGAATGAATGAAAAGAAAGAACCTACATGCCCAAGTAAAACGAAACGATCAGATTTAGATTCAGCTACTGATAGTTTCAGAAGCCTTGTCCATGACTTTTAATTTATAAGTAACACCCACATAGAATTCAATGTTCACAGTTTTTCCACAAATTGTTACAGATTGGGAAAGATTTAAATTTTAAAGTTTGTCAAAAACACCAATCACATAAAACTAAACACTTCACCTGTAATTTTACCAGGTTTTCCAAATTATTATCAATCCTCAATATTATATCTCTAAAATCTCATCCATTAAAAACAAATCCACCAAGGAATACTTGAGAAAAAGGAAACTGAACCCAGATCCAAACATGACAGAAAACCACCAAAACCCATAACTCCATCGCAGATATATTTGATCTAAAAGAAAACCACCTGAAACAACAACCAAAAATATCATGCATTTGTTGAAGTTGCTGGTGGAGGCTTTGCTCTCTGGTGGAGTTGGCTGAGCGTGGTTGAGGAGGAGGAGAGGTAAGAGTCGTCAGAGGAGGAGGAGGGCTGAGTAGTTGAGATGTTTGAAAAATTTTGACTTTTGAAATTTAACTGGTCTGACTTAACGTTATATCGTCATTTGCGATGATGCCTTTAAAGACGCAATTGTAAAAGACGTTTTAACTCTTTTATTTTTTTTTTAACATTGGTTAACTACCGTTAAAAAATTTATGATAAAAAATGTCATTATAAATGACGATTTTAAAAACATCATTTCTAATAACGTTGTATGAAAAAAAAATTTTAACTTCAAATCGTTATTTTTTTTTTTTTTATCAAAATTTCAAATCGACATTCAAAATGATGTTTTTATATCTGAAAGCGTCATTTCTTTTAAAAAAATATTGGATTAAAGAAATAAGTTTAAAATTGATTGGGTCAAGGAATTAAGTTCTGAAAGGGTGGGCTGGGTTTGGGAAAACCTCGGCAAAGATGTGTGCCTCCCATAAATAAGTGTCCTTTTTGGTCGTCTAATAAGAATAAGACTAATTATTATCACTTACTATTGATAATGATGTATGATACTGTGTAAAACGTGATTGAGCAGAGTTAGTGCACTACGGGATTTGGTTAGAACTACAAAGCTCTTGGGAATAATGTGGCTACTCTTTTGGGGGAGAGGTGGATTACACAGACAAGTTATATACTGGTTCACCAGTTCGGGAGTTTGGCTAATCAACTCTTTAAGGGAGTCTCTTGTTCGTGGGAATTATATTGAAGATGAAGAGGAGGTTACATTATTTTCTTGGTATTACATGGATTGCTTGCCTCAAAGTGAGGGCTTTGTATAGTATTTATAGCTTAATTCCTAGTTCCATGGGATCTAAGACGAGATCTTCGCTTCTCTTTTGTAACGCTTTACTTGATTTCAGGGCGATGGTTTAGGCCGTTGAGGTTCTTATGCTTAAATTGACGTTTAATGCCGTTAAGGGAGCATTTAGTGGTTGTCAGCTGTCTTTAACTCATTTTCTTTGAGGCAGAGGTTGAGATAGCCCCCAGATCTAGTCCTTTGAGCTCGGGTATTCGTTCAAACCTGTTTCGTTTGGACCGGAGATAGACTATATGTATTGGACGGTGGACATATCCGAGAATACCCAAATAAACCAATATGGGGATGGACTGACCCTTACCCCGTCCCCGTCTCCGTTCCCGTTCGCATCCCCGATTACCCGTCAATATTGTATTCTAAGTTTGTGTGTCTTAACATGCTATACTAAAGGCTGCAATGCAAAAATTCAAAACGAAGATTGTTAATATAATGAAAGCAGAAAGGTTGTATGAAACTCAAGGTTGTCCAATTATTTTATCTCCGGTAGGTAAAAGTAGTCCTTTGGGTATTTTCCATTGTTTCAATGAATTTCTTTGTGCTAGTTCATTAAACCCAAGTCAAAGGTTTTCCTGTATCCCAATTCATTAGATTAAAAGTGGGAAGCGAATTGATAGATATATTTTAATGTGACAGATTGAGAATGAATATGGACCCATGGAGTATGTTATGCTACATTATGTTGTGTTAAATTATGTTAGGTTATTTAAAATGTTGTTGGATTATTTAAAATGTTGAATTCATTTAGAATTTTGGATTATATTGGCTTGGGCTTGGGCAAGTACAGGGGAAGCGGGAACGGAATGGGGATTAGAAATTTACTAGCGGACGGGGATGTGGATAAAAATTATACCCGTTAACGAGGGTGAACCGGGGATGGACAAAATTTTTTTAAGGGGGTACGGGGATGGAGACTACACCCCCCGCCCCCCGCTTCGGTCCACTGACATCCTTATTCTTGACCTCAATGACCGAGCTCGAATTTGAGAATTTTTCTAGGTATCATCAATGTATATCATTTGAAAGAGTTACAAATTAATTTTATCAATAAATTAGTTATTACCAGTGCCTGAAGGCATATAATAATAAAAAAAAAGGTAAATAGTAAATATATTTGTATATACACTCAAAATCAAATATCACATATAGAGGAGAAAGGGAAAGAAATTTTAGCACCAATTATAATGGGGGGTGACCGGTTATAGTGGTGGTGGTGGGAGACAGTGATGGTTATGGTCGGTAGCGACGACCATGGTGGTGGTGATAGCTATGAGTGACAATGGTGATGGTACTAGTGGGGTGACAATGATGGTAGTGATAGTTCTAGGTGACTGCGGTGGTGGTGGTTGACGACAGTGACGGTGGTTGGCAGTGGTGGTGGTGGCAATGATGGGTGGTGACGATGTTGGTGATGAATGATGATAGGTGCTTTTAGGTGACAATATAATGGATAGTGGCGAATGATGATGATGGTGGTAGTGGCTGGCAGCAAGAGTGGGCGACGACGGATGGTGGTGAGTTGTGGTAGTGGGTGGCATTGGGTGGTGGTGGATAACAATGGTGGTGGTTGGTGTTGACGGCGGACAATAGTGATAGTGGTAATAAATAAAAGAATAGATGTCGATGGTCGTGGGTGGTGATGGTGAACGACGGTTATAACAATCGGTGGTGGGTGGTGATGGTGGGGTGGCAACGGTGGTAGGGGTGATGGTCGTGGAAGCGGTGGTGGTAGGGGGTAGTGGTGGGACAGTGGTGGTGGTGGTGGTAGGGTGACGGTAGCAATAGTGGTGGTGATGGTAATGAAGATTATGGTGATAGAGCGGTGGAGGTAGTGGTGGTGATAGGGTGACGACAGTGGTTGTGTTAGGGCGGTAGTGGTGGTTTTGTGGCAGATGTGGTGGTGGGGTAACGATGGTGATGGTGGTAGGGCGGTGGGTGGTGGTTGTGGTAAAAAATTGAATTCCATAATTAATTGCCTACAAAATCGTCCATGAATAATGGAAAAATAGTATTTATGTAAAGGAAATATTTAAAAAACAGATAATGTGTATCTATTAACAAAACATTCCAAAAAAAAAAAAGGATTTATATTCAGTAGAGTTTTCGCATGGTACTTCCCCATAAATAAATAATGTATAATGTATCTCTTCACAATTTTTCCTTATATATTAGAATTTAAGTTTTTTGGTGGCCAGTATATGAAGCTGGACTTTTTAGCCAATAAGGACAACCAGTGAACTTATGGGACACTAAAGACAATTTACAGTAAAAAGATGTACAAACCTTTTGTATATACGAATTTCACATAAAATCTAAATTTCAAAAGGGAGAGAAGAGAGAATGAGTGAGATGAAAGAGAGAGTAGAGAGAATGGGTGAGATAGAAGAGAGAGGAGAGAATTAATGGGACAAAAGAGATAGACAAGATAGAGAGAATAATGCACATTTTAAAATTCAAATAAAATCAAATCTCCTTCATTTAAAATTTTTCATAATTAGAACCCTCTCTCTCTCTATATATATACACACACATTCTTTCTCTTTATATAAATAGAAGCCTAGGAGAGATTGCAAAGAAAGAAAAGAGGAGAAACAAGCAAGATCTTGAAGGATTAACACGTGTTAATGATACTAAAACACGTTAAGATCTACTATTCACGAATTAAGGTAGAATTTGTTTTTTTAAATCTTTTCATTGAAAATTATTTTTATGTATATGTATCTTTTGATTTCTATTCATAATTATATGATAGATAAACAACGGTTTTGATTTCTATTAAATTATCTATATCGTTTTCTTAAATAAACACATTATTTATATTTAAAATTACATGTTCTTGAAGAAAAATCCTAGATCTCGATTATGGTCAATTTTAATATGTTTTTTTACGATCTCTTGAATGTTAAGAAATCCCAATTATTCAAAGGATGTTTGAAACGTAGATGAACTTTCGTGTCAGACACGACAAAGAACAAAACATTAACAAACTTAAGAAGTTCAACTGCTATTTGATTTCCAATGACTAGACGAAGTTAACTTGGGCCAAGTGCGCCTTTGGGCAAAGATGTGTGCCTCCCATTATAAATTGTGAGGCTAACAAAAGCTCGCCTTTCGGTCATCTAATAAAAATAAAAATGCAACATGAGATTTTTTTTATTATTTTTTAGATTAATGATTACGTATAAACTAAATTATCTTTGGTGGATCCAATTTTTTTAATCCATGTTCCAATTGAGGGATAATTTTTATATGGATGGCCAAAAAGTTCTCAAAATGGATGTAAATAATAAAATAACTAATTTTATAAAAATTACTAAAAAAAACTACAATCTAGCTACTTAACATAAAATCACATGCCTTTTAGAGTCTAGCAACAAAGCAAACGACACAAAAATTGAAAATCCCTTACGTTTTATTATTAATTTTAGAAATATTTCTTAAAACGACAAAAAAAAACTCTTATGCCTTGTATACGGTGCTAAGCAATACCACATACTACATGGTATAATATTCTCGGTATAAATTTCATGGAGGCATAATAGAGTAAAAAAACTCAAATACTCTCATGTACAATGCCCCATATAAGATTAAAAGGTTATAATTGTCTATTTACATTGAATAGTTGTAATTTTTGATTTTTTTAAGTAAGTATTACACAGATAATGTTTGTGACAAACAAACAAGGGGAAAAATAAGATTATAGTTTAAGACCGGGTATAATATATCACTGGATTAGAATGGAATGAATATAAAATCTTATACCACCTAAACCCTATACCTCAAACAAATATGCCCTTGAGGCAGGAAAATCTCTAATGTTAGAGAAAAAACATGAAAAGACTTGACAAGTTTAGTCAATGGTCATGTTTTTATTGTAAAACGAGTAGACATCATTATGCGTTAGTTGGAGATAGGGACGGATCTATTAGTCGGCTGAAGCCTAGAGTAAAAAAAAAAAAATTATCACTTTCATGTAAGATTACCAACATCAACCTACTAAATCACTAATTATTAGCCCAATTTCCCAAAACTCTTAAGGCTTAAGCCCCAATAAACATGGATTAAGATTAAAGTTAGTGACAAAAAGAGATGAGTTTGAAGACGTGTATGTCTCGATACATTGCATATAGAGATTAGGTTTGTTAACAAGTCACAATTATTCAACGATGTATGAAACGTAAATGAACTTTCATGCTACAAGCGTCAAACAACAATTTCATTTCCATGGTGGACCCTAGTTGTCATTTTTTCAATCAATAATACTATGCTAACCAAAATTAAAGACTAAATAAAAAGTTTAAATGATATGACAATCTAATCAGTCTTCCAAATCAGTTGACATGTCATTTAATAAAGAACGTAAATAATATGACAGCTGACCTAGAAGGCTAATTATTACCTAATCAGTCTTCCAAGTAAAATACCATGTTATTTAAATTCTTTATTTGGTCCCTAATTTTAATTAGCGTAACATTATTATTTTTCATTAATTGGAGAAACAACCGACCTTCTAGCTAGATTATAATTACTATTACTCTATTATATGTTTGGTAATTAAAGTATACATCAGCCGCCTACCTTAAAAAAATAGGGTTGTCAAAAATTTCGCCCACTCGACCTGCATCCTTTCTTGACTAGCCAATGAAAAAAATTTTAGTATGTCGGAAAATTGTAGGTCCCATAAAAATTTCGCATTTTTATTCGATTTGCACATATATTTAATTTTTTGAATATTTTTGTTAAACCTTATAATAATGCATATATTTTTTAAGAGTAATATAATTGGTCAAAAAATTTCATAAAATTGATATTCATACATATGGAATATCTATACTACAAATAAAACTTATAATTATACATATATATTTTTAAGAATAATATAATCAATCAAAAAGTTTCACAAAAATTAACATTTATACATAAAGAATATATAACTAAAAGTGATCTTAGATGTAATTTATAGATTTAAATGCATAGAGATATGATGGTAATTTAGATATTAAGAGTGAAATGATAGAGTGACCTTTTTAATTTTTTAATAGGATAAAATAGTAAATTAAAGTTTTTATGTTAAAGTACTTTTATTAATAGTATAGATAGATAACTTGTTTTTTTTTTTCAATCCAAACGGCTTAATTTCTAGGAAGCTGCATCTCAATAAGAAATCAAAAATAGTCAAAGGAAATTACCACGAAGATACCGTGTACCTTCATGTATCCAATCTATTAATAATACCCTTCAATTGTTTTACAAACTTACTAATTCGATAGCCTTCCGATTTTCATTTGTTGTGAACACGAAGAACAAACAATCCGTCTTATAAGATTATAAGGTTACAATTGTCTTTTTACATTGAATAGTTGCAATATTTGATGTTTTTAAGTAGGTATTATACAGATAATGTTTGTGACAAACAAACAAGGGGAATATAAGATTATAGTTTAAGACCGGGTATAATATACCATTGGTTCAGAGTGGAATGAATATAAAATCTTATACCACCTAAATCTTATACCACATAATATATTCAAAATTATTTGTATTTTGTTAGTTGTATGAATGCTTACTTTAGCCCGGAATAAACAAAATTCTGGCTCCGCCCTTGATTGGAGAAATTAGTTAGAAATTTCCAACAATGCTTAGCTTACTTTGTTTCTCTAGACCAACAAAGGTCAATGCAATGGTATTTCTTAACAATTAAGATTAGAATTAGTGACAAAAAGAGATAAGTTTGAGGATTCAAAGATGTATGAAACGTAAATGAACTTTCATGCTACAAGCGTCAAACAACAATTTCATTTCCAAGGTGGACCCTAGTTGTCATTTTTTCATTCAGTAATGCTATGCTGATCAAAATTAGAGACTAAATAAAGAGTCTAAATGATATAACAACCTAATCAGCCTTCCAAATCAGTTGATATGTCATTTAATAAAGAGCCTAAATGATATGACAGCTGACTTAGAAGGCTGATTATTGTCTAATCAGTCTTCCAAATAAAATACCATGTTATTTAAATTCTTTATTTGATCCCTAATTTTGATTAGCATAATAATACCCTTCATGTATCCCCTCTATAAATAATACCCTTCAACTGTTTTACAAACTTACTAATTCGATAGCCTTCCGATTTTCATTTTGTTGTGAACACGAAGAACAAACAATCCGTCTTATAGTAAGTTTCTTTACAGTTTTGTAATTATGGGCATTAGTTTTATTTCATTGTTCTTGTGTGTCATCAAATCTGACAAATTTGTAATCTTATTCTTAAGCCTACTGATTAAAGCATATAGATCCGCCATCTTCATTGTTAATTGTTGCTGCTAAAATCGCGGTAGTGATCATTAACAACATAGTTCAAAACATGACAATCCGATCCCGCCATTACGGGATCTACTCAACTATATTGATTACTTCATCAATTATTGTTTCTGTTATTATCATCAACATCGTGCCTTTTGGATGCGTAACGAAATTATACCCCAATTATACCTTTTTCGGCCTTTTGACTAACATCTTTCTGTCTTTGATGTTTTTTTGGGCTAGTTTCAATGGAACGAGTAGCTCCCTCATCATTTGTTCTCAAGGTAAATATCAGCTGCCATGGATGTGAGAGAGACATCGACAAAGTGATGCAAAAAATTCCAGGACTATGGCCTAAATCAACGATAATAGATGCAAAGCAAGGAAGAGTTACTGTTTCTGGCTTTGTAGACCCTCAAACCGTAATAAGGGAGCTTAGGAAGGCTGGGAAAATAGCAGAGCTCTTGGTAGAGCACAACCCTCGGGCTCCTGCCGCGGCTAATGACCGGAATTTGCAGATTATTTCACGGTCAGAAGTGGATGTGGGAAATACACGGGGTCAAGCTGTTGTCGTTGACCCAGTTCGCTTGGTGGCAAATATGGCCCAGTTCGTGAATGGTATTGAACGCTTGAAGTCAGTGGAGCTGACCCGTGACCGTATAAAGATGTCTTTCTTCGATTATCCAAGTGGGAAATATGGTGATACATCTCGTGGCAGTGGTACTACATCTCGTAGCAGTGGTGGTAATACAACTAGTATCCGTAATAGTATCAGTAGTGGTGGTGGTGGTAGTGGTACAACTAGTATCCGCAGTGGTGGTGGTGGTGGTACAACTAGTATCCGTACTAGCATCAGTAGTGGTGGTGGTGGTGCAGCTCGTATCCATAGTAGTGGTAGTGGTGGTACAACTAGTATCCGTAGTGGTGGTAGTGGCACAAATATCCATAGTGGTGGTGGTGGTGCAGCTCGTATCCATAGTAGTGGTGGTGGTGGTACAACTAGTATGCGTAGTGGTGGTGGTCATCGTATTAAGTCCACGGGAGCACGACAACCTTAAGTACTGTTGAAAGTGGCACATCTCATAGAAATGGTGATGGTGATGGTGATAATGGTGGTGATCGTCGTATTGTTCGAGTCTATGGGAGCACAACAAACTTAAATAGTGTCGAAAGTTCGTGTGTGAGCTGTTATCATATGTTTTGCTTGGTTTGTCCTCCAGAATCTTGGTTCTATTATTGATGTACTTGTTATTTGGTTATTAATTAATGTCTGATTATTCCTCCCTCCCTCCTTATCCTTTCTCCACATCTTCCGTAGCAAAAGCTGATATGTGTTTGGTGTAATTAAAAACAACAAAAAAAATATATAATTACGTCATTTTACATAAAAAAAAAAAATGAGACTAATTATAGCCCTTCACAATTAATCACTTTCTAAAAAAGTCCCATGGGGTTACAATTACCGAAGAGTCACACTTACCATCTTGGCAATGCTGCTACTTCAATTGTTCTTCCTCTTTGTTTCCATATTCTGTCTCAAAGTGTCGTTAATTTGTATGGTTATCTAAAAAGTATATGTGAATAAGATGAATAAATAAAAGGAAAATTTCATGAATTAGGGGTGTGGGCATCACTAAGTATTGTTGGGTTATGGATTCATGGGTGGGCACCACCAATGAGTTAACTCATAAAACATCTATCATACATATAGATAATAAATATAAAAAAAAATTCAGGGTGCGCTAGTGCCCTTTCTAGCCAATGACTGGCTCCGCCCATGGTGAGTAGAATAAGTGGATGGGATGGAAGAACCCAAGTTACCTATTAAAGGAGGGACCAACCACATGGCGAAATGTTCCTTGGGAAGGTGGAGAGAGTAAATGCTCCCACCCGCCAAGATATCTATCTCAAACCAGATAGAAGTGTGTTTTGTATGAGCAAATAATGTATGTACTTATAGCACAATACTCGAGCATGTCAAGCTGCTTAGGCCTCACTAAAAAGCCCAAAGTCTAATGGGCCTCCAACAGCCCGGAAGCCCAACAACTAAAGGGCAGCTTGACTTGTACACGTGGCAGGGCTTGGGTAGCCTGCTAGCCCAACGGGTAGGGTCTGAGCCGTGTTTTTTAGAGCTAGGGCCGGCCTGTTAAAAAGCTCGTTAAGCCGCCCATTAGCCCAATAAGATAATTAGATTATATTTCATAATTGTATTGTTTATTTGATATTTGATCTCTAACTTTTATAGGTTGAGACTTGCAAATGATTGACAATTGTATAGGTGTCAATCTAATTAGGATGTACTAAATTTGTAGTGATGCAAAATAGTCTCATCCACCAATCAATTTGTAATGTAACATAATAGCTCTATATGAATATTTGTTCAATTAAATTATTACAAACAATTTGATTTAATTTAACAAATTATTCATATTATTCCGTGGTTGATCTAGTCTAGACTATTGGACTATCTTACCTTAAAAGGTACATGTGAGATTAAGAGATAAAACATGTCCCAAATTAAAATAATATATATAAAATATAGGATATTATCACAATAGTAGGTATACGAGGGATTAAGAGATAAAACACGCCCCAAATTAAAATAATTTATTTTTGTTGACATATGGACAACTTAATGGTGTTGTGAATCCAATGTTCTATTTAATTCTAAAGTTGAATATGTGTCACCTTTCGAGAGTTCTCAATTTTTAACTAGCATTTAATTGTAATAAACTTCATTGGCTTTGACATAAGCCATAAAAACTCATTATTCAAGCCAATCAAATTGTAAAGAATTGATAAATCTTGTGACATATGTGATGCACATTCAAATGAATATTTTCAAACAAGGAATCCCTATTTGTTTGATTCATGTTTTCTACATAACTCATACCACTAAGTATAAGACAAATATATCCACCATGGAGATACACATATTCAAGGTGTATCCAACAGTGATATAGGCTTTATTAATTATTCGATACGTGCAGAAAGTATCCTATATGTATCCACAACCACGAGTATCCGACAAATTTAGGTATTCACGTCACCCCAGTCAAAGTATCAATCCTTCATAGGTCATCAGGTATAATACAAAACTAAAACCGAATTAATTAGTGTCTTATTTTCTATGCAGGATTGAATCTATCTGGAAAGAGGACTTGCAAACGCCAGCAAGCTTAAAACCAACCAATCGTGTCCGCAACTGACCAGGTCCCCTGTTTTGGGAATCAAACGCTAAAATTCCCAAGAGAAATTTCATCAAACAGGTTACAGAAATGTGGAGTATAGTAAAGCTGAATGGCTCACAAGCTTATCATGACTTCTAATGTAGTGACTAACCATTATTCACATACTTAGTTCATACCGTCACATACATTTTATCAAAGAGTAACGGGCATTTGAAACCACAGGAAACATAATTCTACACAGAAAGACACCAAGCAATACTGGGTAATGATCTAATTCAAATATCATACAGAAAATGTCAAAGACATTTTATCAAACAGCTTACGGGCACAACAAAAAAATACAGCATTATCAACAGCCCAAAAGACAGTTACCACTTACCAAGTTAGGCTTGAAGATGTTGTGGACGACGGAGGCACCGGCGAGAATCGAAACAATGACGACGGCACATGACCACGCCAATGATGGAGTACCTGTGGGTTGCTTCCCTCTTCGAAGTTTCTGATTCATCTTCGGTCTCACCTGTGTTTTGAATTTAGAAATTGTTTCGTATTTCTTATTATTTGATTTCAACCCGAGTCTAACCCAACCAACCCGAGCAACTCCAATTCGAAACTAACCCGTAACTAAATTTTAGAACTGAAAAAAAAAATGCAATCTATGTAATTGATATAAAAACACATGCCTTTTGGAATTTAACAAAACAAGCAATAGAAAAATCAAAATTTTTTACGATTTATTATTAATTTTAAAAATATTTCTTAAATGGCAAAAACACTATTTTAAAGGCTTATACTATTTCAAAAACAGAATTAATCGTTGGCCTATTTTGTGTCAGACTACACTAGTTCGGGTTAATACCAAGTTCGATCCATTTTTTGCATCTATTATTCCTTTGTAGCTTTTGGCTAAGTTTTAAATGAACGACGGTCTTCAGCTCATAGGAATCTACTACAACTTATTCTACATCAACATAATTATGGGTGTGTATGCTAGATTTTGCACAATATAAAAACGAGAACAAATATCTCATTTAGTGAACTCGAGTGAATCAGTAGAATGGTTAACCACGCTGCTTGGAACAGCCTGTGAGATCCTGTGGTAATCTGGAACGGTAATGGGAGACCCTCGTGGATCAAAGGAACGATCCAGTAAGACTGAAGAAAGGTTCCTGGAACAAAGAAGAACAAGTTAGAAGGGCGCCGGAGTGTTTTTCGGCGTATCCCCTCCGACGATCAAGTCAGTCTTTGAGAGAGAGAGGAAGAAGAAAACACTGAGTATGTATTATAGCAAATGTTTTTTGTTGTATACCGTCTTGTCTTTTGCGAGGAGTATTTATACCTCAAAATCTCATGATTGCTGTCAGTGTAGTCAGTAGGTGATCATTAGGTACAGACAGTGTGCGCACTGATTCTGATGAGGAATGTCTTCTCTTTTAACTTCTCGGGATCCCGAGCAATCAATACTGTGTCATCGGGCTGCCGACTGTTCAATGAGCTCCTCTCGGGGAGGACGCAATAAATGCCCAACCTAAAGACATTTATTGTCTTTCAATTCCGAGCTTTACCGCATTGAATGCAATCTCATAAAGGGAATGACGTAATTAAATGTTTGCTTTCCCAAATCGTGTGTTAGCAAGGACATGCGGTTTTTCTGTCTCGGATGTGACACAATATGTCACGCGTCCATTCCCCATTGGCTGTGGCCCTTGCCTTCCTGTGCCTTCTGATACCAATTGTGTAAGACGAGGTCATGATAGCTAACTTAGTCTAGTCTAGGCTAGTGACCTGTACATCAATAGCCTTTGCGGGAGCAGAGAACGGCATCCTGGACGAGGGGGTACATCTCGGTACCGAGGAAGAGGTACATCTCGGAGCCGAGGGAAGAGCCTAGCGACCGATGTACCGTATCAGATCGAGGGTACATGTCGGTATATAAAAACGTACTGGATGCCACTCAATCCCCATGATCAGCACCTCGGGGGGAGAAGAGATTTGTGACCCGATGGGTACGTGATCTCGATAACAAGGATCGAAGACACGTGTCTTCATCTTGGAGTATTCCAGAAATGTCCCATCAATGGGTGATCACACATACATCATATTTTCTTTGTCGAAACATATGATTGGTGTATTATCTCAACATAGCCAACTAGATTAAGGGAAAATTTCAACTACATATCTTTCGATTAGGTCTAAATTCAATGAAACTTTCTCCCTATTCGGAAACTTCTTTGTATCCTCTTCTGGTTTATTCTTTCAAATAAAAAACACACCCTTAACGGTAATTTTCACTCTGTCAGTACAAAAATTAACGGTTTGACTATAAAATTTCTAAAAATGTCAAAATTATCCTTTTTTTATGTAAATATACTAAAATGTCATCAACCATTTTCCAACTATATATATCATACCCTTTGTTTTGAAGGTCAAAAATAATCTGGTGTTACTGGAGGACATAGAAAACTAAAGCTAGTCATTTTTCTTCAACTTGTTCTCCATAGTGACCAATCACTACCTAAGTTGGTAAAAAAAAAAAATATTTTTTTATTGCAGATTTATAAATGTTTTCCATGCAGTTTTTTAATTTTTTTTCATGCAGATATTATTAACAATTTTTTAAAATTTTTTTAATGCAAATTTTTTAAAATTTTTTTCATGTAGATTTTTCTTTCATGCAGATATTTTTAATTTTTTTCATGTAGATTTTTAAATTTTTTTCATGCAAATTTTTTTTTTAATTTGTTTGTGCACATTTTTATAATTTTTTTCTTTTATTTTAGTATATGTCAATATGTTGTGATGTACTATTATAAGATTGATGTTTTCTTCAACCGTTGGTTGATGCAAAGACATAGGGGAATACATGGAAATTTAAGATGACAATAATTTAATAAAATTAAATATTAAATTGATGAATCTAGAGGTTAATATAATCTATATTACTTTAAAATGTGAACATACTTGAAAAACATTTATTTTTCTTTTTACCCCCAAACAATAGTATTAAAACATTTTTATCACATATTGAATGGTGATAAGAACACGTGAATTTTAATAATATAAAAATACTAGTAATTGTTTGTGCCTGAAGGCACGAAATAACAAAAAAAAATATTTTAAATTAAAAGACATACAAAATAAAAGAGCGCTAAACACATTAAAAAATAACAAAAACCAACAAACCCGTGCTTAAAAGCACTTAGAAACAAAAAAATTGAAAATTGTTAAAATTGAGCACTTCTTGCATTTAAAGTATATATAATTGTGATTTATTTTTTAAAATATCGCAAAACACCTTTATTAACACATAAAAATGTCCAAAGTTTGTCATTTGGTTCTTGATTAGTTGTAATTTCAAGCTTGGTGGTGGTAGTGGTGAAGGTGGCCAATAAAGTTTTGGCAAACTTTATCAAGAAAACCCAAAAATAACAAAAGAAATATTTAGTAGCAAATCTATGATAGGCTTCACCATTCTAACAACTATGTGCCAAAAATGTGTACCCATGTATAACTTGTTACATAATTTTGTCGATCAAAACTCAAATTCCAATAACTTTAAAAATTTGAATCATCACTTTTAACATTTTGTAGAATCCATTAGAAAAAGTTTAACCATGTCTAATGAATTCAACGTAGTAATTGTAAGTATATGCACTATTGAACATTATCAAATAGTCCACTTGAAAGGGTTAGAAATTTATTGTGCAAGAACTCCTATGCATCGATCATACCCATCATCATCATACTCCATAGAGTTCGTTTTAGGTTCCAGCATTTCTTTTAGAGTTCTCTTCAAATTCATATATTCATCCAGCTATGTCAAATCCATTGCCCTCCCATGGAAGGTATATTCACTATCACACAAAAAATAGGCAAAAATAATAGGATCAAAATTTGAAGTAATTCATGAAAAATCACAAAGTGTACTTGTATAAGTTTTTTTATTTTCCAGTGGGTTAATCATATTTTTTACATCAAGTGCTCACCCAAAACAGTCTGCAAATTGTGGAAATGTAATTGTTGTGATCCGAAAGACCCCTACTACTTAAAATAAATCAAAAATAGTATGAAATCAACAGCAAATAAAAAAAAAATTGAACACTTGATAGCTTAATACATACACATTAAATCTTCATCTAAAAATAGTTAATGAAGCATATTTCCTCACGAGTAAGAAAAAGCACATTTCCTCTGTCCAAAAAAAAAAATCTTCAATATCTTTTCACCTACCTTTGCCTCCTATTTCATTGGTTTTGTTGGATCATTCTATGAGCTAGATCCGTAAATCTTTGAAAAATCAGATCATACAAAACTCATATTATATAAAAGCAAACCAAAAAATTTGCTAGAAATTCAAAGACTACACAACAAAATTCAAAAACTTAAAAGACACAACAAAACTATAATTCACCAGTTGCATCCTTGCAAAATTCTGACCATGTTTCTGCCCTTCCATCCTTCTCCTCCTCTTCCTCCTCCATTCTCTTCTTCATCTTGTTTCTCTCACACCTTCATTGTCACACACACATTTTCCTTCTTCATTTTCTTTGTATTCATGCACACATACACAAACTTACACACTAACATACAACACACAAACTAAAACACAAAAATGCCCACTGTCATTTGTCCCCCAAATCAATTCCAATTAATAAGCCATAACCCACAATCTCAAGAAAATCAAAATCCTCATTTCGTAATGGATGGGTTAACGGTGACTCACTAACATGTTCCTTAATTTCTTTTAATACCATTGCATCTCACATAAAACTCAACCCTCAAAACACAAATATGAATTCCAATTTATCAATATCAATTAAAGAGTGATAGTGATTGTTTGCAGATCTTTGAGAAACTTCATCAAACATGTGGTGGTTATGGTATAAATTTAGTTCAATACAATACAAAATGCAGTCTGGTACTATACGAATTCAGTTTGACAAAATAGATCAAACACAAAAATTTCATCACAAAAAAAAACTCAAAAATCCATAACTGTTCTTCATCTGTCCAACTGGTTTTTGGGGTGTATGGGTATGGGTATGCACACACAGAACAAAAACACACACACATATAGAGAACACACCCTCAACGGACACAGAAAGAGAAACACACACACACACACGCACACTCAATGCACACAAAAGTAGAAACACACACACACACACAGAAGAATATCGTGTTGAGGTAGAGGGAGAGTGAAATCTGGTGTTTTAATATATCAGAGAAATTGAATCAACAACCATAGAATTCATTCAAGGCCAAAACCAGAAATCAAAAATTGTTTCAAACCCAAAACCAACATACCCACCATTCAACATTAAAAATCTGGTGTTTCAATATATCCAAAAAAATTGAATCAACAACCATAGAATTCACTCAAGGCCAAAACCAGAATTTAGCAATTATCTCAAACCCAAAACCAACATACCCACTATTCAACATTAAAAATTTGGTGTTTTGGGGCATTTTGTCAAACATATTGTGTGCGTGAGAGATGAGCAGCAGAGAGAAGCAGACAAATAGAGTGAGATATGAGCAACAGTGTAAAAGGGATGAGAAAATAGAAAAAAAAACTGAGATACCTGGGCAACTTCTGGGTGTTGAGTAGTGGGTGGAGGTGGTTGTTGTTTGGCGGTGGCATTGCTTCGTAGAAGAAGGCAGCAATGAAGCTCTGGATGTGAGAGAGAGCAGTGGGTGGCGGTGGCAATCGTTTGGTGGTGGAGAGCTGGGTGTGAGAGATAAGGGGATGAGTTTGGGGTGAATATTGAATTTGGAAGGCTGGATCATGTGATAGAGGCGTGATATATTGGGAGAGAGAGGTGTGAGAGAAAGAGAGGCGTAGAGAGAGGAGTGAGAAAAAGAGAGAGGCATGAGAGAGAGGGAGAGGCAGAAGTGAGAGAGAGACGTGGGAGAGAGAGATGTGACTCAAGAAATATCGTTAGGTGGGAAAATAAAATTTAATACTCATTATAAACTGTTAGATCAAAATTTTTGAGATGATCTGAACTGTTTTTTATGTTGAAATTACGTTGCTAGTTGGATGTGTTTATGTTTTATCTCAAAACGATCTAGACCTCTCTTTGTTTTTTGGATTCAAACTTTGTTCTACTTTATTATATAGATATAATGACATCATTAAGTTAAACTTTTCATATTCTCTCTTCAATCACAACAATTTACAAATCTTTTAAACTTCTACATCAATGCTCTAACATTGATATATCCTATCTTTTATTATCTCGCAAGCAGCTTAAGAGACTCCCATTCAATACATACATTCAGGCTACTTAAGAGGCTTATAGCCTTATACGTTAACTAGCCTAGCAGACATCCTTGTTCCTCTCTCCCTAACTTTTCTCTATCACTCCCAGCTCTAATCATGGCGAACCTCTGGCAGCGCCAAACACGCTATTCTCTCTGTCCCATGGTAGATCTCTCACATAACTCTCTCTCTCTCTCTCTCTCTCTCTCTCTCTCTCTCTCTCTCTCGCTTTGTCTCCTCTTTTTGACTACCAGTTCTATACTTTGGGCTCAAAACAAAACAAACTGAGGGTTGCTACACAAATTTTAGAAAAATTGGCCTTTGTTCATGGTCAGTCTATCTCCCACTTCATTCTTTCTCTTCTCTATTCAATTATCCTTTGTTTAATACATCTTCTTTTGTTTATTACTCTATAATTCATTAATCGTTTTAGAAGTCGTTTGTCTTTTTCTATTATAAAAATTATTGGAGTTTGTTAAATCTCAATGTAGACATGGAATTTACTTGGGCAATTTGCCTAATAGTATTTTAATCAACTTTCACTGTGCAATTGGAATGAGACATACCCATATTTTTTTTTAAACTTATTTGTTATCCCTTGGTTTGTTGGCTTTAGCTCATGGTGCTTGCTTGCTTCAAACAGGGAGTTCACAGGTTAGACACATATCATAATTTCTATTGACTTGCAGAATTAGTTTGGTTAGGGTTTTTTTTTTCTTTGATCTTAGTCTTAATATGTTGTATGGTTTGTGAAAATTTTAGACCTTTGTTTTCCTTAACATATTGTTGTTTGTTATGCAATATGCATCCCATGCTTTCCCCATTACGAATACATTTTTTTGTGACAAAGAGCTCCAATTATTTGGAGTTTGGTCTGGGTTTTATGCTGTCGTTTCTCTTTTTATGTGTATGAATTTATGAAAATATTATAGTTCTTGGATCTTTAATGTATTTTAGTATGTTAATCAAGGATATGTTTGCCTTGACATGTTATGATTAATACATTTTAACTTTTATTAACAACCTGCCTTCTTGTGATGAACAACACTTTTACGAGTTTGTTAAAAATTTGCTTAGTATGTCATTGCTCTATGTAGTTGTTTATCAGGAGACAGAGGTCGAAAAATAGTTATAAGCAACTATTTTATGTTTTGAGCGAACCAAAAATGTAGTAGTTGCTAACTTATATTTTATTTCCAAATTCATGATCAAATGTTGATTGAAGCACGGATCTAGAAAGTAAGATCACATATACACTTTAGGTGATTATTATTAGTGATAATAGAATGCAAAATTGTTGATAAGAATCCACTTAGCGTCACTTCGCCGGAATCTGACGTCCCATCATCCCGTGAATTCTTGACACCTTGTTCTTGAACCAGTACATTCAATTGCTCTCTGAGCTTTGCGTGACTCGCCTCCAAACTTCGAAACCGATCCACCAGTGCTTGGTAGAGAATGTTCTCCGACTTTTCACCGCCGTCCATGGCGTCGTAGTGACAGCACCGGAGAAGGTCGCTGTGGTGCGTAAATGCGCATATAGTTTATGGGCTCTTGGCCAAAGCATTGTATTTGCACATTATTTTCTGATAAAAAACTTATTGGGCAAATCTCATAAATACCCCTAAATTTTAGCATTTATTCTAAATTAATCCTGAACTTTTAATTATTTCATTTTTTCCCTAAATTATGTAATTTATTTCAGTCAACCCTTTCTATTAAGACAAATTCTATTAAAATTAACGGTAAAATGAGATAAATCTATCCAAGACTAATTTTTAATTTATCTCATTTAATAATTAATCTTAATAGAATGAATGGATTAAAATAAAATGCATAATTTAGGGGATAAATTAAAACAGTTAAAAGTTTTGAGACAATTTAAAATAAAGATCATAATTCAGGGACATTCATGAGATTTATTCAAACTGATAATTTCGAATCGTAGGACTAAAGGGTGTCTGCCACGTGGTATTGGCCGGCCAAAGGAAGCCATAGAGTTTAGGCAGGTGTTGATTGTTATTCTTGAGGGAAGAGAAGGGCGAATCCGGAAAGAAAGTTTTATTTGTTGCGATGTGGTGAGAAGTATAGGTTGATTGGTGGAAGCATCATGCAAAGTTTGTCTGATGTTGTTCCATATTTGCCCTTCATTCTGTGGAGAATTGCAGCGTTGGGACGTTACGGCCTTTGGATTTGAATATGGGTAGCGTCATGGGTAGGTTACTATATTCAATTGTTTTACAACCCAAACGTGGCACGGCTCAAAGATCTGCAGTACATTTATTTTGTTTTATATTTTATACTTTGTACGCCCCATCGTGTTGGATGGTCGCAACCTAGTTTGTCAACTATTTGGATCGAGGATAACGATTTACGCAATGGTTATCGATTTATCACATTTTCTCTCCAAATTATCATATTACTTATTTTTATCACACATTTAATATTTAATTAATTTATAATTTAACATAAATTTTATTTCAGATATTATCCATGTACGATAATATACATATATTAAAAAATTTTTATCGAAATACGTATTTTAAGAAATTTTCGTCAATATTTCTAAGAAAATAATGGGTAAAAATAATTTTTGAATAATGTAATCAAAGAAACGAAGAAAAAAAATTATTATTTAATTTAGTGAGATCGATTTTTGAGAGTTTAAATTTTATGTTTTATCTCGCCGGAATCCAATTGAATATATATATATATATATATATATATATATATATATATATATATATATTATTTAAGAATCCACTTAGCAATCAAGGAAATTAAAAATCAATGAGACATGGAATTTGTTGGACAAGGAAACTACGACCAAGGTTTGCATCCTGGTGTGGCAGTGACATTTCAGAAACAATGGGGGTGTCTCTGCAATTAGGCCAACCTCATGGGGGTGTCAATGAAATTTAAAAAACAATGGGCTAAGATGGAGGTTTTCCCCAAACCCAGCCCTCCTCAAATTTTAATTTCTCAACCCAATCCGTTTTAAATTTATTTCTCAAACTCAATTTATTTTCAAAAACGTCATTTGAAATGATAAAATTAAATATTAAATTGTTGAACCTAAAGGTTAATATAATAGAACTAAAATGGAGTGAATTGAAATTTTAAAATCGGAAGGGAGTAATGTTAGATATAGGTCTATTTATAGAGACCGTCGTTAAAGTTATGTTTATTTATAAGAGTTATAGATAAAATTTACCATATAAAATATTTAGGAGTATTTTCTGTAAATTGTTGCCATAACTCAACAAACATTGACAGAGGGTGAAATTGAAGTTTCAGAATCGGGAGAGAGAATCATTAAATTTAGACCTAATTATAGGGGATGTAAATAAATTTTTTCCTTAGATTAATAGGTTCAACAAAAATTATTAAAAATTTAATAATTTTAATTTTTTTTGGGAAGAGGGATAAAGATTTGAACCTTGAATCTCAAGAAAATAAAATTTTCACAAATTAAAAAATATTATTAAACTAAACACCCATTAATTAATAATTTTAATTGTGCGGCAGCAAATAGTGTAAAAAAGATGACACACAAAGTTGGTGTTCACATCAAGGATAATGTTAGGGGAAAAACATGAAACGACCGGAGAAGTCTAAGTCAATGGTTATGATTTTAGTAATTATTATAAAACGACAACCCATCATTATCTGTTAATTGGAGAAATTGGTTGAAATTTCCAACAATGTTTACTTCGTTAGCTTGGCTCCACCTACCATCTGACATATGATCATACTGTCATGGCTGATGTATTTTACACTGACCTCACACACGAGACCGGAGTCAGGAAAAAGTATTGAGATAAACGTATTAGCTCGTTTTAATCTTTTTTTTTCCAATTAAACATAGAAGTTTATAAATTTATATTTTAAAATATTAAAAATTTATTAAACATAAAAATTTAATAATCAATATATATATATAATATGGACAAATAAAAAATTAAATTTTTAATTAAAAATAAGATTAATTATTGTCATTTACAATTCATCACGATGTATATCATTTAAAAGAGTTACAAATAAATCTTATTAATAAATGTTTTTTGTAATATAAAAAACATGGTAACAATTTTTCACTTCAGAATGACATTAATTTTTATACAATAAAAAAATAATTTTATAATTTAAAAAAACAATTATAAAATAACCCTAATATATCGAAAACTAATTCGGACATGTCTGAAATATATTTAAAAATTAAAAATATTCTAAGATGTTTAGCAAAGAAGTCACAATTATTCAAAGATGTTTGAAACCTGAATGAACAATCGTGATAGAAACGTCAAAAAACAATTTCATTATATATAATCTTAGCTAGATTATAATTACTATTACTACATTACTTATATGTTTGGTTTGCTAAAGTGTAAATCAGCCGGCCATCCTAACAAAATTAGGGTTGTTTAAAATTCCGTTTACCCGACCTGTTTCGCATCCATCCTATTCTACTCTACCCAATTATTAGAATTTTCCAAAATTTCGGCCCACCAATGAAAGAAATTTTAGTATATTGTAAAACTGTAGGTAGGAATATGAAATACCCATAAAAATTTTGCATTCTTATCTAACTAGCACATATATTTAATTTTTTTTTTAAATAAATATATTTGGTATAAAATGATGTCGTTTTATATGCTCATATTATTGAATTTATTATATTTTTTTTAGTATTACTGATTTATTGTGTTAGTTTACATGTTCTTATATTATATTTTAATATCCTAATTATAAAAATAGCCCAAAAACTTGGTAATTGAGTTGTTAATAAGACCCAAAAATTAATAACTTAAAAACTGAAAAAATGTGAAATATTTCGCGTTTCTACCCAATTTTTAATCCAAGTAGATTTTTTGGATGAAATTCGACACATAACCTCGATCGGGTAAAGTCGGCCAATAAATTGACCTTCTACAGTTTGTCGGTTCAAAAGATAGAATGCCGTATTTACTATTTCTTATCCGTTGACTCGGGTCAACATCCCTAGTAAAAAAATAAGCAGTCTTTTCTCCACCAACGATTGACTTCTTGCGGCGCGCTGTTGTCAGACGGCTAACTTTATGCTGACATATCATACGTTACGTGTAGATACGAAATCAAACAAGCTTAATTTCTAGGAAGCTGCATCTCAAAAATAGTACGAAGATATTTCTTGAGGTTTGCTTAGGTATTAAGAATATAAAAAGAGATCAAAGTACTTTCATCTCCCATCTATAAAAATACCCTTCAACGCTCCTACAAACTTATTATTTCCATAGCCTTCCGATTTCTCCAAGAACGATCCGTCGTCTTATAGTAAGTTTCTTTACAGTTTTATAATCATTGTCATTAGTTTTATTTCATTGTTCTTGTGTGTTATCAAATCTGACAGATTTGTAATCTTATTCTTAACATACTGATTAAAGCATATGGATCCATCATCTTTATTTTTAATTGTTGCTGCTAAAATTACGATAGTGATTATTAACAATGTAGTTTAAAACATTAAAATTTCGTCATTATGAAGTCTATAGAGAAGAAGATGTTATAAGCTTTACCTTTTTTTTGAGGAAAAACTATTCCATGTCTTGAACCCCGTGATGCCCTTTACGCCAAGGCCATACCCCTCTCTCTCCCTAGCAGTGACTAGATAACCAGTCATAACTATTTTGATTATTTCTATTATTATGATCATCGTCATCATGATGCCTTTTGGATGCAATTGGGTGCATATGGAAATTAGTGTAAAATACACTCTCTTCAAATTATGCATTCATTCTTTATTTAGTCTTCAATCTTTCAATTGTGTTTATTTGTCTTAGACCTTAAAGTTTCTAATTTATATTTATGTAGTCTAATTTCAAACGTCTATCATCAATCATGTGATTCCAAATTTTGTGTCTATTTGGTCCTAAAGTTTTTAATTTGTTTTTTTGGTTCCTAAAATTCATATTTTGTGTCTATTTAGTCTTATGTGATTGGCGCAGGCGTCAACGAGTTTTTTACGAACGTTTTAGATTGGATCATATAAATATAAATTTAAAATCTTAAGGACCAAATAGACACTACACGCATATTTTAGAGACTAAAAATGTATCTTATCCATGGAATTATATCTTTCTCGGTTTTTTTGACTAAGATCAAGCGTAGAAATTATATCCCAATTTATTTAATTAATTAACCAAGAGTGATTACTTCATGGCTTTCAATGGAATGTTGGAGGCAAGTCTAACTATGATCTTTGTCTTTGATATGTTTTTGGGCTAGTTTCAATGGAACAGTACTCTCGGGTTGCTTCCTCAACATTTGTTCTCAAGGTAAATATCAGCTGCCGTGGATGTGAGACACACATCGAAAAAGTGCTGCAAAAAATTCCCGGAGTATGGCCTGATTCAACGGTGATAGATGCAGAGAAAGGACGAGTTACTGTTTCAGGCTTTGTAGACCCTCCAACTGTAATAAGGGAGCTTAGCAATGCTGGGAAAATAGCAGAGCTCTTGCAGATTGTTTCACAGTCAGAAGTGGATGTCAAAATTCCACGGGGTCAAGTTGTTTTCGTTGAGCCAGTTCGCTTTTTGCCAAATAATCTGGGGCAGTTCCTGAATGATATTGAACGCCTGAAGGAAGTGGAGGTGACCCGTGACAGTGTGAAGATGTCTTTCTACGATGAGTCAAGTGGTGGAAACAGGAAAGATGGTGGTGGATCTCGTGGCAGTGGTGGTGATTGAAGATGGTAATGGGTGCTACTGGGTGCATGACAATCTTAAGTATTATTTTATGCTCATGTGAGGTGTTTTCATTTGTTTTGCTTGGTTTGTCCTCCAGAATCTTGGTTCTATTATTGATGTACTTGTTATTTGGTTATTAATTAATGCCTGATTATTGTTCCCTCTGTCCTTATCCTTTGTCCACATCTGCCGTAGCCATAGCTCTATCATTTGTTTTGCTTGGTTTTTGTGAGTTTATGGATGTTTAGACTTGTTATTTGGTTATCGTTACCGTTATTAATTAATGCCTGAGCATTCCTCCCTATCTCCTTATCCTTTCTCTACTTCTTCTGTAGCCATAGCTCTATACTGGTAACTTGCTGCTTATAAACCAGCATCTTAGTGGCAAGTCATTCCATACTGCACTAACCCAAGGACACAATAGAAACAAGGATTGCCTGGTAGTTGGAGAAACTATAGTTGAAGTCATATTTGAAAAGTACTTACTATTTCTTTAATTATAATTTGTTTGATAGCTCAATTGGAGAACATATATATATATATATATATATATATTTTTTTTTTTTTTTTTTATTTAAGAATCCACTTAGCAATCAAGGAAATTAAAAATCAATGAGAAATGAAATTTGTTGGACAAGGAAACTACGACCAAGGTTTGCATCCTGGTGTGGCAGTGACATTTCAGAAACAATGGGGGTGTCCCTGCAATTAGGCCAACCTCATGGGGGTGTCAATGAAATTTAAAAAACAATGGGCTAAGATGGAGGTTTTTCCCAAACCCAGCCCTCCTCAAATCTTAATTTCTCAACCCAATCCGTTTTAAACTTATTTCTCAAACTCAATTTATTTTCAAAAACGTCATTTGAAATGATGCATTCAGATGTAAAAACGTCATTTAGAATGACGATTTGAAATTATTATTATTATTTTTTTCTGAAAACGTCATTAAAAATAATCTTTTTAAAGTCATCATTTATAATGACGTTTTTAACATAAATATTTAAACGGCAGCTAACGGGCGTTAAATAACTAAATGGGTAAAAAACGTCATTTACAATAACGATTTTAATGTTCTATCTGCTCTCTTAAAAATTTCCAAATCACAGCCTAAGTTAGAAATTTTCAAAAATTTTCACCTCTTTTCCTCCACAAACGACTATGACCTCTCCTCCTCCACCAAACATCGAGATTCAGCCTCTTCTCCATGAGCTCCAACCAGTCAACGACTGTTATCTCCGACGAACTCCAACCATTGTTCATCCATTGAGTTAGCGACTTGATCAAGATCCAGCATCTTCAACCAATGAGATCCAACCTTTTCATCCAGCGAGTCAACGATTTTGCCCTAAATCAATCCAGAACACCGGATATGTTATTATCAAACTTGAATAACTCAATTTTGACATGATAAATTCATTTAACTTTAGAGGAAAATGTTTGATTTAACTGTGGTTGTTTCCAATTCAGAGAAAAAAAAAATCTAGTGGTATTGTTTGTCATTGTAGAATTAAAGGGGCAATGTCTTGGCTTTTCTCTCACAGCTTTATCCATTTCTAATCTGTTGGTTTATTTTTATGGAGTCTAGTTTGTATATGTGATCCGGATGATGACCCGACCCGAAATAATGTTGTGTGGTTTTTAATGGAAAATTTTTCTGAGGCTTAGTCCATGGAGCGAAGGCTTGGGCCGATATACAGCCCTGTGCGTAGGACATATAAACCCTGTTGTTTTGGTGATTAGGGTTAATTGTGAATGGTACAGCCGCTCTCTGTATTCAACTCTCTCAATAGTGAATCCCTGCAGCTTCGTGGACGTAGGCAAATTGCCGAACTACGTAAAATCTGTGTCTTGTTCTTTCTTGTTTCTTATTGCTTTATATTCTTGATTTGTTCTTCGATTGAGTGTGTTTGTTAGTAGATTTAAATCGTGAGAAATCCCAACATAATCCATATACTTGTTCTATCCCCTCTCTAGGCCATCTGAATGTGGTTCTGGACTTGGGCTAGTATTTCCGAGCACCATCAAGTACATAGACTCAGATGTTACTATATTTTCTTTTTATTCTTCTCTAATAATCTGACCATAGAAAAGGAAGAGAGAAGAGAATCCCATGAAAAATATGGTGAGAAATCCCAGAGGTCCTAAATTGAATCATTGTAAGCCATCCTCCATTTTTGTATTGTCACATTTCAATTGTCATCACCAATGTATGCGTCTAAGGGAAGTTAAGAAGTCAAATTCACTCAGTTGCAATTTGCTCTAAATTCAGTTTGAATCTCAATTTAATTTGAATCTTTCAACTCGTGTATTGATTATGTTAACATTATTAAACTCCGATTGGAGTTGAGTCTGAAATTTGAGATGAAACTTGAGTTCAATGGATGAAAATAGAGATTAGAATGGGATTAAATTCGGGTTCAATGTGGGTTCCTCGTAACCTGGGCTTGGATTTGGGAAATCTCCATCCTGGCTTCCTTTACCACGGGAAAGGGAAGTAACATAAAAACCAGTGTAGTTATGTGAAATCAGGCATAAATTAGTTAGAACTTCAATTGGCGTGTAACCGGGTTAAACTTCCCAGCCCTTTTGTGCGCCAATTGCTTAGGAAAAAGACATTTCACTCGTAGATTCTGAAGGTTGCTTTTCAATTTGAGATCTCGAAGTAAGGCATCTACAATTTTCCTAATTTCTGTCGGATTTGAACACCTCAGGATTTAAGTTGTCGGTTTGTTTTGCGTTTAAATGATCATCATTGTGCATTTACTCGTGATTTTGGTGTAGCTAATTGTTCTATTTGATGATATTTCTGGCTCTTTAGTCATTGAGCTTTCAAAATTTAACCATATTCCTCGTCTCATTGGTGTGTGTTAATTTTTCAGTGGTATACACTGAAATGGATCTGAATTCAGTCAAATTGACTATGTTCAAGTCCAACTTAGCTTTTGGAAATGGAATGGCAGCTGCAGCTCGTGATTATCAAAAGGTGTGTTCTTTATTTGCATATTCACAGTTGCACCCAAGTAGTTTGGGGGGGGGGGGGGGGGGGGAGAGAGAGAGAGCACCTGGATGGGGAGTTTGCTTGTCGTTGATGTTAACTGATTGAACAATTCCACCATAGTGCTTCTGAGGGATTCTATGTTGGACAACTGCAAATTATTGATAACTTCTGCACTAATGTTTGATACAGGTTCTAACTTGAAATGCCCTTGCATCTCCACTAGATTCTTGCATTTATTTAAGTGTAACCACTGTTCAGAGGCCAAAGATGATGCATATTCTATTTTTTTCCAATGATGGGCAATCGCTCGTAAATAAGTTGTATTTTATATGGGGTAACCCTGTGAGTCTTTGCAGCTTTGAACATGAATCTACATGGAGTGCGTCGAGACTATTAAGACTTCTGACACAATCTGGTAGGCTATGGATTGGATTTTCGCTAAGATGTAGCACCTTCAACAAGGGTAGGCTCCGAATTAATGCAAATGAAGTTGGCATATTCCCCCACCAGGGCTGGCCCAACTATAGAAGCAAAAAAGCTTGGGCTTTAGGCCCATAATTTTTGATAAATAGTTGGCCACTTTAGAATTTTAAGTCCATGAACATTATAAGTTCTACAAAAAATTCTTAATCAAAAAATTTAATTTTAATAATTTTTTGAACTCATGATTTATCCCATAATAATAAAAACCTAAAAAATCAAAATTTTATTAAAAAAACTGATGGTATACTCAAAAGTCAAGTCATAATTTACCTATCCATTATTAACCACATCTCTCTCTCTCCCTCTCTCTATAAAGCCCCTCCCTCTCATTTTTATTCTCACTCTTCATATCAATTTCAAATAAAGAATTTTTTTGATTGTTTATTTAACTTAAAAAATAAAATTATTAAATGCTGATAGTTTAAAAAAATTTATCTTGATTTTGGATGTTTCTTAATACATAACAATTTTTTTGACATTGATAGTTTATATTTATTTTAAAAATAATTATTTTAAAACAGATTTTATAAATGAAAGAAAATACTCTAATTGAAACACCAATTTATATAAAAACATTAGATTTTTTCCTTCAAATGTATGCATTTCTTATAGAATATTATTATTAATTTTTGTAATAGTTACTTCTACAAAAAGAAGCTTTTCAAAATTGAAATCAATAAAATTTTATTTAAAATTGACTATCACAAAAAAATAATAATTAGATTAGCGATATTATCAATGAAAAAAAAATATGATAACAAAATTTAAATATAAAAACTCAATTTATACTTTTACAACTCAAAAAATGAAAAGAATTAATTTTAATCAAAATTTTTAACACTAAAAATAATAATGTCTCAAAATAAATTACCGCTTTAGGCCTTAAATTACCTTGAGCCGTCCATGCTTGTTCTGTCTCAATTTCGTAGTCTCTCTTGCTTTACCTGTACTACGGAGAGCTCCACTACATACGAGCTTCGTTACTGATAGAAAGAAGGAATTTCTCATTGTATTCCATGCCTAAGGTTTTGAATATGCCTGGAAGACAAGACAATTCGAGGCGAGAGAGAAGATGAAAGTGGTAGAATATTCTAAAGGGTATTTTTGTTATACAAATTTTCAAAAACAATAACTTTGGACCACACACTTGATGTTTTAAATAAGTGTGCCTTTAAGGGGTAAATATTAAATGCAACTTGGTAGCACCAACTAATAGTAAAACATTAAGTGAATAAAGTGAACCTTATTTGAGTAATAATTTGATTACATATAAGAAGAGTAGATAATTATTAATTTTAGCAACAATGCGATACTGACCAAGATTTAATGCATAAATATATTCTAAAATAAACAGAATATTAAAATTCTCCTATAAAACTAGTAGTAATAAATATTTAATGCATAAATATAATTTAAAAATAAAATCACTTTCCAAAAAAAAAATACGCATGAATCATGGTACATTAAAGATAAGAGATTTTAAATTAAATGACCCAAAATTTCAGGGTTTAATAAAAGACTTGTTAAAATTTTTAAGAAAGAAAAATTTTACAAAATGAGTATTTACGTATTTGTATATCAACTATGTACTTTTTTCTAAAATAATTTGTTTTATGTACATTTTTACAATTATATACCTAATTTAGTATACCGGTTTCCAAAGAACTCAATCTTTGACAATGTAGCAAACTTCAAGTTTTGAAGTTATGTTGCCTTTTGTGTTTTGTAGGAGAATTTTAAGTGATTTTGGATTTGGAGGACTAATGAAAAAATTTGTATGGCTTATTGGGGTCAAAGATTTTATCATTTTTGTTCTCCTTGGATTTTTCTCTAGGAGGATTGAATTTTTTGCTGGAACTTCCGTGAATCATTGGTGGAAATCAGATTGTGAACTTTAAAATCTCATTGTCAAGACTTTTTTTCTATGCAAATTTCTAGGGTAAGATGAAGTGTGAACAAGACAAAATCCCATGGCGTTCCATGGGATTTTGTAATATTTACTGACTGAAATGTAACACGCATGGATCGAATACTCTTCTTGGTTTGTGACGCCCCAAAAACCGGGGTCTCGTTGATCGCCCATCAATCTGCGAAATGCCTATGGATATCGTATAACTCGATATCACACCGTTGTGTCCCATTTATTAGGATTCATAATTTAACAAAATCGGACAGAGTCTCCTTTGTACAGGGAAACTCTACCAAAAACACAACCTGTGCACCGTACCATCACATGACCCATCTGAGGTCCCATATACAAATGTTGACCACACCGGGTCCATTTATAAGAAAACATTGACCACACTAGGTCCAATTATCCATTCTTTCACCTCATGAGTTTATGCATTAAACTTAGTTAATACAAGTTCAAAATTATAATTCTTTTACAAATATTACGTGTCAATACATAGTTTGAACAAAAGTCTACAAAACAGTTATGGTTAAAAGCCACATGTCACCCCTATTCACCCTTGAGGCCCCGAATGAGAGTCCTCCGCCGGTACGCACCTTGCACCTGAAATGTTTCCCGTATAGGGTGAGCCAACGCTCAGTAGAAAAACTCCTACAGAGGCTACTCCCCACCTAAATTGCGTATGCAATGCGCACATGCCACAAACAACTTCTTCCATTCCAAATAAGAATATGTTATTCAAGATAAAATCTCATGATGACATGCCAAGTAATGAGACGAAACTCACTCATGCATGCTATCCCGAGTCCACACCGACCCTCACAACACAATGCGACGCATATGTGTAAAATAAACGTCTTTGATGAAATACATCCAAAGATCATTTTGAAATCAACCATATGTTATAAAACCAATTCATTCTTGGATGTTTCCCATCAAATGAATAATTTATATATTAAAATCATGTGCCTTTATTGGATATCGGATTTAGGAATCGCACATTCGGCTCCGTACGCCGTTACACTTTTCTGGAATTTCACCGCCGATAAGTGTATGAACCAAGTGACCAAGTTTTTCACCTGAGGGAATGTCTAGCCCTACTTGCTATACCCAACACAAGTTTTTTTATGCATGTAACTGTGCGACTCAATAGGATGTTCCATCCTATTTTCCTGAGCCAACCACTAACCACCAAGGATGATGATTGACCAACCATGCAACCACACACCCATGCTCATGGTTATGGATGTGTTTACCCCGTACATATGCAATGTAATGCATCATTTCAAACTACTGTCATGTTCAATATGTAATGAATGTCATATGAACAATTTCAACATATCCCATGATCAATTATATCTAAACATATAAATTCTATGATCATCATAATGCTAACATATCGTTAAGCATACATCAATATAACATTACAATTGTAAATCATATCATAAGCATGTAATTTCGTTTTACCACATTTTCCAAGCATGTTATTTCATTAAACAACAATTTCAATAACTCAAGGCATTTTATTAAACACCTTCACGACACCAATTATGTTATCACTTAATTCACTCACATTCATCGTATAACTCAAGAAAATCATATTAAGTGACTTTTACTGTTAACCCCTCCGTCAATCCACGGAAATATCCATGAATGTTGCACTAATCGACATCACATCATTATTATCCCTTTGTCCAGGATTTTAACTTGCAAGTGTAACCCGTGTTTCTTTACTAATTTAATCCTATCGAGGTCCAATGTACTCCAATATATCTCATTTAAAACCAAAGAACAAATAGTGATGAGTGCAAAATATTGCATATTTGAAGGCCTCATTACATGTATTTTAACTCAACTTTTGCATGTAAGTACTTAGAGTGAGCCGAAATTATGAATAATGTTGATATTTGGATGTTGCAAGTATTTATAGCATAAATCAAGTATTTTAGAACCTTGCAACTATCTTGGATGTGTGGTGAAGGTATGTCCACATTACATGAGGATTTGGAGGCTTAGAAGTTAAGAAATCAAAGAGGTATTGGTGTTTGGTAACAAAGGCACCAACACTAGCTCCCTCTGGTGGAAGTAACTTTGTTTTTCTCAATTTTGACCATGATCCACTCATAATCTGAAAAAATTGAAAACACGAAAGTTGTAGATATAGATGTCTTCTGTATTTTTCAAAATTTCATATCAATCCAACGGTTGGATCAAAATTTATGACGATTCTACGACAACTGGTTTGGAGCAGAAAAGTGTACTGGCTTTTCTTCACCCAATTTCTATATCCATTGCAAATTCTTTCTTACATGATTTATTTAGCACATTTAGGCACCATTTTTCCATACTTAAACTTACACTAATTGTGCATTCAACAAGATAATTTATTCTCAAGTCATGCCACTCATCCTCAATACCCCTTTTTAACTAACCATCAATTTCAAACTAGAAATTTAATTATATCATTTCTACACTAACTCCATAACCATAGGCAAGTGAAATCACATAGTTTCATATGCCTTCCATTTTTTCATCCAACCAACTATGGTAGGAAAATTTTAAAATACACAAAACAATTCATGTAAACCCAATTTTTCAAGAGTTTACACTAATAGCTTCTACATATCAAATGTGAGCTAAAACTTGATTTTTCTTCCTTCTCTTTTAATCTCCCTCACTTTAGGTTTCCACACAAGCAAGACACACACACACACACACTGATGTATGAGTAAAACACACTCATTTTACTACATATTAAAGCACACATAACTTCTATCCAAGAAATTACACAAGTACTTCCACATAGCAAAATAAAGTAGGATTTGAATCAAATCCATTCTACACCTACTCCCTCAAGGCATAAAATAACATTTGCTATTTAATCAATTCACAACACACATGTATACATAGCTGATGCTACTAACACATTCAATTTCAAGTGATTCCCACATATCACATATAACTAGAAATTGACCTAAGCCATTTCTACACCCTTTTTCATTCTCATTTTATCCATTTCACATGCATATGTGAGTGATATATATATATATATATACTCTTTAATAACCTACACATTTCACATATACTATAGGTAGAAAATGAACCAAGGTAGGAAAACCCTACCTCTTTGAAGTGTGGAGACTTCAAAAAAACACCAAAACAAGCCCCAAGTTCTTCATTTTCTAAAATTTTGCCTTTGAATCTTTGGTGAAAATCGTTGTTTTTGGTACCCACGCGTAGATCGACTTTAATTCTTAGCCTGACAAATTTTGACCGACGGAACTCCGAGAATCGACGGAAGAAAACTTGAAAACTCACTTTCTCTCTTTTTCTTCCTCAACGTTTGAAACCAGCCATCAAATGGATAGGAAATATCTGATTTTTCAGATATTTCACCATATTTATACTTTTAGAATGCTTGGCCTAGAATGTGCTACACGACCTCTTTTTTCGGATTCATTTTCATCCCGAAATGATTAAATTTTGTCATAATTTAAGTTTAAAATATTTTTATTTTAGCTTGCCTCAAATTATTTCCCAACTTTTAAAATTTTTGCCAAAATCCCGTTTTTTTTGGTCACTCGAGACTCAACCACCTCGAAAAACGCAAAAATCCAACTATTTCAGAATTCGATAAAATTTGACAGGGTAACTAAATTTCGCAAGACGAATCCAACGGTGAAGTCTGTTTCGTCATTCAAGTTCTAGAAAATTTCAGGTTTTCACCCGTATTGTAACGACAAAATTACCGTTTTACCCTTGTTTTCAAAAATTTAAATTTACCGAGTTTTACATGGTTGGTTGTTGATATCATTACATTCATTACCTCATTGAAGCCCCACCCCCTTGCTCCCTCCCCTTGCTCCCTCCCCGCCTCTTAAAAGTAGAAGAAGAAAAAGAGGGCACCAACCTTATTTTTCTCATCAAAAAAATTTAGAGGTATTATTTCATTTATATATTATTATGTTGACTTTTCATGTGTTCTTAATTAGCTGACAATTTATGTTTGATGCGTAAATTATCAATTTTTGATTCATCTGATTGGAAAACCATTTGTTAATTGATTGTATGTTTCAGTTGGAAAACCAGTTGTTATCTTGGTATTTCTCATCTTTATTTGCAGCAAGGTATTGCATGTTAGCTTTTTTTTTTTTTTGGGGGGGGTTTGGGTTGGTGATTTTCAATTTTATCTTTGATATAAAATGTTTAAGGATACTAAACTAAAGTACAAAAGAATGCATGTAACATTGTTCAATGGTGCTGGTGTTCAATATATAAACAAACGGATCTATGTAGTTTGGGGAGAATTTTAGCAGTAATTTGCATCATATATGTCTTGTTTTTCTTGTTATCTTGAGATCTTTTCTGAAGTCGTAGCATCTTGACTGCAATCTTTTATTTTGTAAGTTATTTCATTCCCAAAATTTTTGAAGATAATCAACCATCTTGAATTATGATTTTGTTGTGCACATAACTTGTATTGGCATTTCCAGAATGTGTTCTGATGGATAAGTGTAATGATGGTCTCTTTCTTGATCCCACCTGTTCTTAGTAAAGTCGGAATTATTTTTCATTAATCATGAATGGAATGGTTTTGTTAACATTATTTGGTATGGTGGTACTCTGAAATACTATGGATTAATGTCTTTTTTTATACCCAGTTAATTGTTTTGATATTTTTCTTAACTGACGTTTGGTTGGCTGGCTGAGCCTTTTGTAGTTTAATTGGTTGCAAAAACTATTGTGTTGAATCAAGGATGACAATTTTGTCTTGTTTCCTTTGGAATGCCCAAACGATTTTAGTCTCCATGGTAACAAAACATCAGTGATTGATATTGAAATTTCTATATTTCTTCGGCCAATGTTTTGAAAACATCTTTTTAATTTTTCTATGTTTCTATTTTTTTTCCTAACCTTTCCCGTTTCTAAGCTAGCTGAAATTATGAACCAAAATGAAAATTTGATTCTTATTTTCGGTATTGTGTTTACTGCTTTTCATCTCAGTTTTATCAGATTTAGAGTCACAAAAAGTTTTAAGTGTGTATATTTTTCCATGACTGTAGTTGACATCCTCATCCTCAAAACAACAATGGTTGACAAACTCCCTAATGATTTGGAAGGAATGGAAGCCTCAATGAAACGGTTAATAGCTTTAATTGATAACGTCTACAATTATGTTGACGAAGTTGTGGTGAGAAACTTGGCCTGATACTCACTAAGTCATTTTTCTTTTGCTTTTACCTTTCTTGTGACTTTATTTCCATCGTCCTCCTAAGGAAGGGCGTGTTGCACCAGATAATAATATTGGGAGATGTATAGCAAAATTCTGTAGCCTCCATTCCCAAATTATCACCAGAAGCTTTGATAAGCTCGTGAATGATAGTCAAAAGGTAGGTTAACTTCATTTTACATAGACAAAGGTTGAAATTGCAATCTTTTATAGTGTTATGTTTGGAAAATGTGTTTAGGGGTTACTTTGATATTCCATAAATGATTTTGGTACTGTAAGCTTGAAGGGATGGGGAACCCTCAATTCCTCACCCTCTTTTTTTTTCTGAGGGTTCACTAAAGATGTTATCTGTCCCAAAAAGCTTTTGGGCCCATAATTTTGACTCTGCTATGCCATTTCACACTTGAGCTTAAGATATTATTGTAAGAATAAAATTAAGTTTTTTCACTTTTATTGAATTTCATTTTAATTATGTTTAAATTGTAAATTTCAATTGCAAATTTTTGGTCCTAGTTAGTGTATATATTCAAGAATAATAATAATTTTGACCTTAAATTTGGTTTTATGACTGTTCAAGCCAACACATCAATCCATTGTAAATATATTCATTTGTAAGTTATACAAGTGTAGGCCAACGGTCAAAAGGAATTGAATAGTCATCATGTGTCCTTGAGAAGCATGTGCCAAACGGTTAAAGAAAAAAATTGAATAGTCATTGTGTGTGTACGTTAGACACACAGTGGCTATATAAAGTCTTTAAGAAA